>CM067354.1:11176730-11566730 GCA_034190875.2 Urechis unicinctus
TTCCCTTATCGGGGGCCATCTGAGAGACAGTATGATGCATTCGTTTCTAGGTTTTAATGCTATCAAAATTGGGCGATATTGTCTCTGGTATGCGTTCGTACAAAGTATCGGTGCGTAATATTATTTGCGTTCGTTATGCTTGCGAAAAGGTAACGACCTCCATAGATATCACACATTGCTCGTTTCGCTATAAAGACTACCAAAATAACAATTGGGCGTCATCATACATGCAACATGATTTGCTTTAAACGTTTGCTAAAGTCACTGCTTTATATTCTTAAGCCAAAATGTGATTTCAGAATGCATGAATTTGTTTAAATATATCGGTGCGTAATTGTGATGGGCATTTAAGCGTTCACATGGCATATTAAAAGTACGTACATTTTCTTCAAGCCTAGGTAACCATTTTTTGTATCGCTATTGCAAAGATACACATAGCATCATTACCGTGTGTGACCAACACTGAGAGTGACAACCCATCAGAGTTACACTCATTGCTAGTCGTTTAGAGTCATGTTACTACAAACGACTGCAATTCGATACACTCACACACACACACACACACACACACACAAACATACACACACACAAACGGTAACGGGAGTAAAACCTTATGATACAACGATTACTATGAATTGATAGATGTGGACATATTTAGGATTAGACATTTCTTGAAATGCATTGCTGGTGCTCTAGCTCTTATAGGCATGCTGTTGTTATCGTATTTTGGTATCCTATGAGTATTTGTAAGACATTTTTGTACCTATATTAAATTGGCAGTTATATTGTTATCAAACCATCTTCAAATGGGGTTAGTGTAATACATCTTACTATTGCAGACAGTGCTAATACCGATAGGGTTAATCAGTGCAATGAAACAAATATAGCTCTAAGAACAAGCCTTTGAACTTGTCATATTGGTTTGCTCACAAAAATTAAGACATACGACAATATTGAATAAATGGAATCGGCCATCAGCATAAATACGGAATAATTGGTGAGAACATAACCGAAAATAGCTAGCATTCAACATTAACACACCACATAATGACATCCTAGCCATTTTGCAGTGCATTGTGTCGTGTAAATTCATTCACATCTGAGTGTATTATCTTACTTGTCCCAGATAAGGTGATGGCTTTGTATACAGTTTATCATCCAATAGGATTAATTAGCGATCGCGTAATGCGGACAACATGCACACGCTGCGCTAAGCAAGGATATAAACTAATTCCATGATGAGGTGGCCATGCAGAATTTCCAAAAGAGCCTTTCGAATGTATGCAGTCGTTCGTCATATACAAATGTATCATATACGATATGGCTCATTATCTTGCTTATGCATGGTGTCATCTTGTGTTACTGCAACCGGAACCGAATCGTTTCATAGGCCCGTTGCTTTGGGCCATCTTATCGACGACGTATTAACTGAACGAATTCTGTTTCTTGAGAACATTCTAGCGCATCTATTAACAATGCAATCTGACGTCGGAAACATATATCATGTAATATTATTGACACTGCGTTTATGCTTGTCTCTAAATATACCCGTTCAGCGTCGTTTATACGAATTATACAAATCGCGATTGAATGATAATAGACAAAATTAATCTGATTTTGTGATTGAGATGTTTCCTGACCACAAGCATGGAGTGTTGGGTCGTATTCTAGCGACATGTTAGTGGATAGATTATATATCACTAGTGAGTTTCACCCTAGATGATGCATCCAGATTATTTAACGCTTTCAATGAAGATGGATGTGTAGAACATAGCTCAATCTTGCCCATTGGTTTACACATCAACGGGCTTTTTGCGTATTGTGTGATGAGCGTTGTGATAGGCTTTGAGCTTTTGTTCTACCTGTATTGTGCCTTTTAATTAATTCATGGTATCGGGCTTTTGTTTCTGTTTTATGCTATCCTCAAGTGACCGATAACACCACATTTAATGCTTTCCATGGGCTTTGCATTCGGAACGTGCACAGAATTTACAAGCGTCAGACTATTAATTACAATTAGATCAAACAATGGCCTTCTTAGGTTGCTGACAATGGTTTCGGCACACGAACTCTCGGCTCAAAGGTATCACGCGTTCGTCTCATTGGCGATGGATCTGTAGCGGGTCAGCGCAACGGCGCTGTGCGAAGTGGACTCTGGCACACAAAAGAGAGCTTGTCCAAGCATCACATTCATCCTCGTTAAAACTCAAACATTACATTAATCTTTAGCTGAAGATCGCAGGTATTAAACGGAACAACTGTGTGAAATGTCAACCACGGTAGTTATTATTGAGAAAAGTTACACGAATAGTAAGACATATATACAAACCATAGGAGGCATAGCTTGTACCACTTATTTATTCTCCATGAGTACAATTGTGATTGCCACAGACGTTGCATTATCTGCGGGTGTCAGTGTAGCCGTGACCCGAATTAAAATGTAAACAGGGTCGTTATAAAAGAAACCATGCTTGGTTATAAATGGATAAACCACACTGGATAACCGATAGCTACTCACGATAACAAAATACATTTCCTTCTGCCGGTGTTATGTAGTGCAAGGAAATTCACTCTGTCAACCACATTAAGCTAACTATACATGAAAGCATCATTACGAACTTCTAGATATTATTCAGCAATCAGTATGTAGTATATGCTATGGTATTCCAATTGCAACGTAATTCCTACTGTTGAATATGAACACTATGATTGAGGTTAAACATCTGTGTATGGAGGGATACTACAATGTGCTAATACGTTTAAGTTTTATCAACAGACCGAGTAAAATTTGCGTAAAATGAATCCTTTTATAATAGGATTGCGCAGTTGGGCATAGCCGATGCCGTTGTTGTGAAGCAATCGGTGTATACGATCGACTAAATTACGACCCAGAAGGCATAATGTGCTTTTCTTATCAAAGGTCGAGCACGTAAAGAGCGAGGAAAACCGCGAGGCATCGGTATGAGCCAGAACGTTGTAAAGATTGGTGTGGCGGAATAATCGCGCTCTCCTTCAAATCTTACATACCCATTCAGTTCGAATGTGTTCGATAGCGGCAGAGCGTAGCAAAAATGTGAATATTATACAACCTATGTCACGCTCATAAGCAGCATAGACGCTATCGCACGAAGGTGTTGTTACGGTCACTAACTAGAATTCCGCAAAAAATCCATGGACTGATCGAGATATAAAGCAATTGGTGTCATTCAAACAGGATCAACGAGTAATAGATAGCATCATCTAAATCTAGGACGCTCGGTGATATTATTCATTTCGTTGGTATGCTCGGAATGCAGGTCTAACAGCCACGCACTGACTCGTTCAGCTCAGACATAAGTGCATGAACCAATCCATCGTGTCTGCCAGCACTAGCGTTGTATACATGTAACATGAGTTCAAGCGCAGCAGCATAGTCCAAACCACACTGGCATTTATGGCTCAATACAACAGCTTACTAAGCATTTACAATAAATAATACGAATATCTTGATTCATGTACTATTTTGCGCATCTTTACATAAACAGTCTGTAGTAAACAAATATGATGGTTCATACTAAGTGAAATTATTATAAAGTCTGATCGAACCAAAAGTGACGCAAACGTACCTAACAAACTGAACCAGATGCAAAATGTCAAGGCCGTTATAGGTGTGTCCGTACTTCAGTTAAGATATGAATAGCCCGAGGAAAGGCAACAAATGATATTCAATTTCAACATACTTTAGACATAGTGTGTCATACGATAAGCTTGTAACACTTGAAATAACATAAACAATGACCTATTCATAACATTGATTTGCACATATGTTTTAGGACCTCAATTGCTGAATACATGTTGGCTTTCTATTAGGTTCTAACCACAATGTTTTGCTATCGTCTGATCTTCCGCCAATAAAGGCATTTATTTTGAATCAATGACTTATCATTCAGCAAAAGCGAATCTTCTGTACTTTTGATTAATCTTGCCTTATCATTTGCACACATTTGTTCATTTTCACGAAACACCGCAGTCTTTTTTGCGGATGTTGTGCCCATGCCATACATGTCTATTTGATAATGTTGATAATATCTATTGGGCCGAAGTTCCATTGAGCATCAGATATGTGTATTAATTACCTTTCCAAGGATTACATATAGAAGATGCATACACAATAAGTCGGCTTGCATATGTTTTGTCCGTGATATTTCGGCTCCATTGTGTCGGATTAGATAATCACGTCACATTATTGATTAATACACATAAAGTGTTTTAAATTTCATAAACCTTGAAAATATATTAGTAGTGAACTTAGCTCAAAGATTTAGGATGGCCTAATCCGAGAAGCAGGATGTACCGTCTCACAAAAAAAACACAGCATGGAAATTATCATTTACTATAATCTCCTACACCTTATTATAATTAATGAACCGCATTGAGCGTAGTCTTCGCTCGACAGACTTGCGTTGATATTGAATATATATAAGTGTATTCAGGAAGCACAATATGCTGTCTATATGGTAACTTGCGGTACACTACACCGTAATATGGTTCATCAAACACTGCCTATTGGTAAACAAATTACGTTCTCACGCGCTAATGTTTCATTTATTCATATAAAAATGCTTCACATATTCGAAAACAAATATGCCGTTAAATCCCTGAAGTACCGATTGGTATAAAAAAAAAAAAGAGCCTGTGGCAGCCGACAAAACATATGGCTTCGGTCATCTTCATGATCTATGGCGCGTTGTGTGATGATAAATGCGATGAGATAGGGTCACAGTACAGGTTACGTAGCACGTAAATGTAGATGCCATATTTTGTAAAATGGACAGAGACATCCTTGTACTGGTTAACAAGGCGGCCATTGGAGCATATTTGTAAGGTCCTCGACAACGATGCATGATATTTGACACTTTATATCGCATTGTGCTTTATACAAGCTTAATGCATCGGCAATATTTGGTCACCATAACGTCAGCAACATTTATCTATGTCACCGCAAAAGCACTACACAATGCAATGGGAAAATTAATCCAAGCAGTTTAATATGACAATCGGGTAATATTGCATCAATCCGATCTATCATCAAAATATAATCATAACTCCTACAAATGATGCATATTTATCAAAACTTTATTCGACCATTGAACAATAGTGAAGATCATACGATTACTCCCTGACCTTGAAAGCGAGACAAACCGCGCAATTAGCTTCGAACTTGGAGATGGTAGCCAGTTTGTATTGCATTAATCTGGAAGAGGTATCTACCACCTTGTTCCTGTTATCCCCATTGAAGGATGTCTATCATTACATAAGTAGCTAAAGAATACGGTTTCTCGCGGGGTCTTGCAAGGGTTTTTCATTGACAAGATTCCTGCACATTCGAGCTCATCAAGGATAAGTTTGGTATAATGCTCCAGACACAACCTGTCGATACTGTAGGGTAACACTTCACAGAACCTGTTATCTAATTACTCTTAGATTAAAGTACGTTGAAAATGCACATCACTGATTATATTAAGCCTCATTTCAACAAAATGAATTGTCTTTGATGAATTGTGATCGAATATTATGCCATTGCCAAGGCCTTTATTGCTGCCATTCATTAATGTCGCTCAATCTCGGTGTTTGTTCACTGCTTTGTTATCAACTTAAATGACTGTTAATTTCAAATTAATGCTTCGTTTCTTTGAACGTTGAGTGCTTTACGGGCGGGTGACGTTCATGTAAGTGATATCAAACAACATTTGTTGACGATTGACATGATTGCAGTATTCAAACAAAAACTAGCGTATATATATATATATATATATATATATATATATATATATATATATATATATAGATATATAGATATATATATATATATATATAGATATATATATATATATATAGAAGATATATATATATATATTTATATATATAACACATAAACATATAAATATACATATATATATATATACATACATATATTTATTTCTATGTATATATATACACATATATATAAGTACATATATATTTACAACTATATTTATATATCTTTATATATATTTATATATATATATATGTACATATACACATATATATATATTTTATATGTATATATATATTTATATATATATATATATATCTATATATATATATATATATCTCTCTCTATATATATAGATATATCTATATATATCTCTCTATATATCTATACATAATTTATGAAAGAAAATACACATACGTGTGATACTATTATTTGTTCGCGATTATGTTGAATTGCTAAAGCCGGCACGGGACATAAAATACCAAAAAGGTAGGAATATGAGCGGCATGTGTATATATAAATATATATATATATATATAGATATATATATATATATATATATATATATATATATATCTCTCTCTCGCTCTATCTATATATATATATATATATTATATATATATCTCTTTATTATCTATCTATATGTATATATATATGTATATATATATAAATATTTTATATATATCTATATATATGTGTTATATAGATTTTATATATCTAGATATATATATCTATATATATCTATCTATCTCTATATATATATCTTTATATATTAAAGTCCTATATATATATATATATATATGTATACATATATAAAAAAAACATATATATATGTGTCTCTATATATATATATGTATATATTTATATAAATAAATCTATATATATTTATGCATAAATATATATATAAATGGAAATATATATATATATATACTTATGTATGTATATATATATATATATATATATATATATATATATATATATATATATATATATATATATATGTATATAGATATTATATATAGATATATAAGTATGTTTAAATACATATATGTATATACGCGTATGTATATATATATGTATGGATATTTGAAGGATGATGCTTCTTATACTATTGCGTGGGGTGATTACCTTGGTATAATTAATACCTCGGCTATTGCGGTGTTTGCATGTGTCGACCTTGTGATTTTCCAACCAAAATATAAGGCGAATACCGTAGGTGCATCTTCGATTAGTTTGGTAAATCCGTACTCCTTGTTCCATTTAACCAGGAAATGGAGAATGTTTTCTCTTCCGCGATCTCATGAGAACGCTTTCGCTATTGAATGGATGCAAGTTTTTGCTATCACATTATCCCCTATTAAACACCCAAGCGAAAAAGCACATAGAGGGTTGAAAATGATCTTTGTAGCCGGACCGAATCACCGCAATGCGGCAATTGACAATGTGAAGTAGTGAACGCTAATGCCTTATTTATGATATTACGCACGGAGGGATTCGACACAATGTTAGGCATATGTAGCGATCATGATGAATTGATGATGGCAATTCTAATTATTGTCACTGACTTGTTTATTTCTTTTTGGATGGCAACCTTATATAGAATGTTCGTTAATACTTGCTTGAAACCCAACCGTATTACGTAGCATACATATAATGTATACATAATATTATCATCGCGAAAACAGTCTTTAATCAGCTTTATAAGTTCAGATCGGGTTCTTGTTAACAGCATGATTGGACAACAAGTTAGCTGCATCATCAGAAGCTTGCTACATTTGGCGGCCTTTATGCTACTTCCACGATTTTTCAATCCACATTCATTCCGCAAACCTGCACAGCAGACACTTACAAAAATCAAACGTAGCAATACATCACCTGTGCAAATGATGCCAGAAAAAACAGTTTTTCCCCACCATTCACCATTTCTTTTAGGGCGCGTCATGCATTGCAAACCACTTTCATACCAACAATCATGATTAAAGGCCGTTGTAAAGCATTTTATCATTCAAATGATATTTTGAATATTCGTACTGTGTTCATCAATCGTCTGTGATATTGAAAAATACAGGTTTTTGTGGTTACACTTTAGCAATCAATATCAGCTACAATATCCGTAACGTATCAAATGTAGCAATATATAACCTATGCAAGTGATGCTAGATGGCAGTTTTTACCCCATCCTGCACCATTACTTTCAGGCCATGTTATGCATTTCAAACCACATTCATACAATTAATTATGATTAAACGCCGTTGTAAAGCATTTTATCATTCGAATGATATTTGGTTTTGATCAATCGTCTGTGATACTAAAAAATACAGGCTTTTCGGGTAACAATTTAGCAATCAATATCAAATATAATATATGTAATGCTATCCTGCTTTTGCGAACTCAACAGCGCAGTTGTGTAATGGTGATTCTTGAAAACACGTCGTTAATCAGCCCACTCTAACGTAGCAAATAAAACACGTGGCTGAGGAGAAGGATCTCTGGCCTAACAACACATTATAATTCCAGAATTGCAAGCCAATTAACCTGCGAATGCTTCCGCCAGCGACTTAACAATAAAACGAATTATACAATCAGCTCAATTGAAGGCACTTTAATGATGATAGGCCTAAAATTCCACGAATAATTTGATAAAGCATGCGTGAACAATATAAGTACAATGTGCGAATGTGACAGCATACTTATTGTATTCTTCCCCACGGCGTCTTATGTAAGGTTGACGATGTTGCGATTTGAAGCTCATGTCGCCAGTACTATCTTAGCCGACGTTGAACATCAACTGCTCAGGTTTATAGATTATGCATTTCAATATTCCAACCGTTGTGCGCTTTGAGGATTTTCACCGTGACGAATTGCACTGAGCCACGTGAATGATCCCGCCACCTGTTACACTATGCTGTTTGTGAGGAACGGCACCTGCGTTTACAATAAATATTCTGGAAGATGAAGATTCTTCAACCAGATATATACGCTGATTGTGTTATGAGATATATACTCGAAAGACATAAGGGTTTGTTCATCGGTATTACAACGGTAACTGTAATGCCGAATTCACTTGCGGCACTGTGAACATCACAGAAGTGTCAAGTATGCACGGAAAGTTCCCTATAAACTGACAAACTCAACTCACATGAGAAGCTACTCATCACCCCTTATAAGTTCAGATCGGGTTCTTGTTAACAGCATGATTGGACAACAAGTTAGCTGCATCATCAGAAGCTTGCTACATTTGGCGGCCTTTATGCTACTTCCACGATTTTTCAATCCACATTCATTCCGCAAACCTGCACAGCAGACACTTACAAAAATCAAAAACGTAGCAATACATCACCTGTGCAAATGATGCCAGAAAAAACAGTTTTTCCCCACCATTCACCATTTCTTTTAGGGCGCGTCATGCATTGCAAACCACTTTCATACCAACAATCATGATTAAAGGCCGTTGTAAAGCATTTTATCATTCAAATGATATTTTGAATATTCGTACTGTGTTCATCAATCGTCTGTGATATTGAAAAATACAGGTTTTTGTGGTTACACTTTAGCAATCAATATCAGCTACAATATCCGTAACGTATCAAATGTAGCAATATATAACCTATGCAAGTGATGCTAGATGGCAGTTTTTACCCCATCCTGCACCATTACTTTCAGGCCATGTTATGCATTTCAAACCACATTCATACAATTAATTATGATTAAACGCCGTTGTAAAGCATTTTATCATTCGAATGATATTTGGTTTTGATCAATCGTCTGTGATACTAAAAAATACAGGCTTTTTGGGTAACAATTTAGCAATCAATATCAAATATAATATATGTAATGCTATCCTGCTTTTGCGAACTCAACAGCGCAGTTGTGTAATGGTGATTCTTGAAAACACGTCGTTAATCAGCCCACTCTAACGTAGCAAATAAAACACGTGGCTAGGAGAAGGATCTCTGGCCTAACAACACATTATAATTCCAGAATTGCAAGCCAATTAACCTGCGAATGCTTCCGCCAGCGACTTAACAATAAAACGAATTATACAATCAGCTCAATTGAAGGCACTTTAATGATGATAGGCCTAAAATTCCACGAATAATTTGATAAAGCATGCGTGAACAATATAAGTACAATGTGCGAATGTGACAGCATACTTATTGTATTCTTCCCCACGGCGTCTTATGTAAGGTTGACGATGTTGCGATTTGAAGCTCATGTCGCCAGTACTATCTTAGCCGACGTTGAACATCAACTGCTCAGGTTTATAGATTATGCATTTCAATATTCCAACCGTTGTGCGCTTTGAGGATTTTCACCGTGACGAATTGCACTGAGCCACGTGAATGATCCCGCCACCTGTTACACTATGCTGTTTGTGAGGAACGGCACCTGCGTTTACAATAAATATTCTGGAAGATGAAGATTCTTCAACCAGATATATACGCTGATTGTGTTATGAGATATATACTCGAAAGACATAAGGGTTTGTTCATCGGTATTACAACGGTAACTGTAATGCCGAATTCACTTGCGGCACTGTGAACATCACAGAAGTGTCAAGTATGCACGGAAAGTTCCCTATAAACTGACAAACTCAACTCACATGAGAAGCTACTCATCACCCCTATTTGAAATCATATGTTATCAAATAAGGACCAATACAAAGCAAACTGTCTACTCCGAAATCTATCAGTTAGTCATTTCACAAAATCGTTTTGTTCAGAAGATATGAAGTGGCCCTTCTCAACTGAGGACAGATATTTGACGGATGATACCTTGAGACATTCCGATTATTTTGTCAACGTAAAGAACAGTATTATCCCCGTTAAAGGCCACGGTACAGGTGTAATGATGCAGGACCAACCAAAAGCACAAGAACATATTGATGGCGATAATAAGAAGCAATCTAGCATTATATTTATATATCTTTGTGCTATTTCGGAACATCGCAATCTTCAGTTGAAATTTTTTTTACCCTATCTTGATATATCCATACAAAGCGCAGTGGTACTTGCGAAAAAACAATATCCCTGCACTACCGCATGAGGCAACTTATTGTTTTTAACTGATCCCGATTCAAAGAGCCACAACATTTTGACAATCAAGCATTGGAATAATACTCCATTAACAAGCACCAGGCATGCAGCGCCGTCGACGATTGTTTTGTACAATTTCCAATGTATTAATCATTTCAAACATATCTTCACGAAGAGTCACACATGAGGGAATTAAATCATTGTTCTTATACGGTGGTTGCTTTTTTATGCATCCTTTTACCAATTGCCGCATTGACGTTGCTTGGAGGGACCTAATCAAATGGGTTTCTATATAAGATTAATAGGAAACGAATAATGAAGCAAGCAAGTGTACGAACTGCGCTATCAGTCAGAATAACCTAATCCAAATATTTTCAAATAATGTATATAAGAGTAATGCAATGACATAAAAGCGGAGTAGGCAAGTGCAATCGGGTATCATCGACAAAGCCTTTTATTTCTGGGTATCAGGTGTAGCCTTTGGAATAAAATACTACAAATTGAGGCGCTGATAGCATGTTTATTTTGCGCCAATTATATGTATTACCCAGAACGATAAATGTTGTTTCAGGTATCCATATGTATGCATAATACGACATATAATCAGGACAAAAAATACAGAATATCTGTACCAGAAGCCAAATCGCCCGAACAATTTGCATTCATGACAGAAATCTACCACTATATATTTCATTGACTAAGCCAGTGTTAGTTTCAATTACGACTTCCAATGAGATTAAGCATCTTTGTGTTCAGGCTCGTTAGCCGTCCAATATTGCACCATATGATGCTATTACATACCCTTCCTGTAGTCAATTAAAATACATGCATTGAATTTGCGACCCGGTTTTGTGCAAAAATAATATGGGTTATAACTGGAAATATACTTTTGAATTTGCACATATACGTTTGTTTTTCTTTACAAAAAACCAGACCAACTATTTTCGGATGTGCATGCACATTAAAACATGGTTACAGGACATACAGCAAGCGATAGCAATGGTTTTAAGCAATACGGGTCACTGAGGGTAAGTACCTATATACTCATTTATGAGGTGACCGTAAACTAAACGTAACAAACCCGACAGTGCATGGTGTTATGATTGCGCTTATATGTTGCTATTTTCACTCGCGGACACAGTGCAGTCATATCGCATTTCTGTTTGATCTCTTGGAAAGTCGGTTTGTAATAAAACAAGCTCTAGTCTTCATCTTGTCCCGATGCTACTTGTTGTAAAAAACATGCATATATGTATTTTGAAAGAGTTTTACACGTGCCAGATAATCCTTCTTTCTATTTTATGATCAAATTTACTATCATAATGGACTGTACAAGGATATTCATCTGATACGCTTAATAGAGTTTTGCTTTGCGCCACAATGTTTGCAATCTATTAAGGTTTCTCTGGTGCACACAGCTATCATTGGGGTGCGGATAACTGCGCTGACTTTAAATTATACAGACTTATGTTATCTCTTGTGCACACAGTTGTCATTTGAGTTAGGATAACAACCCGGTTATTGGTTTACACGGACCTCAAAATAGAGCAAATGCAAACAATTTCTACGCATCTATCCAATCGGCGAATGTTTTCTATGCTTGAAAAGAAATATTGCTCCATGCACTTTATAGAAAACGTGTTTATCAACTTGTACCCTAGCATACGGAAAGGGACGGTGATGTGATGTTTTATCAATTTTGTGCGGCATTCAATATGTTATAAGTTACGTCTCAATCTATTAAATGCTGTATTTGCAAACGAGCGTTATTTCAATGACATGTATGTGCTCCTGTGATGCCTCTCGACGGAGTGTGATGTAGTTATGGTGATGGTCCGTATAATATCACATGTATTGTCTGTGAATTAGGATGAAACAGTTGTCTATGCGTAACATCGCTCCCTAATAAATATAGCAGTCGCATGACGTACTACGGATTTTTAGAAATACAATAATTGCTTTATTTGAGTCACAATAAAGCTGCGTACAACAATATGTAAATCTGTATCTATGCGCACACACCAGTTATTCAAAGTAATGAGTGCGTTAGTATTTCTAATACTCAGATTCACCGATATAAATTTACTGTCATCTGAAGAGGTGTTTGGTTCGGGTAATTAATTGCAGAAAATGGATACCGGTTGGTTCTATCATGATATGTACGACATGTCCGTCTTGGCTGTTGATGTTGAACGATATAATCAAGACATTATACTTAGTGTTGTTTTCATTCACTGGAAAGATAAGTTTCGGAACGGCTACTATTAATAGCTTTCAGCACGGACGAGATGGTGTAAAAAAGTACAACGCAGTTGGCAGCTTTGTCTTTTGTCGATACATATTCTTGCTGCTACATATACACAATCGATTGGCTGGTCTTCAAAAACGATTGTTGACATGAGCGGCAAACGTCCAGTTCGGTCTATTCTTCTTCATTAAGCATCTTTAATCAACATGTAAATATCGATGTAAGAATTTAAAGCCGGCGATGTAAAATATGCTCGTTATTTGCTGTCCACGCGACATTCGCCTACATATATGCTATTTAACCGATAACCCCCCGCAATCAGCCCGCTGAGTGTTTTCACCTTAACCATTATCTTCCTATAGCCGACATCTTTTGGAATCCCAATTGCCGAAATAGCAAAGAATCGTGCAACAGATATTGCAGCATATAAACAGGCACTTTTGCAAAAACATCGGCGCAATGTGCGTTATGATATAATTATAACGACAATATTTTCCGATGAATAAATGCATCCCAGATTAATGAAACGTATTAATTTCAACGACAACTTGCTAGACGGCTTTGATGATCAGTACACTTCTGAGTCGGGGCGTATTACAGTTCATATCACACGTGCAAACGCAGCATTTCGTTCTTTGTAATAGCGATCTTATGCAGATTCCAGAATGACGCTTATTTTACTGCACAATAGCAACACTTACTTAGCACTTCAGTTTGCTCGTTCTAAAAAAGATAGGGTGAGTCTAGTCCGAGGTAGGATGATCAATGTTAAAGAGGGCTGATGAAATAACCATACGGCCTTTATTTGCGATTACGCTGTGATTGTCGCACCTGCTGCAAAATTGCACGTTAGTTAACGGCGGGCAACGAGATAAAACGAGCCTCCCTCAACCTGGTGAATACTACAGAAGATCATACAAATGGTAAAATATACCATAGTATCGGTCGCGGAGAAGAGTTTTTATTTATTATTTGGCGTATAATGCAAACAATTTTGTGGCCAAAATACATTTCATCAATAAAACGGATGAAGATATTGTGCTTTACCCGGTTTGCACATCTTCATACAATGTTGCGTTATAATAGCTATTTTTGCTTTCAGGCAGCTGTTCTCATGACATCTAATGCACGCCACAGGTGTTTTTGAAAACAGTGCTTTTGCAGAATGTCACATGCAGGACAACAAGCAGCTGATCGCTTCTTAAGTTATGATCTTGAGACGTGAACAATACGTCATCTGCTCGCGTTCGCAAACGCTTTTAAACCTCAACAAATGGAATTTTGCATACAGGTCAAGCAAACCGACGGTTATTATTGATTAGCCATTTACATCCGGCCAAATATGCTTACACGTTGCACTATAGAAGAATTTCCTCAAACCTTATCAAGCAATTTATTGGGTCATCTACAATAAATTTTGATAGATTACTTAAGTATTCAAGTGGCAGTTTGGTTTTCCGAATCAAGAGTAAACTTACGGGAATCGAACCACTATACACATAACTCGAAGTCTGCAAGAACAATGGTGTTAGGGCGGAGTGGCAGCGTCTGAGTACATGTAAGTATTTGCAAAATTGGTACAACCTTAGGCTGGTGAGTTTTTGCCATACTTAACCGTAGTATCTAAATCAATAGTTGGTGATCGGAAATAATGCGGCGATCCGTGCGGTTTGTGGATTAATAGAAGTTTGCGCTTGATCCCGTGATTGAAATGTTCATTGGTGCATACATTGCAACCAAAGGCACCGGATGTTAAGGATGCTTCTGTATTTTAACCCAGTATGGGTGAACAGTTTTAAATCAGTTATTTACAACATAACGCTTGTAGGAGTGATTCAGGAAGACGGAACTGCGCTTTCATTGCGGGCGACAACAGGTTAATCGTACTTACGCTGGCCAATGCCTGAAAACACAAATGGAAATCTGAATCAATATCGCCAATGCAAATTGATCAAGCCATTTTTGCAGCTCTAGCTTATTTTCAGTAGTTCTGTACAGAAGATGCTGCGGATTATGTATGAAGCCGGGTAACCATTGTTTTTTCGTCATAAACCAAGCGCAACAATAACAATAATTACTTAATTCAAGCCATCTGGCGGTCACAAGCTAACCGATCTTGCTTGCCATAACCAACAGCTGCAATAAGAGAAAATATCATCTATCAAACATTCTTGCAGTAACAAGCTCACCGATGTGTCATTAGTATTTTCCCTGCCAACAATCAATAGCTGCAATAAGAAAGCATTATCATCAAACAATACATTCTGTCGTCATATGCTTACCAATCTGTCATTTATATCATGATCGCATTGTTTTTTTCCAAAGCTAGGTTACAAGTTGATTCTATGGTATCTGACGGATATCTTTGAGAACAGCGGAGGGTACACACAATAGAACGCATAAATGTAGAGGCATACATGTTCCGTGCATTGGTAATAGATTGTGTAACCATTCGTCATAAATATACTATATAGCAAAGAGAAAGGCTATACCTAACATGTATGAATTAATAAGCTCAATACAATAAAACGTTCCCAATGCCCAGTTGTTCGTTGCGGCGAATCACATCACTATGATAACTTCCATGGCGTTCTTACTAATGTAGCACATTATGTCGCCTGTGTATCTAAAATGCTATCGACGACTGCTGAATCCCTGCAACGGGCCATTGGTCTTCATCAAGTTTTTTCCGATAATAGTTACCAATCCTACATGGCGAATTGCCCTATATAGTGGAACATGTATATATGTTCAAACAGCGTAATGCAATCAATTGCTTAACCATATAAAAAAATCACTCATTCGCACTGGGCTTCGCACCAGAGACATCTCTACTGGCAAATATCACGCGTGCACACCTAATCACTTAGTACACCAGTTTATGATTCTATAAAAAGAGAACGGATCAACGTTCCGTATCCCTGCAACATAATGCATTTAACTTGAACGGAGATTAGTTTTCGTTGATCCGTAGCCTAGAACAAATATGCGATGTATGACCGAGCGCTCTCTGTTAAATATATGCACGTTGCCGTGAGCGCATAAACACTTATAAACTCCGCAGCATGATGGAGATGCACCCCAGTTTTAACGAGGTTGCATGCAAAGGGCACATATATTGGACGCACATCGTGTATATGTATGCAAATTATATTAGTAGTTTGCTTCTGCTTATCTTATTAATATATTCCGCATTGTTTGTCGAGCGGTGTAAGCGAAATATTTACATACTATATCTAACCTCAGTGTAAAATTATACCGGCCGATTAACCTCCTTTCGATAATAGGTCATGAGCAATTTGTTAACTGACCTGGTTAGCGTGTAAATGCCTGTTAGTTTGATGCAAGGTTTTTACTTATATTCAGATATAAATCATATGGGGTCAATTTCGCTTGCCCTAATCAAACAAATCCGCCGATAATGCCTTGCTGCGGACAAAATACAACGTAGATCGCGGTATAGATAGCTGGTTGTAAAAATCTCGTTTTTAATACGATCATTAAGACGGCGTTGTCTTTATTCCTTGAAAAGTCATGAATCTGCAATAATGATGAGGCAAAATTGTACGAAATTAATCAAGCGGTAGTTGGTTGTAATGTGACAGTTCGCGTGTGACCAATTCGTAATGTCTGCGCGGTTATTTTTTGTACGCGCTTATTCAGCAGCCGCAATCAACATGGATAAGGAATGAAATACCCTACGCTGCACATATCTCTGCGGATGGTTTCTTTGAGCTAAACCAGCAAATACCGTTTGACTCAGACAATGGAGAGATAGTGAATCAGACGCTTACAAACCAATATAGGTATGATAACATTACCAGTTATTACAACATGAATGAAATGCAGCATGCAGAGGTCGGCAAGGTTTTGATAATATCCAGCATCCACACATATTTCTGCTCAGTAACATAATAAATAAACCGATGTCATGCGGACGATCGCTGAGTTATCTGCATCGTCCCGTACCTTTCTTAATGATAAAATGTGTCCACATTTAAAATGTATCGTCCTGGCAAGCATTGAATGGATCTTTTCGTGGTTTTAAGTATGCAATCAGTTATCGTTGATATGTGTGGGTGAACGGGACAGTGTAAAATATGCGAGCATAGTGTAATGCGGCCTGTCATAGCATCAGTAGAACAATACATGCTCGTAACAAGATTCCCATATTGATCACTCTAACCTCGGGTATTATTTTCAGGTAGAATCGGAAGGATATGCGAGAGTATGATGGTGCTTCTGGGGCCCATCGGTTGCAGTGCATATAGGTGTTCTAATAGTGTTATTGTCATGGCGGTATCATATCATGTGATATATTCTTGTTCAGCGGCGGTTAGTTGCCGAACATTATCATACCACAATGTAGCAAAACGGTTTCGGTGGTGCCGCCGCGCTGCGTGAAAACACAACAACAACTCAAAGGTAGTACTTGATTAATAATATAGCTATTGTCATTAATAATCTGAAAGCAAAATGCATACTGCAATTGTACGATGAAAAAATGTGAGCATGTGATTGCTTAATATATTGTTCATGTGTATATGAAAACGATGCAAATCATTTGCAGTCATGGGGTGTTTATTTTCAATCAGTCATGTTTACAGCTGTGAATGACGTTCATATGTAATGTTTTGCAAATGAACACGATAAGGCAATAAATACGTGCATCATTCCATTCAGCGTCATTGGTTCGCTATACATCATGGTGCGTATTTTGATCGAGAATGCAGATACAAAAACAATCTCGAAGGAAGACCGTCCTCGCCTGATTCTGAATTATTCCAGAAGCGACGATGTCCTCATATATCTACCTCGAAATACCTGAGTCTAAACGGACCCACCATCGAATGATATCTTGTGCTCAATCGATTGTGCATACATCTCACCTGTCAATCCAAGAAATTGCCAACCATTATAAGCAACATAGTATCCTTTCAACTACTAACCAGAACACACTTCCACGCAAGTAATAAACGCATCCTATGAAAAACATTTGCTACAATTATTATATTTATACTTATACCTTCCTTGCGGTACTTTACCGAGTTAATTATAATTAGCACCATCTCTTCAAGAATGAAAAATACAGGCCTGTGTATATATTTCCCTGCATGTCCAATGTATTATTAACACCAAATGCACAATGGATAAATAACATTTGTTCAACCCAATTGATATTAATAATATTACCAATTAAGATTAAGGCAGGGCTGAGGTACCAATTTAGCACTAAGTTAACTTTATGATAATATTATACACACGAAGTGGGAAGTTCAACCGTAGGCGTTTTAATCGACTTAAGTGAGGCTTTTGGTGCTATACACCATTATAGTAGATTGTGAAAATCACTGCTGCATAAGAGGATGAGCATTGTGATGAATAGCTAATTACTTCTCTGATAGAATATATTAGGTGTCATATATTGATACTCACTCCGCTTATGCTTGTGTCAAATGGAAGTGCCCCAAGGATAGATAAAAAGGGCACTGCACTATTTATGCAATGACTAAAATATCGTCATGTGTAAGTCCTATTTAATTGCTTTTGATGACAATGTTTTCCTATCTGGAAATAATGATACAAAACATTGAATAAAAAGCTTAAAAGACTTACCCTGTGCATACAATCCAAACTGTTATAATCAAATAAATATGTTTTTTTACGCAACGGAAAAACTTATACCGGATCTGCAATGGAACAAGCATGTTAAGCAAACTAAGATGAAAATAGCTTAATATTTTTTGCATTTTGTGTAAGGCCAAAAAAGTGTTATTCAAGATCTATACTAATTGTATGCTACATTTATAATTTTTATGAACCCTTACATTGCTTATTGAGTGGGGAGCAGCTGCAATTAGATTTATTCAATCTTTTCGTGCTTTACAAAATGTGTGCTGCATAATAAAAACGGGTTCATGACGTCCAACCAGTTCTAGGCCTTTGTACGTATCACTGGACATTATGACTGTAAAGGATATATATGAATTGCAAACTTGGCTTATCGTGTTTAAATTTTATAACGGTAGTCTCCCTAAAGCTCTTTATGATTATTTTTGCATATGATCTGACATTGTGCTTTTGTCATCCAGAGAAGCCCAATTATTTACTTAACCTCATGGTAAAAGCATAATTGCACAAATAAAAATTACTCGATTCGCGGGAGCCCTCCAACGGAATGCGCGCTCAACAAAAACCGAATGCTCGTTTCACGTATTTATGTTCTCTCTTAGATATTTCAATACTATTCACATTCCACCATTTCAGTGAAAACCTTTTGAAACATTGATTATACACGCATTGATACGTCCCTCAGAATTGAGTGAAATATGTCATTGTTTTTCTTTGTCGTCTTCAACACTTACATGTTGGTATTTGTTTGACTATTAGACTATTAAGTATCGAGTATCGATGTTCATTCCAAATTGATTATTATCATAACTTATTATTGACACATTTGCAAATGCTGTATCCCACAATTTAAGTTCAAATATCAACAGCGCACATTGATACATTTCACATTGATTACATTTTGCACGCATAATCGTTTCGTTGTGTGATACGGCATACTATAAATCATGATTTGCGTTGTGCCATGCGATGACAGGTGGCGTTGGCAATCCATCTATTGGCAGACCAATAATCGGATTGGGCTATAAGAAACATTGATTACGGCTATCATAAATTACTTTTACCAATAACACCATTAGCTAAGCAGATTGAAATACCACCCGCACCACCACCTTTTAGCTTAAGTTGGACTAAACCGTAGTTAATGTAGATGTTTGCATACGCCGTCCATTAACGTAACAGTCAATTATGGTCGGATGTATTCAGATATTCTGGTGATTTGACCGCCTACCTAACTTTGCCGTATTAATGACTCGCAGCACTCGGCATCATCATTGAGGCTTATTTCCTTTCTGCTGCTTGCATCTAAGGCAATCAGCGACCATCACATCACAAAGAGACGCTATTGCACCGCGTCGAGCTGATGACCAGTTCAATGAGCTTTAGCGAGCACTAGTATAGCAATGATTTGCCACAGCCTAAAGTATTGCAATTAAGAAAACATCGGCGAATAACGAGGCGGATGACAAATTCAATGCATTATCATTAACGCAAGCAGAAAACGAGGTTTTTGGAGACAAACAAGTTTTTCTATTTAACGTTAATATCAATATGTTGTATGTCACCAACGAATGATGAACCATGAATGTAGTTAGATACATAAAACATGAACACACGCACCCAGTCACACACATATACGCACGCGCAATTACACGCATGCCAACAAAACGTAATATATTTTCTTAAGTTAGCGATTTTTTAACCCACCTCAACTAGCTATCATCTTTTATCATTACATAATGAAGTGACGAATTTCAACAGTGCCCAATAAATTGAATTGTTGTTATTTCTTTACCAATGTCGACTCTCTGTACATTCCCGAGCCCCTAGAAAGGTGACACTGCGCTACTGATAATAAGCATTCATCCCGCCTTAGTAAATGCAATTGTTAGACCCATTTAACAATATGAGCTGTTTGCACTTGCTAACAATTTGAAGCCACAACGGTCATGACGAAATATCAGCAGATATAGTGAATGAATTGATACCACATATAGTGCTTCCGTTAGATTATACTTTCAACCCCTACCTATACGACGGGTTTAGTTTCCGATCAGTTAAAAATAATCCCATTTCAAATAAGTTTATAGCCGGCTTTCTCCGAACTACTTGAACAATTGATGTACCATAGAGTTGTTGATTTCTTAAATACTCATGACATACTATGCCAGCATCAATATGGCTTTAGAAAACACCACTCAACAGTCCATTCAACTAAACAGTTACTAAACAAATAAGATAGTCAAAAATAACTCCAAATGAGTATTCACTCGCTGTATTTTGAGATATTTTCAACGTTTTTGATATGATAGACCACGGTATACTCTGGGGTAAATAGCGCAATTTAGGATAAGTGGAGTGGCGCTATCAAGGATAAAAAGCTATTTTATCGATGAAATGCAATACACAGATATAGCTGAGCCAAAATACCTCAAGGCTTACTACTCGGCCAACTGCATTTTTATTATACGTTAATTATCAATGTCATGCTCGGCAGATCTTCTTCCGTTTGCAGATACTAAACCACAGACACCTCTTCTGATATACATACTCTCCTCTGTGCGGCCAGTCATGCACTAAGAAAATGATATGTCTGCTTTATGTGCCAATAAATTGTTTCTCAATGCCAAACAAAAGAACAGAATATATTGTGAACAGACCAACTAATCAATCTGCAATACAAATGAAACAAATCTGACACTTTACGGTCAAAGAGTAAGTGCAGGACAACCCGAAGAAGCTTACAAGTTTTGTGATATATTTAATGACGATAATCTGTTATGGAAATCACATGCCATCAACACTAAACTTTCTCATGCTCTATTCGCTATTAAACACACCGACACATGCTCCCTCAATTAGTCTTGCGTACACTGTACTTCACTTGGGCGCACTTGTGTATTACATATGGCATCCTGATTTTAAAAATGAGCTTCTTCAAAAACGCGCCAAACGTTGAATACATAAATCATCCTATAGCAGTCACGCAGATCCCCTCTTGAGGCGTTACGATATTCTGGCCGTATTTATGTACCGATTTGCAAACCACACATTGCCTATTGCCCAGTAATCATAACACATCGATGAGCCTTACAAAAATACATTAAAGTTACACTCGGCATCGTTCTCACAAACCAATGTTTTGCTCAAATTATGAGAGATAATGGGATGGCAGTTCCGGGCCACATTAACTCCGTTACAACGTTACATAATCATACATGTCTGTTCTCAATGGATATCAATGAATTGTTGATATTCGTTAATCTATCTGCTACTACTATTGTTACTAACTTTTACTACTACTTTACTACTACTACTACTACTACTACTACTACTACTTCTACTACTACTGCTTCTACTACTGCATGAGAGGAAAAGTGATAAATGCGTAATTATTAACTCTTCTAATTACACAGACCGACTGGGAGCAGTATTAGCGGGAAAAGAGTAAGCTATACATTCGAAACACGAATACCAGACACTTTTTTAAAATTTCATTTAGTAAAGCTGTACATCCGATTGATAGAAGAATACATTTGGACTAATCTCTGTTAAACCGTTACAGTAAAACCAGTAAACAATAATAGTAATCATAGTGCATCTATATTTGTATTTGCAAAGGCAAAGAAAATATGGCTGACCATATCACGGGCAGTAATATCAATATACTGCAAAAACAACTTACAAAATGTTGCAAGCGCGGCATGTTATTCTATTCATTGAACAAAGATTATTGATTATAAGCCAGCCTCTTTCTGATGATGGTCCACGTTATTGCAATAGTATTTTTTATCACTGTTCAGAGCTTCGACACGATGAATCGTGCAAGTGACCAAATACCCCTGGATATATGCAGTCTGGTGCAAATAGAGTTTCACCAGTAAGATGCACGTGTAACATGCGAGGGAAACTTGCCGAAGGGGTCAAATTGCTACGATATACCAGTTTGAACTCTCCAATGTGTGCCATTTCTATAATGCATTAAACACAATGACTGGAAAGTGAATATTCACAGCCATAGTAGTCAGCAGTCAAATCTTGCCATTCGAAAATATATATTTTGATAGTTATCAGCTGCGAATATTAAAATGAAGGCTAGGAGTTATGATCTGCAGCAGGCAACAGATGATGACGCTAATCGCCGCAGAGCATTGTTCGACCATATAACCATACAAATGTAACATGCAAGCGGTGTAAATTAGGCCGCATACCTATGTCATATTCAATTTGAACAGTAACGAATAGATCGATGGCCCTCTGGAAAAACCGATTGTTAACCGACGTAAGCTTGCCAATCATTCTTTTTACTTTACTTATGACAATATTGGCAAGCATTAATTTGAACAATGACGAGTCAGTTGTTGTCAGGGTATTTCTTGTTTAAGTCCGGTTTCTCTTCTGAAGTGGCCTGAGCCGTATACTCAGATACATAAAGACTTCGGTGAGCGCAATATATATATATATATTTATTGACTACGATACCAACACCGCGTTATAACCGGTCTTATGCTGTATATATTGGAGTTGCGTCCACCCGCTTCAGATCCTGGGGGTAAGCTCCCGAAACTTGGACGCTCCTAAAAATAAATATACCATACAACAATCCCATGTCCCCTCATGAGACCAGCTCTACCTGTAATAGGCTGACCAATCACATGCGGCCCATACATATTATGTCATAGTGGAGTATACCTTTAAGAGCATGATGTGGTGTTTAAAAATAAACGGATTAAACCATACAACACAGTCTCTGACGGTATGATGAACTGCCAGCAATGTAACATTATTATCCTCTCCTCGCGGGATTTCATGCTCCAACTTGCGCACTAAGAAATCCAATCAAAGGCCTTGAATCAAGGCTGGTTCTCTGATGTCACGAAACTCAGACGCACACACGAACGATTGTACATGCAATTGTTCATATACGCCCTCATGAAAGGCTAAAGTTGTAGCGTAACAATCGTACCCTTTGTTGTTACGCATATTGTGAATTAATTATACTTGTTATGCGCCATTGTCGTAGCCTATTAACGTGTTATACACATATCGACGCTATTGTAATTTGTATGGCTACTCGTCGGCTGCTAACAATAGTAATCACTATCAAAACCTAGAGGGTACAACTAGAACATGCAACCATAGGATCATCATGTTCTAAGCTGACATATTTTACTTTGTGAGTAAACCATTGATTTCTAACATTTTTACATGCATCTGGGTGCTCCATTACTTGCGTACAGAGTTATTGTGTGGCCGTAATGCTTGTGAATAGTATCGCTTTCCATAGTTATCACACATTGCACGATGATGTTACATTGAGTCAAATAAATATACATTTTACAAATGCGTTTCGGACTACCAACATCACAATTGCGCGTCGAGTATTACCTTGCAACACGATTTGCTTTTAACGTTTGCTAACGTCACTGCTATATATTCTTCAGCCAAAATGTGATGTACTTTCAGAATGCATGAATGTGTTTAAATGTATATATGCGTAATTGTGATGAGCATTTCAGGTAGCTCTGGCGACAAAAGTTATGGATAATGTTTACATTCAGTGATTCTGAAAAAAATATCGTGATCATTGATATGTATGTCAAAGCCAGCCAAATGCAAATATAAAACTTTATTTGAAGGAAAAGTGTAAAATATATATATTTCACATAGCTGTGCGAATGTTCTTTGAAACAAGGATTAATCAAACGTGGAGATGAACATGAATGCAACCATATCAGTATACATGATTGCTTTTGCATCTGGGTGCTCCATTACTTATACAGATTGAATAAAATAATCCTAAATAACAGCTAAATATATCGGACGATGCCGTCACAAGAGCTGATATACTATTATAATTGCAACGCAACGCCGATACACCTTGCCCTCTTGTCCTTTATTGTGCTCTTGAGCTAGCAAACATTGCAATCGCAATACTGGATGAAGGCGCCTTGCACTCATGCCGGCATCAATTCAGAAACGGCATGTGAAATACGCCTGCCATACAATCAAGCACAGTTGATCTAGTGCATCAAAAGTGAACTTCATTGAGAATCAGAGAGGCGCGGTGCGGTCATTCATAGTTGTAATTTGGTTAACCAAACGTTTTTCTGCTAAAATGTACTTAAGCAGTATTATCCCAGCCAGAGTGCACCCAAAGCTTTCATAACATTGCGGCCGTTAGTCAGACAGATAATGCACTCAGTGGTAAGACGTGGTGAGTCTTTGGTTATAATGTACAGTACTACCACCACATAGCACAACAAAGATATATATATATATATATAGATAGATATATATATATATATATATAGATATATATATATATATATATATAGATATATATATATATATATATATCTAGAGAGATATAGAGATATATATATATATATATATATAGAGATATATAGATATATATATAGAGAGAGATATATATATAGAGATATATAGATCTCTATAGATCTATATATCTCTCTGTCTATATATATATATATATATATATATATATATCTCTATCTATATATATATATATATATATATATATCTCTCTATCTCTATATATATATATTTATATATATATATATATATAAAGTTAAAGTTGGGTGACTAATCAGCAGCCTAACGGGAGCACAATCTCCATCATGAGTTTAAATATTCAAAAGTTGCAGAAGGATGTCAGCTTTTAACTCTAAGAGGTATCGGAAACAACTTATCTTGCCAATTGAACAACACATATCCTTGGTATTTTTCCAATGTTTGTCAATTCACATTGGTGTGAGACAATCAATGGAGATGCGAGTACTTGGCAGGGTAAAGACGACGCATATGCTGTAGCTGGCATTATGATCTATCCACGTTTACATATTGCTGATTGCTGTTCAGTCAGCGATTGTGATATCTGAAGGACTGTTCGTGCTACGATGGTTACAATCGGATACAGACTGGTACAGTTTCTATAATTGTATTTGCTATTAGTAATTCGGTAATGTTGTGTTGCGATCATCTTTAATTGTCTGATATATATATATATATATATATATATATATATATATATATATATATATATATATATATATATATATATATATATATATATATATATATATATATATATATATATATATATATATATATATGAAGATAATATGAATGAACGATACAAAGTTGTATAGAAACTTTGAATGAGGTAAAGCGTATATGAAATCGAACAATGAATGAACATAAAGGGTGCGCATTTGACGCACGACATCTTGGTCATCTCGGCAATCATCACTGAATGTATAGCCATGGTTTTCCGGCGCTTTTTCAATATGCAATCCCTTCTTCACAGATATGGGCATGAAAATTATAACTTATCAGGTTATAAACCAAAGCCAAAGATTGCATCGGGTAATGTTCGTTTCAACGCTATATTGGTAGCAAATATCAAGTAAATGTTGACGCCCAGATGGGCGACCTAAGACAGATGTCATCAGGGTGAAAAATATGGTCGAGGCACAAATCGCTAACAACATATCCAGAACTAGAATTACGGATAAATTATCAACGTATATCAAAACGATGTAGGAGTATCTACAATCATCAACACATTTTAGTCAATCAGACCTCACATAAGTTGGTTCCGTACGTACTACGGATACTTTAGTGTCAGCTTAATGTACACTTAAAAGAAGATGCCGATATATTTCTATACCTGTGATGATTAATCGCATCATTCTCCATATGGCTCATGATGCCTGTATATATATAATCGCACCAAACTAGCATTGCAGTTTAGGCTTATTTCTGGTAGGTTGCAATTGCTGCTTCATATTCTGCAAGACGTCCTATTTCAGGAATAGTTTGACTATCTGGCTTGTAATCAAAGCTCCTTTAATCTTTGGTTATTACAGGGGCAGAGGGTACGTGAGGCTGTGTGCCTTATTTATGTACGTATGTTTAAGCTATTGGGCGTATGCAACATTCTGGCGTTATGAGAATTGGTCCGAATAATTTTGTGAGCCTGTGATAATGGCGCAAATGTTTGGCTACTGTTGTGATTTAGGCGCATTTGATTATGTGACAAATGTTCATGCTTATTAATCAGCCCGAAGTATTGGCTTAATATATACATTATATTGTTGCCTGAACGTTCCACTGGCATATCGATATAATTAATATTATTAGCCATTAAGTGATAAGTCAAACGCCTCGACTATATATATATTATTAGGTGCCTTAAGTTTACGCATGAAGTTAACCATTAGCGTTACCATGGTCAGTAAACGTAAGTACATACATTTTTTTTCAAGATGGTGTTCAAGCCTAACTAGTCAATATGTTTTTATTTCTATTGCCAAGATGCACTGACAGTGACCACCATAAGAGTTACACTCATAGCTAGTCGTTTATAGCCCTGTTACACTCACTCACTCGCACGCACTAACAAACACACACACACAACACACACACACACACACACACACACACACACACACACACACACACACACACACACACACACACACACACACATACACACATACACACACGGTAACGGAAGTCAAACCTAATGATACAACGATTGCTATATATTGATAGATGTAACATCATGCGAAAGTACCTCAACATGACGCCAGTGAATGCAAGGCTACCCCAACTGCTGCTGAATCGATAAACTACAGCTAGACCTTGCGCATCGAGCTGTGATTAATTTTGTTACTCAACTAAGGCACCGTTTAATGAGAACTTCGACCTCATGTCAGTTTGGCAATTGCACTAGATATCGCACATATGTCTACCAAAGCAGTCATCCAGTGATGGTGGCTGAAAAAGTGTCAGTTGGTTGGCATTTGATCTTGATGGGGTATCAGCTATTCAGCTTTCAATTTTTGTAACCGGCATTTCGATTTTTATTTCGAGAAAAACTGTCACTTTCGAGTCTTCGAGTTTAATGTCTGTGTTAAAAAGCTTGTAAGTATTTTGCTGCACATGGTAGAGCCTGACGCGCGACATGTGTTAGGCGTTATTCTTACTAATCAACGTTTGAAGACTGGGTCAGCGAACTAGTTTTCCGATCCACTTGTTTACAGAAGAACAACGTTATGTTTCTCTTTGCCAGCATTGGTAGATGTGTGTGCCTTTTGAATCATCAAAGCACGACAAGCGCTACTACTTAATGTTATCATAGCAAACGTAAACGTTGGAAACATAACTGCATCAGTCTTATCGGTTACAAATGGTAATTGAACTAAAGAAAATCAAAAGCATATTTAGGGTTGGACATTTCTTGAACTGCAATGATGATACTCAAGCGCTTATAACCATACTACGAGCATTCGTTGGACATATGCTTACTTATTAAATTAGCGGTCATATTGTTATCTAACATCTTTGTAGGACGTCAGAGTAAAACATCTTACCATTGCAGACATTGCACATACCGGCAGGGTTAATCAGGCCATGGCAAAGCCACAGGGCGACCAGTGCAATGATCAAAATTTAGCTCTGAAAACTAGCCTTTGCTCTTGTCGCATTGTTTGCACACTCAACAAAATGAAGACATACGACTTTAATTGAATGAATGGAATGGGCCATGAGCATAAATACGGAATTATAGTTGAAAACATAACCTAAAATAACTAGCATTCAACATTAACAAACCGTATAATGTCATCCTAGCCATTTTACAGTGCATGGTGTAGTTTAAATAAATTCATATCTGAGTGTCTTATCTTACTTATCCCAGATATAATTTATCATCACATTGGATAAATTAGTAATCGAGTAATGCGGACAACATGCAAACGCTGCGCTAAGAAGTGATATTTACTATTGCCATGATGAGGTGGCAAAGTAGCATTTCCGAACGAGCCTTTAGAATGTATGCAGTCGTTCGTCATATACAAATGTATCAGAGAGGATATGGCTCATCAACTTGCTTATGCATGGTGTCATCTTGTGTTACTGCAACTAGAACCGAATCTTTCCATAGGCCCGTTGTTTTGTGCCATCTTATCCACGACGTATTAACTGAATGCCGTCTATTTCTTACGAACATTCTAGCGCATCAATTTACAATACAATCTATGCAATATCACACATTTCAGGTGGTATTATTAACTCTGCGCTTATGCTTGTCTCTAAATATGCCTTTTTAGCGTCGTGTAAACGAATTATACACATCTCGAATGAAAGACAATAGGCAAAATCAATCTGATCAAGTGATTGAGATGTTTCCCGACCACAAGCATGGAGTGTTGGGTCGTATTCGGCGCCATGTTAGTTGATAGATTATATATGACAAGTGAGTTTCAACATAGATAAATTATACAGATTATTTAACGCCTTCAATGAAGATGGCTGTGTAGTACATAGCTTAATCTTGCCCATTGGTTATACATCAACATCAATGGGCTTTTTGCATATTGGTGGATGAGCATTGTGTTTGGCTTTGCGCTATCGTTCTCTTTGTATTGTTGCCATTGAATTAATTCTTTGTATCAGGCTTTTGTTTCAGCCTTATGCTAGCCTCAAGTGACCGATAACATAACCTTTAATGCTTTCCAAGGGCTTTGGATTCGGAACGTGCACAGAATTTCCAATCGTCAGACTATTAATTATATTTAGATCAAACAATGGCCTGCTTAGGTTGCTGACACTGTTTTCGGCAGAACGCGAGACCAGCTTCGGGGCATAAGAGATAGAGTGGTGTTTTTACTACTGTTCCAATTTGGCGCCAGATGCTGGAACATACTATTCCCTCATATTTATGATCGCAACATTTTTACACCTTTATCAGACCGCAAACAATATTCAATATTCGCTTGCTGTGAAATCGAGTGGAGATTTGCATTTCGGAGTTTATTAACTAAGAGTTTCTCGGTAATATTCCATTGGTTTCTGATTACTTCAAATTAGCTCCACTGCAACCAAGGACGCAGTCTGTCTTCTGAATTTGCCTAATAACGCACTGAGCCTCTATCGATATTTAAAGTAACTATATTGCTTCTAATGCTTTGCAAATCTTCTGCCTAGTTAATTCCTTACTCAGCTGATCACCGACACATGTGGTTAACCGCCATGACGAATTATTTGATGATGTTTTTATCTTACAAGTCAACATTGATGTAACTCACTACCTTAAGAAAAAAACAGAACAAATCATAAGTCGTAGAATAGTGACAGAATAGGACTTTCGTCAGAGCAAGAAATATCAAAGCAAGTGAAAATACATTATCAATTTTATATATATATTGCTGATAATCAGAAATATTTTTGACAAATATACCAGCCGACTGTTATAGCATTTAGAGAGGAATCATGTATCATTATGTATTTAATATTCCCATATTAGTCGGTATTGCATTATGATCTAAATGACATTCATTTTGGTTGGTACATTGCTAACCATAGATATCTCGAGTTCTAGCCTGCCGTGAAGTTTAATAAGGACGAAATAATAATGCTGTCGGCGTTAAAATGATAATTGTCGTTCGCTGGGAGGCAGTCAAGTGAATAAAGATTCACAACATAAACTTAATCGCTAAAACCACAACACACTGCACCAGTTGTCCAATAAAGAACGAGAGTACGTACAGGGCCGTCAATACTGCTCCGAGGTACAATGGCTGAAAGGGCAGTATCATCATCAAATAGTCAGTCGTTATCCAAAATATACGCAATGATTACCTTGTACAATACTGGTACGAAAGGGCACCAATTGCAATTTACGATTTAAAAACAACAGCACCACGATTTGCCTACTTGGTGCAAATGTTGCCTTCAGCCATTGTTTATATAGGATTACTTTATTTGTGAAATGCAGATGTTTGTAACATACAGCTGCAAAGTATTATAAACCACAGCAAATATACAACCGACCTTTGTTCTATTTATCGTTATGTTACAATATATTGCAGTTGACGAGAAGTTCATGTAGTCCTATGTTGGACAGGCGGTGTTATGGGTGTACTAAGACAAATTACATCGGATTTGACTATTTCTTAGGATCCATGACACGGGATCAAATCAACCATTCTTTAGCTATAGATACATATACGCGTTCGACGTCACACAAATAGGATAGCACCAATGCTATCCAAGCACGTTTGTCTAACGTGATCAGGGAACATCCGGAGGTGACTTAGATGATATCGTTTAATATCATTTAATTGTAATCTGTAAAGGTAGATGCTTCCGAACGGTCGGCTCAAAGGTACCAAAGGTGACTTTCGTCTCATTGGCGATGGTTTTTTTACGGGTCTTGGCAACGGCTTAGTGTGAAGTTGCTTCTGGCACACAACAGGGAGCTGTCAAAGCATCACAATCATCCTCATCCTTCGCCGTTATGATAGCAGTTCTTTGTTGAAAGTATGTTTAACACCAACATTACATTTATCTTTAGCTGAAGATCGCCTATATCAAGCGGAACCACTGTGAGAAGTGTGAAACCACGGTAGTTACTATTGAGAACAGTTACATGCATAGTTAGACATATATACAAAATCATAGGCGGGATAGCCTTTACCATTTATCATTGACCTAATGTATTCTCCATGAGTACAATTGTGTTTGTCACAGCCGTTTCATCATCTGCGAGTATCAGTGTTGCCGTGACCTGAATCAAAATGTAAACAGGGTCGTTATGGTAGAAAACATGCTTGCTTATAAATGGATATACAGCAATAGATAAACAATAGCAATAAACGTTGATCAAATGCATTTCCCTGTACCGGTGTTATGTAGTGTAAGGAAATTCCCACCGTCAACCATATTGAGCTAGATATACACGAGTTACTAGCATTTATGCAGAAATCAGTTTGTAGTGGGTCCTATGGTACTCCGAAAGTAATGCACGTTCTACTGTTACATATGAACACTATGGTTGAGGTAAAACTTCTATGTTTGGAAGGATGCTACAATGTGCTCATATGTTTGAGTTTTTTCAACAGACCAAGTAAAATTCGCGTACAAATATTCGTATAAGAGGATTGCGCAGTTGGGCATAGCCGATGCCGATGTTTCATAGCAATCGGACCATATATATCATCACATTTTACTTAGATTTGAGTCTCATATCTGGAAAAACCGCTGAGTTTCGCAGCGCACCTCTTGTTCTAAATGACCTCTCTCAGGCTCTTGGTCTGTTTACATTTCAAAGAAAGAGCGCCCACCAAGCATCCTTTTGAAATGTTTAAAAGACAGAACTTTACAATATGCGGGATCCAGACGTTATTACCCTTCCTTGGGGTATAAAGAATATAAACCATTCCATACGTGTAGATTCTGACAAATCAATCACTGTCTATTCTTGGCAAATCTAGTTTCTGGTGTTCCGTTACCCTACCCCCCTCCACACTCCAATTTGTATTGCAGTTTTGGCATTTTTATTTTTTCGTCATTTCATTGCCGTATAAATGTGATATTCAGCATCATTGTCCAAATAAAATTCTTCTTGCAGCGTAATTATTGGTGTATGTGCTCTCCCTTCAAGGTCGTGACAGTAGAGATAATCTTTTGCTAGCAATCATTTATTCCGCTGCTGATTATGTACCTTCCCTTTACATGGATGCTATATCATTGAATAGATATATATCACTTTATAATCATACAACTGAATAACATTTTCGGTATGCCTGTATCATTTGCCATTTGATCAGTTTTGCTGGATGGCGATGCATGAGGTATTGTGAGGTTCACTGCGTCTTGTTATCGGAGGTACTAGATCGTTTATGATATTGCAAGCAGATGTAGATATATCTTTCTCAATATTGCTGCGTCCGTTATCATCAATCACAAGTTAGTATATATATAGTGCGCTTTGGATTAGATGGGGTGCGCTTCCGAGAACAAAACTTATAATAGGCTTTCCATGTCAAAGTTTTAATAATAATAGCGTAATATCGCCGAATAAGCTTTATCACGATATTATTGGGTCCCATTCAAGTTAATTTTTATTTGTTTGATTCAACTGCTTAAGCATTCATTCGTGGTATTACAAAGCAGCATTTTGCCTACCTGTCGTACAAGTCAAATCGCTTTGATATAAAATTGATGGTTTTTAATTCATAACATGCATGTACGTTGAGAGTAATTTATGATATTCAGCTATCCAAAAACAGTCAAAAGTAAATTAGTCTTCTGTTCTTTATATATAGTAAATTTCTTACCAGAAGATATTTATGCACAAACTAAGCAAATGCACTTAGAACACAATACAGGTTTCCTGCCACGAAACATTGCTAGAATTGTAATGAAATACACTATTTGCTTTGCAAACAAACCTAATGCGTCTACGCTTGTGCTTTGCTCATGAATTTTGTGGGACGCTATAAAATACGACCAATACCTCTTTCTGTCAAAGTCTGGTCTTGTGCCATTTGAGGCAAACGATGTTGCACTGATATGCAGTGTGTACGCGTGTTGTATTTACCATTGGCAGTTTCAACCTATTTTTTATTCATTTTGTCGCACACTATGCAAAGATGGTTGCCATTGGTGATCCGGATGAGAGCATTTCAGAACATGCTTTTGATAGAAGCTGATGATGAACATTTATGGTAATTAATACGCATTTTCAACCCCAAAAATACATTTGGCTCTCTAACATTCGCCTCTCAGCTATAGGACGATATTTGAGTATTTTTCGATGTTTGTTATGGTTGACTTACGCGAGCAAATACCGAAGCATTAAGTTTTATGCCACTACCAAGTGTTTTCTTTATTGTCGGTTGGTAAACGCCAATCAATTGATATTTAGATACCATAACGTGCAGAATATTTTAAAATGTGGATGCAAGCATAGGTTGTCTGAGAGTTTGTAGTCATTCATCATTGTATGCTCTTTTTTTCCATTTAGAAATTTACACTTCTTGTCTTTACGGATAACCACCACATATTGCGTTCCTTTGGACGGGATTTTGCAGGATTCTCGTAAGTTTAGCAACATTGAGCTCTCAATATTTATGGCTAGGTCACTTTTACAGTTGCTGAAATGGACGCCAGGGCTCCTCTCTTTTCGATGTTCGCCCGTCATATCAAATTTGCTGTATGGGTACGAGCTGAAAGCTTTCGGTGATTTAACTTACATCTCATGCGCGTAAATAAAGTTGAAATGACAACTTGGATAGGTTTACCTAGAGGGGAAGATCAATGTAGATGGACCGCATAGCATTAACCATGCGTAAGCTTAGTAAAATGGAAACACAAAAACATGTTTAAGGTATGCACATAGGACTTTTGATGTGCAATCATTATTAAGAGACAATTTATCTTTTTTACGTATTCGCTTTCATAACTGCGAGCCATTTAACTTCATGTCTAGTCTATTTCAAAGTGTTTTATCACTACAATCTGTTTTGGAGTGTTATAAGTTGTAGATTACATGTCATGTAACATGTACTGTTACATCGTTGTAGAACAAAAGGGGCAGTTTATATATTGCGCCATGGATATACTTTGAATATTAGAAATGACGAGCAATGCGTTGAGCATCAACATTTTCAGACAGCTTTATAAGAGACCTGGAGGTTTTCTTGGCTACTTCCACAATGTTTTATTTTGTGAGCAAGTATATTCGCTTACAATATGGAATTGTTAAGGAATGTGATTTATTATGCAGATAAAGTTATCAAACGGCGAGCACTAAGTAGACTTTTCATGCTGTCTCTCCCAACATTATAATTGATGCGATGTATGCCATGAGTACACTCTGGGCAACTCATCGAGTTGAAACGCGACGAAATGCTTACGCATGCTCTGATTGTTACCGTTACTGGCCGAAATAAAATGTTAAAGCTTGGTGTTCCTCATAATCCTGTACCAGGTAGCATGGTAATGCAAAGATCTAAATTGCCGACCAAAGGTGCTTGAGTCATTCCTTTATAACCAATGTAAGCTTGCTAAAAGTCATATAGCTGAAGCACTCGAACTGCTAAACCTCTTCTACAAGCCCCGTGTTCCAATGACTTCATGCTGCACTTTGAATTTAGAAATGATGCGTTGAGCATCAACATTTTTCAGACAGCTTTATAAGAGACTTACTTGGGATGCCACAATGTTTTATTTTGTGAGCAAGTATACAAATTTCTAATATGGTGTGTTAAGGAATGGATTTATTATGCAGGGATAAAGTTTAGTTAGAGGCGAGCACTTGTAGACTTTTCATGTGACTTTCCAAGGTCTTTTAATTGATGCGAGAGTACCATGAGCTAAAAGACTTTCATTTGTTGAAACGCGACGTTATGTGTATCGATTTGCATATTCATTTATGTTTTTGTTGCACGTAATAAATGGTGATTTGATCTTGGTGTTTTGGATTAGTTCCTGTCTATAAAACAAGGTATTTGCAAACATCTAAATTGCCGACCAAAGGTGCTCAATTAAAACAAGTATACAGTGCACAATATACGCATTACGGCTATTCGATAATGCTAAAGAAATATCAGAAACTTTACTGTGGCGACTTTATGAAAAAGATACACATGCAAAATCTTTCAAGAGTATATAAAGGAACCGTAGATCGCCAACAGACAGCCTTTAAGGCATGTGACCACAACATCATAGGGGTGATGCGTTCTTATGGGTGTTCTAACGGCCGTACAGGCCGTACGGGGCATGTAAGCACTTAAGAAATTACAGAGTGGATCAACCGATGCATGCTAGGCTATAATCTGGCATGTCATTCAAGGATAAGTTATCACAAACAATACCCAGTTGCTTGCGATATTGTTACCTCTTATAGTGGATTTTCCTATTGACCTCTCATACCACAAGTGTAATTACCGCACCTCGGATAGTATTGGAAAGTCCGTCTGGAAATTGCTTCAACCAGCGGATGAAGGTCCTGCGTCAGCAAAAATGCCGAAAAGATCCCAAAGATAACACCTCCTAAATTAAATCTTACATCAAACATCGCTAATGGCTTTTATTAGAAATGTGTGACTGACCAACGCACACGTAGGATTGGGAATGAAAACCTATCATATTTACATTAGTACCTTATGATGCCATTTGAGCAAGGTTTGCTTTATATAACGTTGTTTTATGCATTGTTCAGCATAATGTACAGACACCCCACTGAACTAGCCAGCAAGTTAGAATGATTTGCTTTGCTATACTGATTGATATAGTAGGTATCTAACTGGCATAACATGCTGCATGTGACGCGTTTAGACCAAAAGAAAAACATAGGTTGCCAGATCAGCGGAACCTTTATGGTTATTCATAAGTTGACCAAAATCGTGTCTATGTCACTGTTTGCAATTAGGTACCCAAAACATGAAAACATATTTAACACGGGAATTTGTGTCGCGTGCCAAGGTGTTGAGTAGTGTTGCAGATGATCACCACAACTATGAGTCGTCGTCTACGTTTCTACTCTTCAGAAAAGGAATCTGATTCCAGTGATGCAGTGTTTGCAGCAGTGTCCTACCGGCACAATAAGCCGATGGTGCTGCAGTTCGATATAACCAGCAATATGCCAAAAGAATTGTTTCATGCTTTATGGCATTTCATTACCAAGTCTATGTAAAATGATGGTGTTAATATGATTGACTTATATAAGGTTCACCACAAGAGAGAATGCTGTCATAATTATGATGAAACATTTTGCTGCAGTTAACTGATTTACGGTTCTACAAGGACAACGGAGGGTATTTTCTCCTATCCTCTTACAGTAGCTTGTATCTCTGCTTGATTGCCCTGTCAAGCGCATATACAATTATGCCCGAGCTTTGCTTTGACCTCTGTTCAATTAACATAATAAAATGAGTTATAGGCGAATTGCACAGTATGACAATGGTGAATTTAATTCAAATTTTAAGAGAAGATTTATAAAAATTGACAATCTCTTAAAAAAAAAAATTTTCGGCGTCGAAGTTCTAATATCTCATCACTCCCTGACCTGATACAAATAGTAGTATAAATCTTGTAGTGTTTTCAACTGGGTTGTACTGCTCAACAATGAGTCAACACGGTGTGTTGTAGTCTTTGTTCCCGTCATGAGTCATGAGAACAGATGATTATTGGGGTAACTGATTCTATTGAAAATATCATTTGATTTGTAAGAATAGATCGATAGAAGCGTGGACAATATGCATGTAAAGACTAATGTGCAATTCGATATTCAAGGTACACGATGGTAATGTTTGAGCACCGCTCTCACGACTGAACAGTGTCGCATCATCTTCTTATTTTTTATTGTCATGTGTTCATTTCTTGTTATCACGGCTTCCAAAATCTGGTTTGTGTTCACCTCAGGTGAGCGACGATGTTGTAACTACTGCTCTCTTTCCTAAAATATGAACTGGATGTACAAGAACATGCCCTTTGTAAAACTTAGATAAAACCATATCCATCTGCATTTGGCGATATTGTTGCCCTCAAAAAAAGCCTAGCGAAGGTACAGTGGTTGGCTGACATGAAATCGCATATTGTGAGATATATATATACGGTTCTTTGGTGTTGCTACCATAAATTTATGCCATTGCATTTTAGTGGTGGTAGCATTGGTCAAGTAGGTATTTATTGTATAACTGTCACGGGCATATCAATTTCCAGTCGGCATTGTTTCCTAGGAAATTGCAAATCGCACTATCAGCAACAGTTCTGTCAATCGAATTCTGTTTAACAAGAAAAAACATCGTCTAATTACATTATTACTGTAATCAAACTTTATGCATATTTGCTGATATAGCTTAAGTTTATAATTACGGACCTGTGATGCCACAAGTGAAATTGCTGCAGCCAGGATTGAAATTGCTTCAACTAGCGTAAAAATGTAAACAAGGTCATTTTCACTGATTATGCGTTAGCAAAATCATCGGAATGACCCCTAAGATCTCCCAAATTTATCTTACATTGAATTCAATTATTGGTTTCGGAACATCTGCGTCACTTACTGCGCTATTAAATTCCCCCTGCCGCATGTGTATTAAAATAACATTTTTAGTTAGATGCGTTAGGCATAACGCTTTTCATTACATAATGTATAACTCCTCTTTGTACTTACCAGATACGTTAAAACACTTGCTTTTATATACAGTTATATCCGAGTCGGGGTCTAACTATCATAACAACTTACATATGTTGCATTTAGCGACCACTAGATAAAGAGTGGCAGAATCAGCGAAACATGGTAAGCAGTTTTTAATAATCTTAATTCGAGTATAATGTTGTGTATTACCTTTATGCAGTCCTTGTTTGCAATAAATAACCACTTAACCTATTCAATATGACAAATTTGATAACGTACCATAATATGTCAATATTAACTGGCATTCTGCACCATAATCATCCACACATAGTTCATAAAGCGATCGAGTTAAGAATAATGTTTATAGATATACGAAATATCGCCGACTTATGTACGCTTATTGCTTCAATCACCATTGTTGTTACAGAATGATGTCAAGGTTATGCATTAATAAAAAACGTTAGTCAAGCATAAGCCGATTATCAAACCTTGCCTGAACTCTTGGGGCAAATATTAATTCAATGAAATAATAAATCTACGCAATATTTCCAGTCAATAAGTCAAACAACTGGGTCGTAAATGTACAACGATTCGATTATCCAAAATGGATGAAACTTACAAACATCAGGTTCAATTAAACTCATGTGTCGTAACACTAGAAATATACCCGGGTACCTAGGGCGCGATTGGGTCGCTTCTGAAATGTCACCAGTATAGCTTAGCTACTATTAGAGTAGTCACAAGGAGCACAGATGAGTCACTTCCATCGTGATTCCGCTAAAAAAAAGTTTAGAAGTTGGCAGAGGTCTTTGCCACACCCTCCACCTCCATAGTTTCCTAAGCAGCAAGAAAAACACACAACTTATATAACTTATTACCGTGCTTGTTATGCATCAAGTCGCACAATGTTCTTGCGATTCCACAGGAAACAAATATTGATAACAATATGGAATACATCAATATGCACTAAAACTACAATACTTGTCTCATTTACACATGTCAAACATGCAGCGCTACGTCTGATACAGTGACAATTCTCTACAGAAACAAGTATAGGGGATCCACGTGCCGATGATAATACGTTCAAGTGCAGCTGGCAAATAACTAGTTTAGAATTTTTTTTTCAAGGTACATCGCTTCATCGTTTGCTTCATCGCTAAGGAGCCCTCAATGAACCAAGGAATGCTATTGAATAAATGGATAATGAGCAATTATTTGCTGAGAAGATTAGCAATGTGGACAGATAAAATTGGAAAATATATACAATATTCATTTTGAAAGATAGAAGATTTTTGATAGAATCATGTGTTTGTTGGTAACATCGCTCAGGATTACTATATCGTACTTGAGGGGGCTGGAACAATGTAAGCATCTTATATACTGTTTAGATATATTCCCTGTGCTTGTACCGCTGAATATGAAGATAATATAATAACCAAAATATCACGCTCATATCCTGCAGATAAGGAACTATATAGGGGGTAGTGGTTTCTAGCACCAACATGTTATCACTCTAGTCGTGAGTAACGAATGATTATGTCTGATAAAGTTTTGCAGGCTTAATATTGGCTATCATTTATATAGTCCTGATTTGACAGTATGTACATCCAATAGTACATTTATCATGGTCAATACTAGTAAGAAACATCATTATTTATATCCGTAATGTTATCTGGTTAGTCACAAAATGATTCTCACTTTTTTATCCGTAATTCTATCTTGCCTCTGTGGAGAACAATGCGAACGATAAACATTAATTGCGCTTGGCGTTTACGATGCCCCTTAAACAAAGATATAGGTTAGCAATCAGTGTATCTGTACTTATACCGTGTAATTTTGTCACTTAGGTTAGAAATAGTAGCTGAGTTTGATCAACATAGCCATTATGCTTTGTCTCTGGTATGCAATGTTGTACGGAGCATTTTCTTGGCTATAACTTTTGCAGGATAGAACACGAGATTAAGTTTAACAATGACTATCCGCATAATACATATAATTTTGTCGATTTATTGACGCACTGTGCTGGCTTCATTTGCCGATCATTGTACACAAAGCAATATCGCGAGAGTTTGTGGGTAGGTGTTTAGTCTAGAATGACACATTTCCCGTCTGAATAATATTGCTGCAAAGTTACATAGCGAAAACGTAACAGGCTTCGATGAATGCAATAAGGATGATGTTCGGTTTTTTTCATTAGTGCATTAGAAAGGTGTAATATGTCCTAAAACGGTTTTAAACCAATAAGAAGCAATATTTAGGCTTTTGTAGCGGTAAAACTTTATTTTTTTTGCCTCAAGTCAAAATTAGCTCCCTTTTGTGATGCCTAGTGTAAAGGCTGGTTTAATGTTAATTGCAACATCGACTGTCACCGATAAGTTGGGATAATATTGTCCTGAATTGGCTTGTGTACTATATACAATAGCAATGCGATCGAATAATTGCCGCGCTCGTGGTGTCGTTTATCACAAATATCTAATAAAGTTTACAGTGAGGTTATTACAATTCAATCGATCACCAACGATGCCACCAAATGCATTTGTTCCCCACGTTGTTTATTTTAGGAGAAGATCACATTTGGACATATAAAACGGCCCACTGATAAGATGGACGCATTGCTTATTGTAAATGTGTCTCTGGATATAGGTAGCAATAGCGCTGTCATTTAGCGCCGGGTCGTGAATTTTGCAAAGTAACTTACAGCCATATATCGTCTGTGCAAGATATGGTGTGCCTACTTATGAGCCACTGCAGCTAGCCAAAGCGATCTGCCCAATCTCCTGGTCGGAGTATGTATATACTACATAGCTAGGAACGACCCAGAAGGCGTAAGAGGCTTTTCTGAGCTTATCAAACGTCGAGCACGTAAAGCGCGAGGAAAACAGCGAGACATTGGTATGAGCCAGAACTTTATAAAGATGGAAGTGGCGGAATAATATCACTATCCTTCAAATCCCACATACCCATTTGATTCAATTGTGCTCGATAGTGGTAGAGCTTAGATAAATGTGAATATAATACCACCAATGTCACGCTCATAAGCAGCATAGACGCTATCGCATGAAGGTGTGGTTACGTTCACCAACAGGTTTTCTAGATATTCCGCATAAAATCCATGTACTGAGCAAGATAGAAAGCTTTTGGTGTCATTCAGCCATGTATCAACAAATAAAATCCAGGAAGCTTGGTGATATAACTCATTTCGTAGGTATGATCGGAATGCAAGTCTAACAAAGTTTCAAGACACACATTGACTCGTGAAGCTCGGACATCGTACCTGCCAACACCAGCGTTGTTTACATGCAACATGATTTCAAACGTAGACGCAAATGCCAAACCACACTGGCATGTTTAGCTCAATACAACAGCTAACTAATCATTTACAATAAATAATACGAATATCCTGATGCATGTATTTTTCTGTGCACCTTTTAGGCTATTAAACAGTCTGTAGTGAACAAATATGGTGGTTTATACTGAGTGAAATTTTTGTCAAAACCGTTAGAGGCGTGTCCGTACTACAGTTAAGATATGCAAAGCTCGAGGATAGCCAACAAATGATATTACCTTGCGGATTACTTTAGGCATACTATAACATACGATAAGCTTGAAACACTTAAAATAACATAACCAATGATCAATTCTTAACATTGATCTGCACATATTTGTTGGCGCCTCAACTGTCGAATACATGTCGGCTTCTCTACTAGGTTCAAAACAAAATGTTTTTCTATCATCTGATCTTCTGCGAACAAAAGTATTTATTTTGAATCAATGACTTAATTTAGCAAAAGCGAATCTGTTAAACAATTAGTTGATCTTGCCTTATCATTTGCACACATTTGTTCATTTTCACGAAACACCGCAGTCTTTCTTGCGGATGTTGTGCCATACATGCCTATTAGATAACGTTGATTTTATTTCTAGGGCCAAAGTTCCATTGAGCATTAGTTATATGTATTAATTGCCTCTCAAAGGATTTCATATAGAAGATGCATACACTATCAGGCGATTTGCATATGTTTCGTCCGTGATACTGCGGCAGTTTGGCTCCGTTGGGTCAGATTAGATAATCACATCACATTATTTATTAAAACATCTATTTTGCTAGTCTAAGTTATTCATCAGTAAAGATTTTAATCGCATCAGTCATACTATTATTTCGACACTTGTGCTGTATAATCGTCTCAAGTAATGATCGAATAGACTTTACCGGACAGCGCAAAAATGCGCTCTGTATACAAATTGAAGGCCTAATATGGAGTAACATATTCCAGAGTACTACACCAGTGAGAAGTAAGGCTAGCCGGGTACATTTAAATCGAATTAGTTTTTATCGATGATATGCATCGGCAAATGATTCAAGAAATTTGTTATGTACCGAACAAATGCACTACAATATGAATACCAAGCATCATGCGTTGTAAATGAGTATAAATGTGTCTCAACTAGCGGTGCATAGTCAAGTGCGATGCAATCTTCAATGATTATTTGTGGACATGATTGTTTTAAAGGGAGCACAACCATTCCCCGTAACAAATACTATAGATTGCATTATATTGATAACCACAACATTAATATCCATAAAACACAGCATTAATATTCATACTCAGATAATATGCTGATATTCCAATACGCTGATACGCATGATACATGACATGATAGCGTTGCAGTCATAATACACCGTGCGTTTGATCTACATCGATCAGCTTTAAGTACAATAATACTAGGCGTAGGTACCTGAAACCTATCGATGTGCAATATATCAATATACAACAGGTTCGTTGGTATTGACCGTACAAAAATGAAGACTGGTGATACCTGGTTGTTGATGCACAACCTCCGATACAGAGAATAATAGATGGTACCACCAGTTCAAGAACAATGCATTAGTAGTAAATGAAGGCGGGACAAAGGGTATAAGGCTTATATTGTCGCAAACTAAGTTGTGTCAGTAAAGGCAAAGCCATTGTTGCAGCGTTTCTTTTACCGACCTATCCATACTTAAATCGATTACTTTGAAACATCAGCATCGGCTATGACCAACTGCACAATCCTCTTATAAACGGGTTCTTACAAGAACAAATACATTAATAGTTTATGAACGCGATGATGGGCAAAGGGTATAAGGATTGCATTGTCGAAAAACTTGTTCAGTCGTTAAAGGCAAACCTTGGTTGCAGCGTCGTTTTTACCAACATATACATCAATTACTTTGAAACATCGGCATCGGCTATGCCCAACTGCGCAATCCTCTTATAAACGGATTTGTTTTATGCGAATTCCACTTGGACTGTTGATAAATCTTTAACATAATAGTCCATTGTAGCATCTTCCAAACATAGAAGTTTTACCTCAACCATAGTGTTCATATCTAACAGTAGAACGTGCATTACAATCGGAGTACCATAGCACCCTCTACAAACTGATTTCTACATAAAAGCCAGTTGCTCGTTACAGGGAAATGTATTTGATTATCGTGTGTAGCTATCGGTTATCGGTTATACATACATACATATATATACAAATATCACAATCGCTGACTGAACAGCAATCAGCAATATGTAAACGTGGATAGATCATAATGCCAGCTACATCTATTACAGTTAAAAGGTGACATCTTCCTGCAACTTTTGAATATTAATTCCACGATAGAGATTGTGCTCGCGTTTACAGCTGATTAGTCACCCCACGTTATCGTTATCTACATCTTTGTTTACCCTGTCAATAAGTCACTCGCTGGGTGTATTCTCTCCAGTTATGAAAGCTTTGTCTCAATCACCGTTCGTTTGCGCAACGACGTATCTTCGTGATATACTGGTATCGTTCTCGCTGCTATAGTCGTTTGGACAGGATGTAGACATTTGATACAACATATATATGTACCAAACACAGCTCAATTTAAACAGAGATTCATGGATATCTGAACGATTATGCTTATTAAACTGTTGCGTGATGTATCACCTTTGCATTATCAATACCTCGTCCATTGCGGTTAAGTACATATGTGCAGTATGTCGACCTTGAGATATTCCAACGAACAAGACATGCGGATACAGTAGGTGCTTCCTCGATTAGTGAGGATTGGTTTTTGTCATAGAACTATGTATGGTAAATCCGTACTAGGAAATGGAGAATGTTTTCCCTTTCGCTAAACACTTACAAAAAACAATGTATATCACCCTAGCAAATGATGCTAGAAAAGTAGTTTTTCCCCACCCTATACCATTGCTTTCAGTCCATGTCATGCATTGCAAACCACATTCATACCATTAATCATGATTAAAGGCCGTTGTAAAGCATTTAACATTAAAATTATATTCTGTCAATTCGTGATGTTTCATTAATCTTCTGCGATATTGAAAAATACAGGCTTTTTGGCAAACACTTTAGCAATCAATATCTACTTCAATATCCGTAACGGGATCCTACATTTGCGAACCCATCAGCGTAGTTGTGTAATTGCAATTCTTGAAGACACGTCGTTAATCAGCTCACTGTAACGTAGCAACTTAAAACACGTGGCTAGGAGAAGGATCGCTGGCCTAACAACACATTATAATTCCATAATTGCAAGCCAATTAAACTGGAAATGCCACCGCCAGCGACTTAACAATCAAAACGAATTATACAATCAGGTTTGGTTAAACATAGGCTCAACTGAAGGCACTTTAATGATGATAGACCCAAAACTCCACAGGTACTTTGATATCGCATGCGTGAAAAAGATATAAGTACAGTATGCGAATATGATAGCAAAATTATGCTATTCTACCTGATGGCGTTCCTAATGTAGGGTAGAAGAATATGCGATTTGTAGTTTATGCCGTCCTTAGTATGTTAGCATACGCCTTTTTTGTATTCATTACACATTACACCGACGAGGAACATCAACTGCTCAGGGTTATAGATTACGCCTTGCAATATTCCAACTCGGGTGCGCTTTGAGGTTTTCCACTGTAACACTGTTGCACTGAGACACGTGAATGATCCAGCCATTTGTTACACTATGCTGTTTGTGGGGAATGGCACCTGCCTTTGCAATAAATATTCTAGAAGGTGAAGATTATTCAAGCAGATATAAACGTTAACTGTATTAGTAGGTATCTCCTCGAAATATATAAGGGTTTGTTCATCGGTATTATAACTGTAACTATAATGCTGCTTTCACTTGCGGCACTGTGAACATCACACGGAAGTATCAAGTATGCACGGAAAGTGACCGGAAAAACTCAACTCACATGAGAAGATACTCAACCCCCTATTTGAAATCATGTGTTTCGAATAAGGCTCAATCCAAAGCAAACCGTCTACTCCGCAATCTATCATTTGTCATTTCACAAAATCGTTTGTTCAGATGATACAAAGTGGTCCTTCAAAACTGAGGACGGATGTTCGACGGATGATATCTTGAGACAATCCGATTATTTTGTCAACATAAAAAAGAGTATTATCCCCGTTGATGACAACGTTACAGTAGTCAAGATGCAGGACCAACATAAGGGAGAAGAATATATTGATGGCGATAATACACAGCAATCTAGCATTATAGTTATATATCTTTGTGCTTCTTGGAGAACATCGCAATCTTCAGTTGACAATTTGTTAGCCTATCTTCATATATCCATACATAACGCAGCGTTATTTCGGAAAAAAGGAATATACCTGTTCTACCGCATGAAGATACTTATTGTTGTTAAAACACGCACCATGAAAACAAGTGTGTTTGATAATGCAAAGAAAAGAAATCTACAAAACATGACAATGAACGTGCAACATGTGCGTAATTGACTGCAAGCAGAGTGGCAGTTTGGGGATCCCGATTCAAAGAGCCATAATATTTTGACATATAAGCATCGGCTTAATTCTACCTTAAAAAGCACGAGGCATGGATCGCCGTCGGCTTTTGTTTTGCTGAATTGCTTTAGTAATTTCAAACATATCTTCACGAGGAGTCACACAGGAGGGAAGTCAATCATTGTTTTTGTAAGAAGGTTGTTTTTTATGCATAGTTTTATATATTACCGAATTTATATTGCCTGTAATATGTTTTTATTTTAAATTATTAGGAACGGAAAAATGATCCATGCAAGCGTAAGAATTGCGCTATCAGTACTCCGAATATTGGCAGATAATTTACATAAGAGTAATGCGATGACACAAAACCCGAGTACACAAGTGCAATCGGTAATCATTTCCAAAGACTTTTATTCCGGGGTATCAGGTGTAGCCTCTGGAATGTAATACTACAAACTGAGGCGCTGATAGCATGTTTATTTGGCGGCATTTATCTGTGTCAACTAGAACGAGCCATGTTGATTCTGGTATCCATATTCATTTATAATACGACATATAATCATGACAAACGTGACAGAAAATCTGTACCAGAAGCCATAGTGCCAGAAATATTTGCATTCATGGCAGACATCTTCCACTATATATCTCATTGAGCAAACCAATGATAGTGTCAATTACGACTACCAATGAGGTAAATCATTTATTTGGACAGGCTCGTTAGCCGTCCAATGTTGCACCATGTGATGCTATCACACACCCCTCTTGTAGTCAATCGAAATACATGCATTGAATTTGCGACCCGGTATTGTTCAAAAATTATATGGGTGATAACTGAAAATATCCAATTAAATTTGCACATATACGTTTGTTTTCCTTACAAAAAAACACCGACCATTTTTGTACTAACGTGCATGCACATTATAACATGGGTAAAGGACATGCAACAAGCGATAGCAATGGAATTAGACAATGCGGGTCGCTGAGGACCAGTAGCTTTCTACTCATTTCTTAGGTGACCGTTAACTAAATGTAACAGACCCGTTTGTGCACCGCGGTATGATTGCACTTCCTACTTCGTTTTATTTTGTTATTTTTACTCGCGGATAGAGCGCAGCCATATGCTTTTTTCTGTTTGATCTGATCTTGGAAAGTCGGTTTTAATAAAAGACTAGTCATCATCGGGCTACTCGTTGGAGAAACATGCATATACGTATTCTGAAAGAATTTCACTCGAGCGAGATGGTCCTTCTTTCTATTTAATTTCGAGATTAAAAGATTACTGTTATAATGGACTATTCATTCATCTGATATGCCAAAAAAAGTTTTACTGTTCGCCACAATATGAACAGCCTATTAACGTTTCTCTTGTGCACATAGCTCTCTTCAGAGAGAGAATAACTGTGCTGACTTTGGATTACATAGATTAAAGATATCTCTTGTGCGCACAGTTGTCATTCGAGTTAGGATTCATCCCGTTCGTTGGTTAACATTGACCTCGCAATAGAGCAAATGCAAGAAATTTATACGCATCTATCAAATCTGCGAATGTTTTTTTGCTTTCTAAGAAATATTGCTCCATGCACTTTATAATCAGCGTGTTCATTAACTTATACCCTACTGAAAGAGGCGGTGGTGTAATTGCATGTTTGATGTTTTATCAATTCGTGCGGCATTCAATATGTTATTAGTTACGTCCTACACTATCAAATGCTGTATTCGACAACGAGCGTTATTTCAATGATATCATGTGTGTTCACGTATGATGCCTCTCGGCAGAGTGTGTTGTAGTTATGATGGTGGTCCGTCTAATACCACATGTATTGTCTGTGAATCAGGATGAAACAGTTGTCTACGCGTAATAGCCCAGCCTAATCAATTTAACACTCAGATGACGTACTACCTGACTCGTAAAAATACATTCATTGCCTTATTTGAGTCAAAACAATGGTGCGTAACACAATATGTAAATCTGTATAAATACGCACACACCAGTTTTTGAGTGCCATAGTATTTCTAATACTGTCATCTAAAGAGCTGTTTGGTTCAGGCAATCATTTGCAAGGCATAGATACCGGTTAGTTCTATCATGATATGAATTAATGGAAGGGTATGTTTAGGAACGGCTACCATTCATAGCATTAATAAATGACAATATGGTGTTCAAAGTACAGCGGAGTGGGCAGCTTTGTCTTTTTTCGGGCACGTGTTCTTGCGGTTAGACATACGAAATCGATTGGCTTGTCTTTTAAAACGATTGTTGACATGAGTGGTAAATGTCCATTTCGGTCTATTCCTCTTCATTATGCATCTTTAATTTAAACACAAACAAATATGTAAGAGTTTGAAAGCCGGCGTTTAAGATTATGCTCATTATTTGTTTTCCACGCGCCGACATATATGCTATTTTACCGATGAACCCACTCAATAGGTTCGCCGGGCGCAATTGATATCCTTGCTAAGATGTCAATGTTGGCAATCATGCCTAATGGCTTCAATATGATTCTAGCGTAAAAATCTGTGATCGCTACTTTAAAGTATGATTGAAATCTATAGTGTCGATGGTTACCATCATTTATGCAGCACAGCGACAACAAACTACTTTACTATATTGTATTTTGAACGTAGTATCAATCGGGGATAGTAGATGAATATGCCAATTATATGTCATGACGGCTTCAAAATATGTCTGGTACGCAATTAAGCATGCCCAAATCAGCCCAAAACAATGAGCAACCCGAAATTGAAAATAACTTGCATACATCTGCTCTCTGAGTATATTTTCTGCCCTATTCACTTTTAGCGCTGGGTAGATGGGCTGCCCTAATGGACTGTTATCTGGTGTATTCGGACAGTTAGGACTACCTAAGGACTGCTTTATATGCTTTATATGAGCACTATTGCCTGTGCAGCACTATTTCTCAAAAACATCGGTAGCATATCAATAGACGCATCTACAATTAAAGTTTCAACGGCATTAAATACATTAGGAACTGAATGTTTTTGGTCTATAAAGGACCTCGGGAGATATTGTAATATGCTTTTTATCGGTATGTTGTTGCTGCAGCTGGCACTGTGGACCACATATCATATCGAGATTCAAATGTTCTCGTGGTTATCAGTTGGGGTTCTGGTATATATTCCGCGTTATGATCGGAATTAGTCCAACATCGTCAAGACATTAACGCAATAATGTGGGGGTGGTTTGGGCTTAGGCGCTAAAATAAATTATATTCGTAATCGATTATAACATGTCAATGAGTTTGTTTAATTCATCTGGTGTTCCACTACCATTTAAAATAGCAGAGAGGTGAAACATAGTTGTTTGTCGATGAGTTGCTCCATCTATATCGCAAATCTTTCAACCTTTGTAGAAGACGGACTAGGGTAAAAAGTAGCAATGAGTTGACTTGGAGCTTTACAATGATTTTCATTGGATAACTTAGCAGGGATAACTCCAACGATTACTTTTGTTTGTCAACGTAATTATAATTGATTTACAATAAAATGTTACGTTTACCAAAATGTTCACAAATGACGTTCCGTGTTTATGATAATTTTCGTGCACTCTTTGACCTATAGGGGGATGGCAAACTATAAACCAGCCACAGCTATTGAGAGGGATCATAATACCGTCACTCAACAATCGCTATGCTATCTTCTAATACGCGGAAAATGCACGCATAGAAATTTAACAATCACTCAAAATTTTGAACATGCTATCCTACCCTACCAAGATGTGGTGTTGTAAAAAGTTGTAGCCCAATGTTTGGGGACAGCATTTATAGTGCATTCTTTGCACATGTCACAACTGCACATTACTCTGTCGTGCAGCTATACGTGCTCGCCGTAAGCGAGTAAACCGATTTTTTCATCAAAGGCATTATCTTTCTTATTGCTTGAAACTTTTGGGATTCCAATTATCAGAATAGCAAAATATCGTGCAGCAAGTAATATATAAACTGTCGCTTACGGACAAACATCGGCACAATGTGCATAATCCGATGACATGTTAATATACGTCACAGTTGGTCATAGCAGAGCGATTGTGCAATGAATATAACGACAATGTGTTCCGTTGAATAAATGCATCTCAAATTGACAAAACCTGTTAATCTCATTGGCGAAAAACGTCAACTTGTTTAGAAGGCTATGTTAATTACTACACTTGAGTGGGGATGTACCAACTCTGTCTTGACAGTTTTACGAACATATCTTAGTCGTGTTCAAAGTCATCGTACGTCAGAAGCCACTGCGGTGAGTCTGGCCTGAGGTAGGATGGTCATTCGTAAAGAAGGCTGATGAAATAAACATACGGCCTTTAGCATTTAGAGCGTATTCAGCTCGGTATTTACTTCCGATTAAACCCTGAATTGTTCCGGTTTTGCTCACTACGTACGTTTACCGAGCTTGCCGTCTTCCGTGAGTAGCTTAAATAGTACAGGTGATTCCTATTTCCTGAAAGCATTGCTGTATCTATACGACTCATCTTGCGTGTTTTCTACATGAACGAGGTTAAGATTATAGTACATCTCGACAAAGGAAAATGCAACCCATTGATCCGATTGCAGTTAGACCATCACTGGTTTGGCAGCTTATAATGTTGGACTATGCCAACATTGCCCCCCGTTCTCCCTTTTGTAAATTCCATGCTACACTGTGTTTCTTTTTAACTGATAGATCTATTACAACGGGGTCTAGGAATATTAGCGTGATTGTGGTTTGATATTTCTAAGTTTTGATAGAATATAATTTGCACATAATCGTTTGGTGTTTGTATTATAGTGCTGAATGTCACGTGTATGACAACAACAGCTTATCGCTGCATAAGCTTTGAACTTTAACTTGCACAATAAGTCAACTGCTCCTGTTCGCAAAGGCTTTTCAGCCTCAACAAATGGAAGTATTGCATAAGTCGAAGAAACCAGGTTTTGTTTATAATACGTCATTCACATCCAGCAAACAATGCTTAGTGGTCGCAGTTGGGACGATTTCATCAAACTATATTAAGCACTTCATAAGGCCGTATACTATAGAAGGATAAATTACTTTAGTGTGTAAGTCACGGCTTGGTTATCCGAACAGAGATTGAATATCCCTGATTCAAACCACATTACACATTACTCGATGTCTGTAACAACAATCTTGTTAGAGTTGAGTGGCAGCGTCTGAGTATAAGTCAGTATTTGCAAAATTGGTAAAACCTTTGGCGGGTTGGTTAAGGCGAGTTATTCGTCATAGGTAATCTATAGTTTATTGCATGTTGATAGTAAATGATACTGTCGATCCGTGCGATTTGTGTATTAAAACAAGTATGCGTTTGTGTGCTATGCCTTTTATCCCGCGGCTGATATGTTCATTGGTGGATACACAGCCATCAAAGGCACCGGATAATGCGAAAAGCAGCTGTATTCGAACCCAGTATCGGTGACCAATTGTGAATCAGTTGTTTACAGCATAACGCTTGTAGGAGTGATTCCGGAAAACGGAACTGCGCGTTCATTGCTGATAGTCATCGCGGGCGACCATAGGCTAATTATACTTACGCTGCCAAATGCCTGAAATTACCAATGGCAAGCTGAATTAATGTCGCCAATGTACGTTTATGCGGCCACTTTGCAGCTCTATGTTAATTTCAGTACTTCAGTAATGACGATGTTGCGGATTATGTATGCATTCGGGTAACTATTGCTCATTCTTCATTAAGTGCCGCAAAAGCCAAAATAACTTTAATCAAGCCTCTTTTTGTCACAAGCTAACCCATGTGTCAATACTACTTGCTTGCCGTCAACCATCAGCTTCAATAAAAATCAAATATCATCTATTGAGCATTCAGGCGGTCCCAAGCTAACCGATGTGTCATCGCCATGCTTTTTCAAAGCTAAATTGATATGTCCGACAAATATATGTTTGAACTGCTGAGGGTACACACAATAGAACGCATAGAAGTAGAGACATACGTTGTCTGTGTATGATAAATATCTTGGGTAACTATTCTTCGTAAATTTACTATTATGCAAAGAGAAAGGCTTCATTTACCATGTATGGGTTAAAAAGCTCAATATGATAAAACATTCCCAATGCCCAGTTGTTCGTTGCGACGAATCACAGCACTATGATAACATCCTCGGCGTTCTTACTAATGTAGCACATTATGTCGCGTGTGTACCGAGAATGCTTTTTTCGGTAATAGTTACCAATCTTACATGACGAATTGCCAATATAGTGGAACATGTATATATGTGCAAATACACACATTGCAGTCATATACTTATCATATCAAACAAATCACTCATTCACACTGGGCTTCAAATCAAAGACATCTCTACTGGCAAATATCACGCGTGCACACCTGAGCATTTAGTAAACCAGTTTATGGTTCTGTAACAAGAGAATGGATCATTCATCCGCATCCCTGCCTCGTAATGCATTTAACTGGACCGGAGATACGTTTCCTTTGAATCGTAGTCTAGAACAGATATGCAATTCATGCTCTCTTCTAAATATATGCACGGTGCCGTGAGCACATAAACATTTATAAACTCAACAGCAGCCTGGCATGATGGAGATATGTCCCGGTTTTAGTGTCAGCATGTTGCATACAAAATGCACATATATTACTTATCTGTATCTTATAAATTTTATACGTATTGTTTGTCAAACGGCGATAGCAAATTATTTCCATACTATATCTTACTTCAGTACCAAAATAGACCTACCGATTGACCTCCTTTCGATAGTATGTCATGAGTAATTTGGTAACATACTCGTCTGCGCTGCACATATTTCTGCGGATGGTGTCCCGGGGCACACTTTTAGCTCAAACAGCAAATACTGTTTGATTCAGATTCTAGAGAGATAATGAATCAGGCGCTAACGTACCAATATTGGTATGCTAAAGCTACCAGTAAATACAAGATAAATGTAATGCAGCGTGCAGAGTTCGGCAAGGTTTAAATACTATCAAGCACACATATTTCTACTCAGCGACCTAATATAATTAGTAATAATTACACCGATGTCAAGCAGCCGATTGTTGAGTTATATGCATCGTTCCGTACCTGCTCCTAACACATGTGTCCACATAATAAATGTATCGTTTTTACAAGCATTGAATGGATCTATTCGTGGCTTTATGTATGCAATCAGTTTTAGTTGATATTTGTGTGTGATCGAGACAGTGGTAAATAAGCGAGCATAGTGTTATGCGGCCTAGCATTGCTGAAGTATTACAACACAAGCTCGTAACAAAATTCCCATATTGATCACTCTAACCTTGGGTATTATTTCCTGTCAGAATCTGAAGGATATGACAGTGGGTGATGGTGCTTCTGGGGCCCATCGGTTGCTGGGCTTAAAGGTGTTCTAATCATGTTATTGTCGTGGCGATAGCATATCATATGATATATTCGTGCTCAACGGCGGTAAGAAGCCTGACTTAATCATAGCATAATGTAGCAATGCGGTTTCGGTGGTGCCGCCGCGCTGCGTGAAAACACAACCACAACCCAAAGGTAGTACTTTATTAAAAAAAATAGCTGTTGCCATTAATGAGCTGAAAGCTAGGTCCATACTGCAATTGTACAATGAAAAAGTGTGAGCATCGAATTGTTTAATAAAATGTTTATGTATATATCAAAACTATACCAATCATTCACTGTCATGGGGTATGTATCTTCAATGGGTCATGTTTACAGCTGCAAATGACGTTCATATGTAATGTCTTGCAAATAAACATGATTCAGCAATAAATAAGTGCATCATTCCATTCATGTATATTGGGTCGCCATACATAGTGGTGCATATTTTGATCGATAATGCAAATACAAAAACCATCTCGAAGAAAGACCGTCCTCGCCTGATTCTGAATTATTTCAGCAGCGACGACGTCCTCATATATTTGCCCCTCGAATACCTGATTCTTAACGGACCCATTATTGAGTGATATTTTGTGCTCAATCGATTTTGCATACATCTCAACTGCCAATACAAGTAATTGCCAACCATCGTAAGCAACATAGTATCTTTTCAAACACTAACCAGAACCCACTATCACACATGAATCGTCCAAATATTCATTTTCATATTTATATACAGCATTGCAAGCAATGAACGTAGCGTATCATATACTGTTGCTACCGTTATAATATCTGGTTAACTTGTCACTTCCTTGCGGGGTTTGTACGTCCAACGCATTATTAACACAAAGGCACAATAGGTAAATAACGTTTTTTAAACAAAAATTATATTTCTAATGATTACCAATTAGGATTCAGGTAGGGCTTAGGTACCAATTTAACCCTAAGTTTCCTTTATGATAGTATCATAGACGAATATGAAGTGGGAAATTCAACCGTAGGTGTTTTCACCGACTTATTGAGGCTTTAGATTCTTAACACCATTATAGCTAATTGTGAAAACTAACATAGTGCTGTATAATAGGATTAGCATCATGATGGATAGCTAATTACCTCTCTTATAGAGCACATTAGGTGTCATACATTGGTGCTCACTCCACCCATGCTTATGTTAAATGCCGCTTGCCCCAAGTATAGATATAAGACACACTGCTCTTCCTGTTGTATATTAATGAAATGATTAAAATTTCTGTATATATGTGTATGTCAATGTTTTCCTGTCTGGAGAAATTTATACAAAACATTGATAAAGGGCTTGAAGTCTGACCCTGTGCATACAATCAAGTTATTTATCATTCAATGAGTCCCAATATGTTATTTCAGCCAAGGAAGAACATATACCGGATCTGCAATGGAACCAGCATGTCAAGCCAATAACGATGAAAAGAGCTCAATATTTAGGCATTTTGTGTTGGGCCAAAAACGTGTTGTAAAAGATGTACACTAATTTTATGTTAAATTTATATTTTTTATCTACCCTTACACTTCATATTGATTCGACAGTCTCCCTCGGGCTCTTTATGGTTATTTTTGCAGATGATCCGACCTTGTGTTTTTTTTTAACAAGAGAAGTCAAATTGTTTACCTCACCTCATTGTAAAAGCACAAAAGAACAAAAAAGTATTCGATTCGCAGGAGCCTTCTATGAAATGCGCGCTCTACAAACACCGAATGATCGTATCACGTATTCGTGTTCTTTCTTAGAAATGTCAATAGAATTTACATTCCACCCTTTCAATGAAACCCGTTGAAATATTGATTATACACGCATTGATACGACCCTCTGAATTGAGGGAAATATGTCATTGCTTTCTTCGTCGTCTTCAACGCTAACATTGGTGTTTGTGTGACTTTTGAGTATCGAGTATCGATGTTCGTTCCAAATAAATTATTATAATTACTTATCATTGACACATTTACAAATACTTTATCCCACAATTTATGTTCAAATATCAACAATGCACATTGATACATTTCACATTGATTACATTTTGCACGCAAAATCATTTCGTTGTGTGGTACGGATTGCTATGAATCATACTTTGCATTGTGCTAGACGATGACAGCTGGTATTGGCAATCCATCCATTGGCCGACGAATAATCGGAGTGGGCTAAAACAAACATTGATTACGGATATCATGAACTAATTGTATCAATAACACCATTAGCTATGCAGATTGCAATACCGTCAGCACCATTGCCTTTTCACCTAAGTTGGTCTAAATTATTAAAATAAATGTTATGCATACGGCTTCCATTAACGTAACAGTCAATTATGGTCGGATGAACTCAGGTAATCTGGTGTCTTGACCGCCTACCTAACATTGCTGTGTTAATGACTCGGCATAATGTCTTTAATCAGATGTGTTACATTATTGGAGCATATTTTCGTGCTGCTGTTTGCATCTAAGGTAATCAGCGACCATCACAAACACTAAGGGACACCACTGCACCGAGTCTAGCCGACGGCTTGTTTAATGAAGTTCAGCGTTCACTGATATAACAATGATTAGCAACGGCCTAACATATTGCAATTAGGGGAACATTGACGAGTATCGAGGCTGTTTACCAAATCGAATACATTGTTATTAATTCAAGTATAAAACGAGGTTTTTGGAGACAAGCAAGTTTTTCTATTCTTCTATGTCTGCAGTTACAAAAATTAATGTTCATCGCATCCTGGACACTGCCAAGAGATACACAAAGGTGACCACTCATACCATTGTGAAGTTCTTAACATCGTTAGGTATTGCAGCTGCGCGATGCTTGTTAATGTCTAAAAAACTTTGACAGCAGTGCGCACTCGCGTCTATCAACTTATACACCAAAGCAACTTTCACGTGTAATAGCGTCCGACAAAACTTAAAATCAAACCCCACGCTGGTCTGGAATATCCCATTGCCCAATTAGCAGCGATGCTCCAGAAATTGACTAAATTATGCAAAATGCGCAAACCACTAAATGAGCACATTGACCTTCAACATTAATAATCAATGCTTCAATCCGAAGTTAATTCAATGGTAGGTTATTATTCATAATGGCGGTGAATTCTGCGTGCCAAGAAGGTATTCAAGGAAGCATAAGGTTTGAATTATATCCTTTTGTTACAGTGGTAGGTTTGCTTGGATATGATAAATATGTCATACAAACACTATAGGTTTTGGACTTTTTTCTCCAGACAATACTAAAAACATTCGGCGCAATGTCCGATGCACGAACGAGATTTACATAGCAAGGTCATTTGAAGCATCTCATTTAATCCACCGCAAATTTGACCGTAGAAAATTCGGTAGGTCTGTTGTGTCTATCCATTTCCTAAATAGCAAAACACAAAACATACGACAGGTTAAAATCATCTTTGATATGAAACCTTTGACTACTAATTAAGCTAGCTTGGCATTCCTCTTTTCAGACAGTGGTATGAAGCTATCTGCCTTGCCTAATACAAAAACATAATAAGCGAAAACATGTAAATTGTCTCCTTTGATTAGGGGCAGATTAAAAACATTTGGTTGTTTTAAAGTCTTTGCTTAACAATTAAGTAATAGGTTCAATTGGATTGCATCTTATTCAGATATGTCACTCAGTACTGCTTTACTCCAATCAATATTCACACAGCGCAGTGCTATCTTTTTTTATGCGCCATTAAATGTATTAAGTTGAACAAGCAACATATATAAGCGGTAAATGTTCCATCTCGAAGATCGATTTTGCGCCAAAGTGAGATGCTCTTAAAAGCTGTTAGGGCTATTGCTCATCTTAAGGTAATATGACCATGATTAACAAATGCAATCCCTGCTTTCTTAGAAGTCTTATCATATTCTGCAACGGCCCTCGCAGACGTGGAGATTTACCCGATCGTGCGTGTGACGTTGTGCGCGTTATAACGCACCCAACGAATGATGAACCATGAATATAGATAGACACATAACACATGAACACACGCGCACACTCACACACATATACACACGTACAAATGCACGTACGCCACCAGACATAATGTTTTGAGTTATCTGCATTTTTAATAATCAAGTGAAGAATTTCAATATTGTCCCATGGATTATTCTTTACTAAGGTCGACTCACCGAGCTCCGCAAACTGTAACACACCGCAACAGATCATAAGCATTCATCCCGCCCTAGTGATTGCAATTGTACGAAAGCAACGCTTTCATTTAGTGCCAACCATTCCTGCGTTATTGCACATTTACTGGTCATCTTTAGCGCCTAATTATCTCTATGGATAGAACACTTGCATAATTTCAAAGATGAATGGAACGACAACGCAAGACAGTTAATAAATGTGATAGAAGAGCCGTCGCCGTGATTATGTATAACTGATATGTGGCGATACGGGCTGACAAGATACGCCTAAATCACACTGGCCTCTAAATACAGTGTTTCTGCCGACGTATTTTAAAGCATTAAATTGCTAGGTTTTTTTGTATTTAATCCGTCTAACTATTATCCAAAACAAAAGCTCTTTGAATTAAATTAACTTAAGCATAGGAGTGTATAAAATATAATGCCGTGAATCCCAATACAACATCGTACAGCTGTCAATATATCTCGACTCGCTGCGATCTATTCATATATTTCTTTTTGTATGATTCAATAGCGCAATCAACTTTGTATGAAATAGTCTACTGACTAGCCAACTTCTGGCTCTAATGAGCCAGACACGGGGACGTTATTGACGCGCATTTATCATCTCTTGTAACCGAACGCACAATAAAGGAGGAAAATAATAAATGAAAGAAAAGAAGATTATAAATTAGAAACACGAGTACATTTTTGCAAAGCTTTGTCACAAAGCTGATACTACCAGGCTGCTTGGTGTAGCTAAAAAAAAAACCTGCAGAATCCAATCGTGACGATAGATTATCTTTAACTTGAGTTATAGCTTTCCTCCAATTGATATCGTGTTATTTGGAACATAATTTATCCTTGTTGATTGTTCCATTTGTAACACACCGGAATTAGTAGGCATTAATTTATCTATGCTTATAGCAATATTGTAATTGGATTGATATTTAATGTAATAAGGGCCGTTTTGAAGCGTTGTGTCTGTTGATATTGTGATTAAATGCTTTGTTCAGACAATAAAACACCCGCCAATGACAGTGCTATAAAATGATCGTAGGTCATTTAATTAAGAAGAGAACGGATATGTTCGGCAATGATTGTGATAGAATAGGTTAATTCCAGAAAGCAAGCACCAATCTATACCAATAAAGCAATTATCGCAAGCAGATATCTAATGATACTACATTATATCGACGAAGTGGGGGAAGCAGAACCATTGGTTTATTATTCTTGTTGCCAGTAAATTTACTACGATTACATCAGCTTGCATTGATACATGCCGGTATTAACCTCACAACCGCCACCTAATGTCATATGTTGCGGTAGCAAATAAAAATATTCAACTTTACTGGCTGCATCAATGTGGCATGAACTTTTAAAAAGTAGCTGATATGATAACGTAGAGGTACGGCTAAAATGAAATATGGATCTAGAATGATCACTTGTTGCTGATATTTAGCTACTTCGAGCAATTGATTGGGACTACTCGCGCGAGTTATGATATATGTATTTTTCCGATTATCATTTATTACGTTCCAACATTGATGTTATTCAAACGGAAGTGATGTGTAAAGCACGGCGAACTCTTGGCGACATATATACATATAAATCCCTCCTAGCCTCCTATCCATCCAACTGGCACGAGCTATGGTGGTTAATCGATGGATAATTTATAAATGTGTTCAGTTGCTTTCCGTATGTTACATGTGCCAGCAAACACGACCGCAAAGCATTTACATATTTACTTAGTACCAACATTAGCTCATCAATGGAACCGCAAGCTATATATACATTAAATGAAGCATCGTTTCGTTGCTTTATTGATGCAATACGCTGTCTTCATTTTGTTTTGTGATGACGGAGAGTAAGTAGGGTAATATGCGGCCAAATATTACATTTGTATGGAGGGGCATGCCCGTAGAAGAGTGCCGTAATGATTACTGTAGCCTTGGATGATATTCCTTGGCCAAATCTGATAGACATAACAAATGTTTAATGATGCTTCTGGGGCCCATCGTTAGAGGCGTTTATATGTGTTCTGATGTTGTTGTTGGCAATGCGATATCACATGATATGATACATTAGGACGCAAGCGTGTCTCGTATCCCCAAGTTATCCCTAAACAACATAGCTCAACCGGTTTGAAGCACACTGAAGATAATGCTGTGCAATTCGCACTTCATGCTATCCCCTTCAAATGCAAATAAGAAACGCTATATATATATATATATATATATATATATATATATATATATATATATATATATATATATATATATATATATATATATATATATATATATATATATATATATATATATATATATATATATATATATATATATATATATATATATATCTATATATATATATATATATATATATATATATATATATATATATATATATATATATATATATATATATATATATAAACTTACTTTTTGATGCGTTAAATGCAACATTATATTCTTCAGCAAACTGTTCGCATTTTTAAGCATGACAAAACCGCACCTTGTTTGACTCCATTGGTGCAATAAAAATTGTCAGAGAAGCTATTGTTTCATTTAATCCTTAACGTTTAATGCGTTTACATGTTTAGTAGGAGTTGAGCAGTCATAGCACATATACCACGCTCTTGTAACAAACCAAACAATTTCATAAAATTAACTCGATCAAACGCTTTGGAAGCATCCAATAATATGACAAAACATGGTGAATCATCACTGACATCATTATCTTTTGATTTCCTTTAATACAAAAGTGCACTGTGTTGTTGAGTGTGACGGTTTAAACCCAAATTGTTAACTTCTCGACTTCAATACATCGTTTTGATGATCAATAATCACACCACTAGTAGCTACCGATAGATTATCATCACTGCTGATCAACGATTTCTTTTTGTTCTTAGGAATAGGAACAAGCGTAGATGTTAGCATACCACGTTGCGTTACATCATAGTAAAACGTTTTGATAGATGGGCATATAACTTATCGCAGCGATCCAGTATGTGATCAATAGTTATTTCACACACACCGTCTGCTTTATCTCGTTTAAGCTTACAAGCTGCTTGCCTAACTTGTGACAAATTGATAGCATGCAAAGAACCACATGTACCGCCGGCACAATTAGAGTGTACATCATGACCCAATGAATCATAAGGTCATATATTGAAGACTTACTATAAGACACATTATTGCGAAAACATTTTATATTTATCTTTAAAGACATTGCTTATCTTGTCGTCGCCGTGCATCCATTCCATTACAGACGCGGTCGACTTTGTTTTGCAACGCTTGTTCCGTACTTTTTTCCAGAAATTGCGGCCAAAGAAACTGCCATTCTTTCAGAAGCAAACTTATTTTGATTAAGCTTTGCTTTCACTTGATGTCTTTAAGAACGCCAGTCGTTGGACACCCATTTTCAAGCAAGAGTAGACGCCAAAATATTGATTTTGCATTCAGCTGATTGACTTGTCCACCCCAGCCAGGCCGACGTTTACGTTACCAATTCCCAGGAATACACCCATTCACGATTTTCTCATAGTAATGATCAATATCTTCGTATCGGTCATTGCAATCAATCTGTATACAAATAAATGCTTCTTTTGAAACATTCAAAGTTACTCAAGTTACAATTTTTTCAATTTCCGCAAATAACTATCAATATCGCTGATATCACTTTTCCTCCATTCGGGTCTATTAGTGGTAGGGAGCTCATCATTAACCACATGTGCAACATGAATATCTAGCCATGCAAGTGGTCAGATAAATTATCTCCTTCATGAAGACATTCGTATTTTGACATTGATGAACTCAGACTTTCGGACAACATAACATGGTCTAGTGCTGATCTTGTATGTGACATTTCACTCTCATAGGTAAAATCTACAGAGTTATTATCCAGCAAGTCGCAAGGAATTAAACATTGCTCCTCACAAAATGTCTTCAGGGCGACAGTGCCATGGCAATCGGCACGAATGAAGTCAGTGTTTAAGTCAACTCTAATAATCACATCATCAACATTCGTACAAGACATTATGACTGAGCTGACTTGGACAAGCAGCTCGACATACCCATTGTATGCAATACAACGTAGTGCATAAACTTTGAGTAAGGTAAATCGTCCAAGGAATAGAACAATGACTGAACATTAGTTTGTGCGAACGTATAGACGCTTGAAATCTTGGTATCTCTATAGCCAAGGTATTATGCGCTTTTTGAATATGCAATCCCCTCTTTACAGAGATGGGCATGACTATTTGTAACTGACCAGCTTACATACCGACGCTAATGATTTCAAGGGGTTTTAAGCGTAATGTTCGTATCAACACTATATTGTTGCAAATATCAATTAAATATTGAAGACCAGATGGGCGAAATAAATCATATGTCATCAGCGAGAAAAATATGGTCAAAAAATATCGCTAAAAACTTCCTGAACACAATTACGCTAATATTGGCTAAATGCCAACATTTACCGGGGTATCAAAACTCATCAACGAATGCTAGTTAATCGGACCTCCAACGTAATTGCTACCAATTGATGAATCGTGGAAGCGTGTCGGGATGATGAATTAAATGATACTGTGATAATTGCAAAGGTGTAGGTGCCGCAAAATTGTTTCTTTCGAGTCCTCAAGTTGTCCGTGTTAAACACGTGTATGTATGTTGCTGCTTTTATGATATACACTATCGCCCGACGTGTGTAAGGCGTTATTCTTACTAATCAACGTTGGAAGACTGGGTTAGAAAACTAGCTTCATGATTCATTTGTTTACAAAAGAGCAGCGTTATGTTTCCTTGAGCCAACATTGGTGGATGTATGTATATTTGAATTTTGTCTTTTTAATCATCAAAACACAAAAAGCGCTATTAGTTGATTGTAGTTATAGCATACGTGAATGTTTGAAACATAACTGGATTAGTCCTATCGGTTCCAGATGGTAATTGCGCCAACGAAAATCAAAAGTCTATTTAGGATTGGACATTGCTTAAACTGCGGTGATGGTACCCAAGCTCTTAAAAGCATGGCATTATTGTGTTGTTTGGGTGTCCTCCTCTTAGCATTCGTCGGACATTTGTGGTCATATTGTTATTAAACCATCTTCGAAGGTAGTTGAAGTAAAACATCTTACCATTGCAGGCATTGAACACACAGGCTGGGCTAACTAGGCTTACGACTGGTTTGCAAATAAAAATGAACATATGCGGCAATTTTGAATAAACGGAATCGGCCATGAGCATAAATACGGAAATTTTTTTTAATAACATGAACTGAAATAACTAGTATTCCACAAATGGAAGATAATAGACAAAATCAATCTGATTACGTGATTGCACTGTTTCTTGACCACAAGCGTGGATGTTGTGTCATATTCCAGCGAGATGTTAGTGGATAGGTTGCATAACAAGTGAGTTTTCACCCAAGATAAACCATCCTGATTATTTAAAGCCTTCAATGAAGATGGCTGCGTGGAACATAGCTATGTCTGTTGGTTAACATCAACATCGATGAGATTTTCGCATAATGGTGGATGAGCATTGGGTTAGGCTTTGCGCTATGGTCCTATCTACATTGTTGCCATTTAATTGATTCTTTGTATCCGGCTTTTGTTTATTTTTATGCTAGCCTCATGTGTCCCGATAACATCGCATTCAATGCGTTCCATGGGCTTTGTATTCGTGCACAGAAGTTCCGACCATTAGACTATTAATTACATTTAGATCAAACAATGGCCTTCTTAGTTTGCTGATATTGTTTTCGGCCGAATGTGAGAATAGCTTCGCGGCACACAAGATGAAGTGGCGTTTTTACTCACTGTTCCATTTTTATACCTTCATCAGACCGCAAGCAATATTCATTATTCATTATGCCGTGATTTCGAGCATAAATGGAATTTAATTAACTAAGAGTTTCTCTCTAACATTCCATTCGTTTCCGATCTCTGCACATAAGCTCTGCTGCAACCAAAGACGATGTCTGTCTTCTGAATTCGCCTTATAACGCATTTAGCCTCCATCGATATTAAAGGTATATATTGCTTCTAATTTTGCAACCCTTCCGCATAGTTATTTCCTTACTCAGCTGTTCAAGGACTGATGTCGGTAACCGCCATGAAGAATTATTTGATGATGTTTTATCCTACAAGTTAACATTAATGTTAATCAGTATCTTTAACAAAAAAACAAAACAAATCATATGTCGTAGAGTAGTTACATAATGTGACTTACGTCAAAGCAAGAAATATCAAAGCCATGATATGTAGTGACAATATACATTATGAATTTTATATAAATCCTTTTCGATAATCAGAGTTACTTTTGACAAATATACTAGCCGACTGCTATAGCATTTAGAAGAGAATCAAGTTCTTTTATGTATTTAATAATCCCAATTAAGCTGATCTCGTTATAATGGGTTTGCGCTTCCGAGAGCAGCAAAGCTTATAAAGCGCTTTCCATGTCAAAGTTATAACAATAATAATATTATATCGCCGAATCGGCAGCATAACGTTAATAATTTGTTTCCGTTCAAATTAATTTTAGCAAGACAAAATTATAGTATTGTGTAGGTGTAATTTGTTTCATACAACTGCCTCAGCATTTATTAGTGACGTGACAAAGCTGCATTTTCCCTACAAGTCGTAGAAGACCAACTAGTTTGCTCTGTTTTAAATTCATAACATGCACAAACGTTTGGAGTAATTTCTGATATTCAGCAATCAAAACAGTTAAACTGATCTTTTCTCCTGATTTTTCAATATAGTTCATTTCCTATCGGAAGATAAACATGCACAAACCATGCAACCGCACAAAGAGCACAATACACGTCTCAGCAAAACGTTATATTCAGCCTCGATAAATTATCGTCACTTTCTAATAGCTAACATTGTAATAAATAAACCAATATTTGTGTTGCAAACAAACCAAATGCGTCTACGCTTGTGCTTTGCTCATGACTTTCGTTGGACTCATGCAACACGAGAAGTACCTCTTCCTGTCAAAGTCTGGTCTTGTGTCATCTGAGGCAAGTGATGTTCTGGGCAGTGCCGTGTTGACTATATGTGACGACATCAACTCTCGATTCCAGACACTGAAATCCAATGTGTACGCTTGTTTTGTTTACCATATTTTCAACATCATTGACATTCGTTTTGTCGCACACTATACGAAGATGGCTGCAATTGGCGGTCCAGATGGGAGCAACTTCTTTGCTAGAGGCTGATGATGAACATTTACGGTAATTAACGCGCATTTGAAACCTCGACAAATACATTTGGTTCTTTAACATTCGTCTTTAAGCTATATGTCGATTTTTGAGGGTTTGTTGTGGCAAGAACAAATGCTGCAGTCATTGTGACGGGAGAAGTAATACGATGAGAGAGAAAATGGGATCGTATCGCGCCATGGGCTCGTAAATTACCTTTAATTCTAGCGTTATTATGTTGTTATGCCGCTCTGTCATACTTAACTGTATCAGATTAATACTCAAAATGATCTGCAGCCTTGCAAAGCTATTTATTAATAATGGAATTGAATGAAGCTGTACGCCGTGCAGTTAACAGCATACATACTGGATAGATATGCTTAGAAGTAGCAAACATAGGTCCTAGTATTATGCAGATGATGTAAGCAAAAGTCTAAGCCTGCAAATTAACCGCAAAGGGTTGTTTTACGAATGAATGACAGCATCTCATATCACGGTTATGGTTCTGAGGTAGCAGATGACTATTACTAAATTAGCACGGCATTATAAACTCACAACACTTTCCGTACTTAGACGAAATATGTTATTTAAATAGCATTGGTAACATAGAAAAAACGAGAGGCTGCTCCCAATTGCATAAGACAGTAGACTAAATTTGCGTCAATCTTCAAAAATGTATTAGATCCACGAATTCTGCAAAGAATAGGATACAAAATTACATATCTTAGTTCCTCTAGCTCTGTGATCCCATCTACTTTGCGCATTGGCATATACATACCGTGGGTTATGTTTAAGCATTTGACTGATGGTAATTCCGTTAATCCGTTAATGATTGAATTGAACGGTAAAAAGCATAATGCTACCATTGACTAGTTCGGTAGACTCCGTCAGGTTTTTGAATCGGCATGCGCCGATGCTAATGGGTGAAGCTACAATTTACTGCGCATACTTCGACATTCATTTGAGGTTTTGCCTGACACAAAACAGCCTTATACATTGCTTGCAAATAAATGTGTAAGAGACAAAAGATCTACTGATTTGCTATGAAGCCATTGTTGTTTTTTTACAATTAAGGCGTGATCAAGTACATCCTTGAAGATGCGTTAGTTGAATAGACGAATTCCACCTATCCTTTGATAGCAATACGTTGGATTCGAATACGCCGGTGACCATGCGGTCATGCCTGTAAGTAGAGATCCCATTGACCGGCAGATGACGGGGTCGAGGATACAAATAACACTACGTTACGTATACAAAACGATAGCACTAGTAATTGTTATAGCATATTCGTGCAATACACCTGGGGGATATGTTTAAACAAATGCCATCTTTAAATGCATGCTGGCATATCTGTGCAACATAAAGAGTATTGACGTATTGTCTCATTGAAGGTATGCTACATTTATTTGCACTAAGGTATAGCACTGATTAATACCAACAACAAATAGGCGCTCCTGTGTATCAAATAATAGCCAAGTTTAATGACTAAGGCGATTATATACCGAAGCATAACTTTTTATGCCACAATGAAATTGTCAAGCATTTTCTCTGTTGTCGGTTGGTTAACGCCAATCAACTGATATTCAGATACCACAATGTGCAGAATATTTTATTGTTTCGTTGCAAGAATGGATTGTCTGACAGTTCCCAGTCTTCTTCATTATATTCTGTTTTGTTATTTGCATTTACACCGTCTGTGTTTACTGATAACTGCCACATGCTGTGTTCCCTTTGGACTGGACTTAACAGGTTTGTGGTTGGTGTAGCAAGATTGAGCTCTTAACATGTAAGCCTGGGTCACTTTTACAATTGTTGTCATCGACGCCAGTGCTATTTGCTACTCTATGTTAGCCCGTGACATCAAATTTGCAGTATGGGTACGAACTGAAAGCTTTTTGTGATTTAACTTACACCTCATGCGCTTTAATAAAGTTGATAAGACAACACGGACAGATTTTAGTTCTCCCTGGAGGGGCAAGATCAATGTAGATCGGCCACTTAGCATTTGAAGTACATGATTAATATATGCATATAGGACGTTAGATATGCAATCACAATGAATATGCAATGGATCATTTTTACGTATTCGCTGACATAACTGCAAGTCATAAAACTATTGATGCGAAATTATTTTAGGAATGCGATATCGTATTTCAAAGTGTTTCACCGCTACAATCTGGTTTTGGTGTGCTATTAGTTGTACAATATGTGTCATGCAATAGCAGTTCTACATCGTTGTAGAACAAAAAGCGCAGTTTACACATTGCGTCACAGGTATAATTTGAATGTTTAAAATGACGAGCAATGCCTTGAGCACCAAAATTGTCTGACAGCTTTATAATACCCCTGAAGGTTTTCCTGGCAACTTCAAAAATGTGTTATTTTGTGAGCAAACATATTCGCTATGAATATGGAATTGTTTCGGAATGTGATCTATTACGCAGGTGATCCACCGTGTACTCATTATCGGCATGATTAATTCATTGATGCGAATTAAACTCGTTTGGCTCATGTGATACAATTTACCGCATTAAAAACGGTGATAGGAGTTCTACTGGTTTGATGAAAGACTTATAGGTAAACTGTATTTAACAACAACTGATGCGATGTGTGTAAATTTGCCAAAGTAAATCCTGTACTGAAAAAGAGATTTTACTCTATGGTGTTATAGTAGCTCAAAATCATATAACATCGATTAGTAAATATCATACCTGGGTTTAAATGCTGCACACAGTACCTATTGGGGAAATTGCTATTGATTCTGCATGTGTATTCCTGTCGCTTTCTTTGCGTCCGTTTGCAAGCATTTTGCAAACGTAGATCACACATAAAATGAAAAATGCTGAAATGTCCAACTATCATGATCCATCTCAAAGTGAGAAGCCTCACAGTTGCTGATATTTCCGTTCTATTCAGCATTACCTGAAGTATGTCAATAATATAGAACATGAACTATGGTAGCTAGATAGGTTATACATGATTCATAACGAAGCCTTTTCAATGTCTGCGATTGTACATATGAAATAACATTTGTCTGCTGATACCGTGATTAATCGTCAGCTGGAATAAGCTTTGATTTCAAAGGCTGATGATATATAACCCCACAAATTGCATTGTTCTAAGATTACTAAAGTGGCTCTCAAGCAAATGCAGGCCTGTTCCGATTTCACTTGAACATATATATCATCCATGTTCGCGACGGATAACGTTGGAATTGGTCGTATTACTAACGGCATGGATCGACGAATACATGCTAGGCTATAATCGGGCATGTCATTCAAGAAGTAATCTCAAACAATGCCAAGTTGTTTGCGATATTGTTTGTCCTTCGGGCTGTATTGAACTGCGCTGAATAAATACTTAACATGATGGACGGGTTGGCATTTATGGCCGTCTTCCAAATCAGCCCGTTCAAATTTGTATCGTTAGGTCTTGTAGTTCACGCTCACATAGTCATAGATTGAAGCAATAAAACATAAGTCAAAGGTCAGTCGATTCTGTTATTCTGCTTGCGAAAACAGAGAACAAAAGAAACTTGTCGCACCGTGGCATATATGTCAAGTTACCAACAACTATCTGAATGACTCCCCAAAGTGTATCCGCGGATTGATAATGTTATACTTTATTTTCGCTTACATCTAAAAATCACATTGAAATAACTAGTAGCGAAGTTTCGATTTATTGTTGTGACCATCGAAGACGCTGGCAATACGAAAATATTGAACAACAACTGCAATCCGCCGCTGAGTGAAGTGAACCGAGTATCAGAAACCAAATAAGTAACCCAATCATATTTTTCATCTGTGTTTACGACGATATAGCAAATTTCTAAGTTGGCACAATGGTGGTACTAGAAATAAGATTGATAGGGAATATCCATTCCTTTGATTTTTCTGACAGGTTTTGATAGGCATCGTGTTCCTAATACATTAACCATGTTATTGTGCATAAATCACTACCTATCTCAAAATGTACAGTGTCTGCAGTCGTTTGTTGTGACAATGCTATCCGATAAACTCACAACTAACTGGTTTTGACATTTTGGCTTTCCCATGTAGTTAATAATGCCATGCGTTCAGTTCGTGTGATTTTGAAATCCTAACTACTGCTTTACTTCTTACAATATGAACTGGATTTACAAGTAGATGCCTACGATATCCATCAGCAGGGGACGATATCCTGCTTTAAAATAACGCCTAGCAAAGATGCATCGGGTATACACCAGGTACAGTGGTAGCTATGAGATATAACTTTGAATTCTAGACTCATGTTAACATGAAAACGAATATTGAAAGATATATGAACGGTTCTTCTGTGTTGCTACTTTATATTAATGCCCTTGTATTGTAAAGGTGGTAGCTTTGGTCTAGTAGATATATATTGTTTATCTGACACGGGCATATATCTATCAAATCGGCATTGTTTCCTATTGAATAGCAAAGCGCAATACCTGCCAAGATGGTATAGTCATGCCAATATTATTTCATATTCCGATAAGGCTCTTCGTCCTAACGTTTTATTTGTGAAATCAAACTGTCGCTTTCTTTGCGTCCGTTTGCAAGCATTTTCTAAACGTAGATCACACATAAAATGAAAAATGCTGAAATGTCCAACTATCATGATCCATCTCAAAGTGAGAAGCCTCACGGTTGCTGACATTTCCGTTCTATTCAGCATTACCTGAAGTATGTCAATAATATAGAACATAAACTATGGTAGCTAGATAGTTTATACATGATACATAACGGAGCCTTTCCAATGTCTGCGATTGTACATATGAAATAACATTTGTCTGCTGATACCGTGATTAATCGTCAGCTGGAATAAGCTGTGATTTCAAATGCTGACGATATATGACCCCGCAAATTGTATTGTTCTAAGATTACTAAAGTGGCTCTCAAGCAAATGCAGGCCTGTTCCGATTTCACTTGAACATATATATCATCCATGTTCGCGACGGATAACGTTGGAATTGGTCGTATTACTAACGGCATGGATCGGCAGATACATGCTAGGCTATAATTGGGCATGTCATTCAAGAACAAGTAATCTCAAACAATGCCAAGTTGTTTGCGATATTGTTTGTCCTTCGGGCTGTACTGATCTGCGCTGAATAAATACTTAACATGATGGAGGGGTTGGCATTTATGGCCGTCTTCCAAATCAGCCCGTTCAAATTTTTATCGTTAGGTCTTGTAGTTAACGCTCACATAGTCATAGATTGAAGCAATAAAACATAAGTCAAAGGTCAGTCGATTCTGTTATTCTACTTGCGAAAACAGTGAACAAAAGAAACTTGTCGCACCGTGGCATATATGTCAAGCTACCAACAACTATCTAAATGACTCCCCAAAGTGTATCCGCGGATGATGATACAGTTATACTTTATTTTCGCTTACATCTAAAAATCACATTGAAATAACTAGTAGCGAAGTTTCGATTTATTGTTGTGACCATCGAAGACGCTGGTAATACGAAAATATTGAACAACAACTGCAATCCTCCGCTAACTGAGTGAAGTGAACCGAGTATCAGAAACCAAATAAGTAACCCAATCATATTTTTCATCTGTGTTTACGACGATATAGCAAATTTCTAAGTTGGCACAATGGTGGTACTAGAAATAAGATTGATAGGGAATATCCATTCCTTTGATTTTTCTGACAGGTTTTGATAGGCATCGTGTTCCTAATACATTAACCATGTTATTGTGCATAAATCACTACCAATCTCAAAATGTACAGTGTCTGCAGTCGTTTGTTGTGACAATGCTATCCGTATTTCATATTCCGATAAGGCTCTTCGTCCTAACGTTTTATTTGTGAAATCAAACTGTCGCTTTCTTTGCGTCCGTTTGCAAGCATTTTCTAAACGTAGATCACACATAAAATGAAAAATGCTGAAATGTCCAACTATCATGATCCATCTCAAAGTGAGAAGCCTCACGGTTGCTGACATTTCCGTTCTATTCAGCATTACCTGAAGTGTGTCAATAATATAGAACATAAACTATGGTAGCTAGATAGGTTATACATGATACATAACGGAGCCTTTCCAATGTCTGCGATTGTACATATGAAATAACATTTGTCTGCTGATACCGTGATTAATCGTCAGCTGGAATAAGCTGTGATTTCAAATGCTGATGATATATGACCCCGCAAATTGCATAGTTCTAAGATTACTAAAGTGGCTCTCAAGCAAATGCAGGCCTGTTCCGATTTCACTTGAACATATAAATCATCCATGTTCGCGACGGATAACGTTGGAATTGGTCGTATTACCAACAGCATGGATCGACGGATACATGCTAGGCTATCATCGGACATGTCATTCAAGAACAAGTAATCTCAAACAATGCCAAGTTGTTTGCGATATTGTTTGTTCTTCGGGCTGTACTGAGCTGCGCTGAATAAATACTTAACATGATGGACGGGTTGGCATTTATGGCCGTCTTCCAAATCAGCCCGTTCAAATTTGTATCGTTAGGTCTTGTAGTTCACGCTCACATAGTCATAGATTGAAGCAATAAAACATAAGTCAAAGGTAACTCGATTCTGTTACTCTGCTTGCGAAAACAGAGAACAGAAAAACCTGTCGCACCGTCGCATATATGTCCGGTCACCGACAACTATCTAAATGACTTCCCAAAGTTTATCCGCGGATTGATAATGTTATACGTTATTTTCGCTTACATCTTAAAATCACATTGAAATAACTAGTAACGTAGTTTCGATTTATTATTGTGACCATCGAACACTCTGGTAATACGAAAATATTGTACCAAAACTCCGATCCATCGCTGAGTGAAGTGAACCGAGTATCAGAAACCAAATAAGTAACCCAATCATATTTTTCATCTGTGTTTACGACGATATTGCGAATTCCAAAGTTGGCACAATGGTGGTACTAGAACAAAGATTGATAAGGATTATCCATTCCCTTGATTTGTCTGACAGGTTTTGATAGGCATCGTGTTCCTAATACATTAACCATGTTATTGTGCGTTAATCAGGTTTTGACATTTTGGCTTTCCCATGTAATTAATATTGCCGTGCGTTCAGTTCGTGTGATTTAGGTTTATGTCTTCGGTTTTGTGATCACTGTAGGTTAGGAAATCATAACTACTGTTTTACTTCCTAAAATATGAAATGGATTAACAAGTAGATGCCTACGATATCCATCAGCAGGGGACGATGTCGCTGCCTTAAAATAACGCCTAGCAAAGATGCATCAGGTATAAACCAGGTACAGTGGTGGCTATGAGATATGATAACTTTGAATTCTACACTCATGTTAACATGAAATCGAATATTGAAAGATATATGAACGGTACTTCTGTGTTGCTATTATATATTAATGCCCTTGTATTGTAATGGTGGTAGGTTTGGTCAAGTAGATATATATTGTTTATCTGACACGGGAATATTTCTATCAAATCGGCATTGTTTTTCTATTGAATAGCAAAGCGCAATACCTGCCATGGTGGTATAGTCATGCCAATATAATCTCATTTGCCGATAAGGCTCTTCGTTCTAACGTTTTATTACTGAAATCAAACTACGCGCAGTTTCACGACGGTCTCCTGATATAGGGCCAGACCCTTAATGACAAATGGGGTTCGGATGCAATATCGTTTCCTCTTATCGTGGATTTTCCTATTGACCTCTGATGCCATAATTGTAATTACCGCAGCCCGGATAGTATTGGAAAGTCCATCGGGAAATTGCTTCAACCAGCGTATAAATGTAAACAAGGTCATTCGTCAGCAAAAATACCGGAAAGATTCCCGAGATAACACCTCCCAAATTGAACTAACATTATATACAACTTATGTATTTTGTACCGAATGTGTCATTGACTAACGCATCCTTATTATTTGGAATGAAAACCATTTGTATTTACACCAGTACCTTATAATGTCACCCGGGTTGAAATTGCTTTAACCACCGTATAAATGTAAAGGTCTTTATCATCGATCATGCGTCTGCAAAATCATCGGAATGACCTCTGAGATAACATCTCATACATTAATCTTACATTGAGTTCAATTATTGGGTTTGCTGCACATCTGCGTTACTGACTGTAGCGCGGCAGCGCTATGCAATATCACTCTGCCGCTTGTGTATTAAAATCTTTATCTTTAGTTAGGTGGGTTAGACATAACGTTGCTCATTGAAAAGTGTAACATAATATATTATCCACCCTTTGTATTAACCTGATAGGAAGAAACATTTACTTTCACAAACAGCGATATCCGTAGTTAAGCTCTACCCCTCACAACAACCTACATGCATTGCATTTAGCGACCACAAGACAAAACGAGCGGCCGAATTAACGTCAAATGATAAGCAGGTTCTGATCATCTTAATTCGAGTATAACGTAGTACATTATCTTTGTGCACTCCTTGTTTGTAATCAATAACCAATGAACCTATTCAATAAGATTACTTTGATAACGTACCGTGATATATAAAAGCGCTGAAGGTGATCACCAAAAGTATGAACTGCAGATTACTTTTCCACTCTTTACAACAGGAGTCTAATTGCAGCGATGCATCGTCTACAGCATTAGTCTACCGACACATTAAGCCATCTTTGATGCCGCTCTATTCACACGAAGTCTGTCAATTGAAATTTTCGTCGTCTGGCATTGTGTTACATAATCAGCGACCAATGGTTAATATAGCTGACGTTATTAGTATAAGTTGTATCGATGAGCCAAATAGCGTGGATTTAATCTACATTACTATTAAATACAATGATGTCACGGGTATGCATTATCATTTAGTTGAATGAGAAACAACTTAGGAAACTTTCTCTTTTCTCTTTTCCACAAACCGTGCAGTAATATAATTGCTTATAACTTGGCCAAGCATTCAACGTATAACAATAAATGCCACAAATCGTTGCTCCTAAACCGCGTTCAGTTCACTCCTAAACTGGACAAATATCTCGTTAGCTCACTTAAGTCACGTCAGAATACTATAAGCTGCCGATCAAACCTTACATGAATTATTGGTGCCAATATGAATTTAACGGAATAATAAATCTACACAATCCCCCTATGTCACTAGTATAGCTTAGCCACTATACGGTTAGTTGAAAGAAGCACAGAAGAGTGACTTCCTTCGTTATTCCAATATTCATCATTGATGAATACAGTTTCAAGTTTGTAAAGTTATTTGCCACATGCTCCCCCTCCATAGTTACCGACATAGCAGAAAAAACGACACAACTTAAGTAACTAATCACAGAGCTTGTTATGCGTCATGTCCCACTTTTGCGATTCCACAGGCAACATATTGATATAGATATGAAATACATCACTATGCAGTTGCTTCAATTACACTTGTCACACATGCAGCGTTACGTCAGATTCAAGATATTTCTCTAAAGAAACAGCTATGGAGTATCCCCTGCCGATAATAAAACATTCAAGTGCGACAGGCAAATAGCTAGTTAATATATTCTTTCTCGGTATATCGCTTTTTCGTTTGGTTCAGTTTAAAAAGGCGTTTTGACGCACCAAGGAATGTTATTGAATGAATGGATAATGAGAATCTGAGCAACAACATGTTATCACAATAGGCGTAAATAAAGAATTCATACGTTTGATTAGGTTTTGCAGGTGAATATTAGCTCTCGTTAATATAGATCTGATGTACATCATATAGCACATGTATAACTCGTGGTCATTACTCTGCTAAAAATCCCTGGTAAGTAACATCATTAATCACACTTAGTTATCCGTAATTCCATCTTGCGTCTGTGGACAAACATGTGAACGATAAACATTGCAAGCGGTGGGAGTGTAGGCTGGACCATTAACAACGATGTAAGTTCGCAATCAGTGTATCTGTACTTAAATCGTGTAATTACATACTCCGTCACTAAGATTTGCAAAAGTAGCTGCGTTGGTTCTACATAGACACTATGCCTTGGCTCTGGCATGCAATGCTCTTTGGAGCATTTGCTTCGCTTAAATTGAGCTTGATAGAACACTGGATTATGTTTAACAATGACTATCCGTACAAAACATATATTTTGTCGATTTAATGACGCACTTTGTTGTCTTCATTTGCTATTTATTAAACATCCAGCAACATCGCAGAAATATTGCGGAGTGTGTGTAGGTCGTTTTCTTTTCTGGAATGACAGAATTCCTGCTGAATAACGTTGGTGCAAAATTACATCCAGAAAACGTACATGCTTCTTTGAACGCCAAAAAGGTCATGTTCGGCAATGCTGGGACATCCTAAAAAAGATGCGAGTTATGGTATCGAAATCGTAATCGAAGCGGTTTGCAAGTGCATTTGAAAAGTGTTATATGTGCAAAAACCATTTTAAACCAATAAGAAGCAATCTTCGGGCTTTCGCAGCGTTTAAACGTTATTTGTTGCCTCAACTTCTTTTGATGATTCCGAATTTGCTTGCGTACTATGTACAACTGGAATGTGCGTTGTTAAGATCGGCAGTTAAGACATTTTTTAAGAACACTTTTCCGGCAGCATATACTGAAACTGCAACGGTAAGTTAACCGAGCACGATTAAAACGTAGCACAGCAACGACTACTGCGTCAGTACACCTGAACGATCAATCGTACTTAGTTTTAAGTCAATTAACCTTTGGAATCACGTGTTGTCCAGTGTCTATACACACGCCGCCGTTATGCGTGCGAATTCTGAATGTTTTGCAAAATTGACATAAACCTAAAGGCTCTTATCGGCCGTCCATCCTATTAGTAGGGCGGTCAGTTGATCAAGTATCTTGGAGATCTACAAGGGTTTTGCAATAGATACCCAAGCACACCAGAGCGTTTTCGTCACGACTGACTTAAGGATATTTTATACTTGCATAGAAGACCGGGTATAAGTGTTTCTATGTTAACAAAATACATGCATAACCAGTGTGGTAATGATAGCTTAATTTCCCTCCATCTGGCTTATATCAAATTATATATCTTGATGCAAATGCAGCGCAGTATAGGGCTCTCACTGGCCCGAATATCTAAAGGATCCGGGGTTCCTCATGGTACAATTCCCATGGGTCTCAGCCCAAAGTTCAGGGTCCATTGAATATAAGATTAATTGTGCTGTGTATGTTACACATTCATTTAAAAAGTAAAATTATCACTATCAACTGTTAATAGTATATAAAATATATGGGTTTGAACTACACTCCAATGCTTCCTCGGTGCTCCGAGGCGCTCGTTCTTTATATTTCATGCAGTATATATATATATATATATATATATATATATATATATATATATATATATATATATATATAGGGACTTCTTGTTAATGCGCCGCACGTGAACATTACTTACATCAAATTGCTCCTACGGTGCCCGTGATTATGATTTAGTAAAGAAATAACCTTTTATATTGACGGTTTAAGATATATATTTTTTGGTGTCCCCCGACGGTCAAGCCAACTATTTTATAGACTGAATCAACATTCGGGAGACTAGGCCCCCAACGGTCGTTTCCCGCCAAAAGTCTCCCAACGGTCGATGCATATAATATAAATATATATAAATATATATATGTCCGTAGATGTTGGTATGTTTAGCATGCAAGTGCTGCGGTGCGCATGGTTTGAAGTGACTCACGATATCATTGTGAATTACACCACACATAATGAAGCAATCGAATGTCAGGGGGCAATGGAAGGGTGTGTATGCTACACCAACTTATACGCGCTCGTCCTGATAATATTTATCAATATATTACACTTTCTCAATTCGCAATTGTAATTTAATAGGTTAAATTCAGTCTACGACAATCCCAATTTTTCTGTTTTTCAAATATCCAAGATAATCTTGGTTGGTTTAATCGCAAGTTTCGTTGAGTCGGACATGAATGGTACTATTGTTACTGTCCGCCCATACCATAATTACCGTGACTACGCAATTTAATGTGTGTTCGCTTAATGGATGTATACACGCTGCATCCGGTCGAGTCGGCTGCTGTATTAAAGACTACTGTAGCTGTCAGAATTATAACACATCACTAATTTTAGTATAGCTACTTATTCTATTTAGGTTGATTGAATACGATTATATAACACTCGTGTAATGCATCAGCATAAACAAAGAATGTCATAAGATCGTATCCAGGAGGATTACTTGATAATTATCCCCAAACCTCACAAGGAAACCGAGACGGAAAGTCGGTACATACAATCGCTTTACTGGGCTTAAAGAAATTCAAGAACCCCGCTGCAATTACAAAGGTCGGAGCTGTTATGCGAGATTATGTATGTTAAGCAAAGCGAACGAGCAATATCGAAACAGATCAGGACGGAATATGCAGAAGCGAGGAAGATATATGAGAGATTGCCTAGAAGACCACTAAGGTAGACCGGTCAAGAGAGGAGAAGAAGTGGGAGAGTAGAAGAAAGAGGAGAGGGTGGGGAGGACATTAGAAGAAGCGTTAACTTGTTAATAGATAACAAATGTCTATTAAGGGGTTGACGGGATAAGTATTGTCTAAGGCGTGACTCATAGCATGAGTGACTGATAGGCACTACTGATGAGGGAACGAGATATATCGCTGGTAACAGTCGGAGCAACAGCTACCATGATGCTGAAGCAGGTCGGGAAGACCGCCTGCACGATTACACAGAGAGCGGCCGCCTTTAAGAAGGCTATGACCTAAATGAGGGTCTGATCCAACCCGCGTAAGGCGGGTAATCAACGTGCCATGGGTGAGCGTGATGAGGCGGCCGTGCACGTCTGGTTCAACAAAGACAAGAGATGATACGCCAACTACCTACGCGTCACCAGAAGACGCGATTGCATTAACATCCATTCTCCTCGCTTTCTTTGGCTTCTTAAGAAAGAGAAATATAGTCCCTTTTTCCCAAACCAGCTTCAACCCTCGTCGACATTTGTTGCGTGAAAAAATTCGTCGCACTTGAGCCGGACTGAGCTTCATTTACAACACACAAAGACTCTCTAAGATCGCGACTCATCTCTCACAATCATCATAGCTTCCATCCCTCACATTCTGGACCCTGTACGCACATATGATCATATGCTCCGCCTGGTTCCCGCTCCCGTATCACCTCCTGTCTTCGTTGAACCCGTTCATCTTCTACTAACCACATATCTCGCAATAAACGCTGTAGGTATGGTGACCTGGAACGACCCGCGTTCAAAGCGTGTAATGCAGCCTTGTTGACGCTCCAATAAAGGCCCCCCGTGGTGGGATAATTGCCTCAGAGACATGAAAGGGACGCGCGAGGAAGGTAACGGAGGAACCGCCAGCGTGCGAGAAACACGAGGGAGGAAGTCTGTAACATCCCTTCGCTGGTTGTGAGTGTCGCCTGTAATACCCCCTCTCTGGTTGTGAGTGTCGGTCTCTAACTACCATTGACTGTGTGTGACTGCCCTTATTGATAAGATTTAATGCATTGCGTAGTATCAACCAATATCGCATTGCACCCTACTCTCAGCCAATCAGAGCTCGAGAAAAAGCTCGGTCTTTTTCCTATATCGCCTCAAACGCACAGTTTGCCATGCGATAACTGCAACCTGTCGATATATCACCAAGAAACAACTTCATTTGAGATGGTCCCTCACAGAGCACTGCTGCTCTAACATGGCAACACTACGGAGGTTCTTACTATCACGCACACCTTGCAAGTCTTAAATCGAAGGTTTTCTCAAGAGTCATTTGCTTGCCAGCCGCTAATCTGGTTGCGTATCTCTCATCGGGAAGTCACGGTATTATCCCATCTCCCCGGAAACTTCCTGAGGCGCCAAATTCTAACACCTGCCGAGCCGTGTCTACTGCGCCTCAGTGTTGCTAGCATCAAACAATGACGAAGTCGCAGGAGCTCTGGACACAACAAACTATCGAAGCATATTCTAATCAAATAAACAAACAAGTATAGAAACAAAAGTATTTATCTGATCATCACTAAAACACAGGCAGCTGAGGCCGAATGGGGGATTAAGATCTCATATTTACAGGTCCCAGGCAGATACCTTACATAACATAGGTTCACGCTAATTATCATTATTAGGAGACAGCGTCGTGCTTGATTATCGCGTGTAGGTGCCATCGCGATAAGTATGTTATCGCATGGTCACGCGGATGATATACCCACGTGACCATGCGATAACCAACACTAATCAGCGTCGTCCACATGTGTACACATTTTACATCTAATGTAATTCATATCGTAATAAGCGTCGTCAGCCAGTGTGGAATCCCCTGTCCCTCAAGTATCAAACCTCGTCACTCATGTTGACAATTTTATTATTGCCGAATGTGCTCTAAATTAGTTCCCTGACCATGCGTCGCCAATAAATATCAATTCCCCAGATCCAACTCGAGTATCTGCCCATACTTGTAGGCAAGCCCCTTTGTAGCAGCTGAGCCCCAATCAGAAACCTCCATGCTTGCTGGCGACGCCACACTTATATATATATATATATACATCCGCATTACTAAATAGTCATGATGTTACGGAACAAGTTGGAAGGCCGAATTCGTACGACGGTAAGAAGAGATCAGAAGTCCGTCTCATCTCAAACCTTTTATATATCACAATATCTATGTTGACAGTTGGATTTATGGGATACTGAATCCTTATCCCTACCTGCTTAAAGAACAAATAAACTCATCCTGCCGTCACATCCCAACAAAGACCAGTCTCGCTCACTATTCCGTATTAGCAGGATTTCTACCGTGTCATAATCTATACTGACAGATGGATTTATGGGATACGGAATCCTTATCCCTACCTGCTTAAAGAAAAAATAAACTCATCCTGCCGTCACATCCCAACAAAGACCAGTCTCGCTCACTATTCCGTATTAGCAGGATTTCTACCGTGTCATAATCTATATTGACAGGTGGATTTATGGGATACGGAATCCTTATCCCTACCTGCTTAAAGAACAAATAAACTCATCCTGCCGCCACATCCCAACAAAGACCAGTCTCGCTCACTATTCCGTATTAGCAGGATTTCTACCGTGTCATAATCTATATTGACAGGTGGATTTATGGGATACGGAATCCTTATCCCTACCTGCTTAAAGAACAAATAAACTCATCCTGCCGACACATCCTTACAAAGACCAGTCTGGCTCACCATTCCTCATCAGCAAGATTTCTACCGTGTCATACAAGTATTAGTCTGTAACTCCCCTTAACTGCTTGTGAGTGTCCGTCTCTAACTTCCAGCCACTGCTAGAGAGTGTCAGTCTCAGTGGATGGGTTGCGGACGGACACGGTTAAGGCGCACAATGTTTGTCCCCCATGATATTTCGTTATATATTACTTAATAACTGACATTAGCTTTACGAGACCACGCGTAGACAAGATGTGTACCAAATTATAGTATATTGTTTAATATTTTCCATGATGTGCTGTGCGTCCCTACCTGTTATGTATTTTATTATGTACACAAATCTATCTATATCCCCTGACTGTTTTTCTCTCAGAATGTCTCGGTTTTTGTTATTTAAATCCGTTATACTAAATGGCAACTGCACTCTTTTCAGCCTTTTATCTTTTATAGACACTGCCGCACTCGCACTACCTCTTTCCAATTATCGCCCACCTGCAATTTTCTCACCTTCGAAATTTCCGTTCATAATATGAGAAAGTAATGCATGTTGGGATTCTTTGAACTGTATCGCCAACAGGTGAATACGTATATAATGGGTTATTTTCGGTATATGTTTCATTGGTAAAGAACTAGAACACTGTATTCAGATCCGTTGATATCAATGTCCCAAATGAGAGGAACATGTATCATAAATTTATTTTACAACACAACTATATCTGATATAAGTCATCATATAAATGGTTGGACCAGATAAGTATTCATATTGAAAACCATTCACTGCACGTGACTGTCCTATTATGAATATATAATTAAACACAACGTTTGGCAAGAATGTATTGAGGCCACAACAATCATCTGAAACCATTTTAGGTGAGGCAGTTGAGGCAAACACGACAGCTGCAGGAAGCTCGTCAGCTGTGGGAGATGTGACAACAGCGGGAGGTGAGGCAGTTGAGGAAAACACGACAGCTACAAGAAGCTCGTCAGCTGTGGGAGATGTTACAACAGCGGGAGGTGAGGCAGTTGAGGCAAACACGACAGCTGCAGGTAGCTCGCCATCTGTGGGAGATGTGACAACAGCGGGAGGTGAGGCAGTTGAGGCAAACACGACAGCTGCAGGAAGCTCGTCAGCTGTTGGAGATGTGACAACAGTGGGAGGTGAGGCAGTTGAGACAAACACGATAGCTGCAGGAAGCTCGTCAGCTATGGGAGATGTGACAACAGCGGGAGATGTCGTGACTGAAATATAACATACTGCAGCTATTCGTTATATTACAGCTGAACGGCAACACTGCACATATACGAGAAGCTGCTTAGGAGGCGGAAACCTCCGGGTATACGCCGCTGCATGACCGATTAATTCTGGTATGGATGCTACCTGTCGATCATTCGCTCTCCTCTTCGACACAGCGTATTCCCGGACAAAAACTAATAGTGCGCTCGGACTTTTAAGTTACAAGTATTTCTGCACCTACCTGAATATTCCTTCGCAGCAATGCTCGTATCGCAGTAATCAGACGATATGCTCGAGAAATCTGGAACATGGGTAATGAATTACGTCCGCGCTTGGCATAGACATAGGCTTCATCGCATATAAACTATCTATGTTAATTAAGACATGCGGTTAACTATCGAATTGCCGATAGAACGCCCAGAATACCCATATTAGACTTACCCATGCCATTTTTACTTCTCTTCGGTGGTACTGCCACTACAATGAATGGGTTGTGTGTTTGTGTTACATTCAATAATGATAATGTAATGTATTCATATAGATGTCCTTCCAAACTAACGGCTAATTAGTAAGTTTATATCGTCTTGGCGTGATTTGACATAAAGTTACTTAAATTCAAATAATGACATATTACTACCGTGATCTTGCGCCATTTGCTGCCATCCTGGCAAACGCTACTGGCTATTAGTTCGTCCCCTGGTTTAATAGAGGACGATGCATGTAAAAACATCCTCATCCGCGTCCCGGAGTTGATAACTTTCACCACACAATTGTATTTGTCGTCCCTTGCAATAGCTACGTTGTGGCCTATTCTTCCGGTAGTGAGAGTGGCATCGATGCTGGTAGACAATACTAATGTAGGAGGCACGCGACTTAATCCTGCTTCCAAATATTGAATTCAACTGATTCTTAATAGTTTAATTGAATTGAAAAGTTATCGTAACAAACATAACGACTTTTCCTGCTTGATTTTCTCGGAAGATTCCGAAAGATGAGTAATGTGCCGTCCACAACATTCCAACAGGAAGGAGCGCTCTTTGAACCGCTCCGTAGCGACCACACCATATTCTAAGATATGTCATGCCCAACGTCAAATATGAATTCATTGTAAAGATGTCGCTAATCTACTAGCATAAGAGACACTCCTTTTTTTGCTTCTCAAATTAAACCCCTAAATACATACAGACGTACCTAAGCGCTCATATATGTATTTCAATATGAATCCGTCCGGATCCAAGCCCAGCTTGGTCCACCATAATGCCTTTTCCCGGGCGCTACATTCCTTTTTGCGTTTCTGAATTCATGCCACATATAGCACACTTAATTACATGTTATACACAAAGTTGATTACACGATTTTTCAGATAAAGGTATTCATATAAGTCATGAAAGCGTCATTACCTGAGGTTTCTGTGTACTTTCTGCAACTGATGCTCTTAACTTTACATAAATCCAAATAAGTAATGCATTTAACACTAGTTACATCAAATACTGCAGTGAAGCTCGCCTAACACCTAATCAACAAACCAAACAATTTAATCAATACAATTAACTATTTCAACTAGGAAACCAATCTAGCTATATCGATTCAATGACAATTGACAAGGAGTTACGACCTTGACCTCATTCTTCATTGAAGGGAAATTGTATGGCCGACAAGTCCCATAAGACCCACTCCCCAACCCACCTGCATCCCCAACAAACGCCCATACGCGCTTACACGCACGCGCATAAATTATCTGAGACAACTTTCTGGATTGTAGGTGACCTTTGCCTCAATCTTTTGATAATAAACTTAATTACAGGACTGACTAGTCACATAGCAGTGTCGCACCGTGCAATGTGGTCTGTTAGTTAACCGAATATCTTGTCGGTCATCTATTATGTCGTATAGTTAATAAAATATTTTAAGTTATGTTTTTTTTTTTACATGATTTTGGTAAGTACAGCTTTGGTGGCAAGGATGTCTTATTTTAGTTATTGATGAAATTGGTGAGCTGGAACGCTATTCATCTCAACATGTTATTTGGTTTATCAAGAGGCGTGCAAGCTACAATTCACCAAAGAGAACAAAAGCGTTGCAAGAAATCGATTTAGGGCATTTATAGTCTACATCGATGTCACTTTTCCTAACTTTTATCGCTCATGGCCGCAGAAAATTTATCATGTGGTCCGAGAAAATCGTAACATAAAATTAGATATATCAAAAACCACACAAACATATTCTGATAATTGATTCATATTACCATTCGCTTCCCGTACGACAGAACCATCTCGTGATGATATCCGTTTGAACTCCGAATGTGAATGATGATTGAGCAGATTATAGCCAAGAATAGCGAGAGCTCTCTGATGGAGCTATAAATTCCGACCGCAAGACGATTGCTGCACCAAGGAATGCAAACAGTGGAATAGCTACAACGGGAACTGGCCGTTCGGTGTTACCTGTCGGTACACCCGCTAGACTTCCAGTCGGGATACCTCCGATCCAACAGGGCAGCTAGGGAAATAATGAGACTGAAGTATATAAAGGAACAAAGAGAATTGCTTTGGTGATTAGCTAACCTCTGCGCCTGTCATTCAAATTCATTCAATCGGAACAAATAGAATGAAGGCGTCACCAATGTCAGTCTGTTACAAGTTGACCATCACTTACCTGGCTAGCCCGTCGCTCCCTCACCAGAGAAGCATCTCCCTTTCATCTTCCCCTTCATGTATCTGCGCGCTCCACACACAGAATGCCTCAGTTGCTGTCTTCCGTCTCACCATGATATCGCGCCTCGTCTTGCGGTCGGGTTGTGAAGTAATTCGCGAGATTACATGACGAGTACCAAGTGACTTGATTTGCGTTTACAGTAGACGAACATGTCAAATAATTGACCTGGACCGATCATAACAAACTTTGCATCGCATAATATATAATAATAACAACAACAATAATGCCGTCTTTGAGTTGGAGATAAGCAGGGACTCAAATCCATGACTTATATACCTGTTTCTAGGATGTGCTGTATTCATAACGAGAAGCCCAGACAATATAGCTGAGAATGGATATGCCAACGGTGCCTTGCGATACGCGAAAGTATCACAGATACTATGTTATCCAAGGATATGTTGGATAAGATTTGTATATAAATGTCTTCAGAAAGATTATAGCTTAGGTTCTTGGTAACTACTACTGTAGCTGCAGCTTTGCCACATAAGTAACGGCCAATAAAGTTGTAATTAAGAGATTCCGTTCCCCGCCAATGCGTCCTTGGCTAACATGCACATAAACACATACTCAAAGACACACACACACGCCCAATGTCAGGTATGAAGATTGTTTGCGAGTATTGGTATATGACTCGTCTTCACTACTATCGGTCAATAACCCAACTTAACCACTTGTGAATATGGGTCAATAACTCGATATCACTGATTGTGAGTGTCGGTCACTAACTACCATTCACTGATTGTGCGTATAGGTTTATAAATCCAGTTCACTGCTTGTGGGTATCAGTCTATAACTACCCGTCGCTGCATACGAGTATCGGTCCATAACACCCCATCACAGGCTCGGTATCGTGTTATGCCTGCCTTTCTATGGTATAATTTCAATTCACTTGTTGTGATTATCAGTGAATAACTCCCCTGTTCTTATTGTGAGTATCGGTATATAACTGTTCTTCACTGCTTGTGAGTCTATAATACCTCATCAATGCTTGCGGGTATTGGTCTATAACGCAAAGCTTCTGGGTATCGGTCCATGAATTCCCTTCACTGCCTGTGAGTATCGGTCTATAACATCAACTCGCTACTTGTGGCTATTGATCTATAACTCCTCTTCACTATTTCACTCTGTGTCGGTGTATAACTCCCTATCACCGCTTGTGAGTATCGGTCTATAACTCCCCTTAAAATCTCGTGAGTATCCGTCAATAACTCTGTATTTCCCCCTCACTTCTTGTGAGTATCGGTCAATAATTCCCCATCTCTGGCATTGTATCGTGTTATACCTGCCTTTTCCTGGTTTTGTATCTCTAGCTATACCCTACGCTTCTTCGTTTATAACTTTGTCAATACCGCCATCAACACTGTGCTCGAACTTAAGTTTTTAACTTTCTCCTGGTCGCTTTGTTGTAATCTCAGCATGTCTCCTCTGGGCTGATTTTGTAAGTCGGTTCTGAATACTTGTATACACTGGTGATCTATAAGAGCTTCTAAAAGGTTCGAAAGAGACACGTTTCATTGCATTATCAATAATTCAGATACGAACATGTTTAAAGTCACATGCGCCGGTCATGCATCCTGTAAACTACCGCAGACACCTTAACAACTTTTATACATTTCTGGCACTGAAGCAACCTTCACACGTCATGATGATGATGATGATGATGATGATGATGATGATGATGATGATGATGATGATGATGATGACGACGACGACGACGATGATGATGATGATGATGATGATGATGATGATGATGATGATGATGATGATGATGATGACGGCGATGATGATGTTGAAGAGGAGGAGGAGGAGGAGAAGGAGGAGGAGGAGAAGGAGGAGGAAGGGGAAGTAGAGGAGGAGGAGGAAGGGTAATAGGAAGTGCCACCTGGGTAGTCGGCCAGTTGATTATGTATCCCGGAGATCCAGAGGCGCACATAGAGCAGCTGGGTGAGGCTTCTACGAACCAAACATCTCACTGTTTGATGACCTGGAGTTTAAAGCGTGTTATACAGCCTTATCGCGATGGCACCTACACACGATAATCAAGCACGACGTTGTCTCCTACTAATGATAATTAGCGTGAACCTATGTTATGTAAGGTATCTGCCTGGGACCTGTAAATATGACAGGTAGTCCCTTAATCCCCCATTTGGCCTCAGCTGCCTGTCATGATGTTTTCAACTATAGGAGATCTCGGAGATTTATCTTTTTTCGACGCTATGCTTCGATAATTTGTAGTGTGAGACTTGCAGAAATTTCCTAACTCTGGTAATCAGAGCTCCGCCGACTTCGCCGTTGTTTGATGTTAGCAACACTGTAGCGCAGTAGACACGGCTCGGCAGGTGTTACAATTTCGCGCCTCAGCATGATTCCGGGGAGATGGGATAATGCCGTGACTTCCGGATGAGCGCCACGCAACCAGATTAGCGGCTGGCAAGCAAATGACTCTTGAGTAAACCTTCGATTTAAGACTTGTAAAGTGTGCGTGATATTAAGAACCTCCGTAGTGTTACCATGCTAGAGCAGCGGTGCTCTGTGAGGGACCATCTCAAGTGAAGTTGTTTCTCGGTGATATATCGACACGGTTGCAGTTATCGCATGGCAAACTGTGCGTTTGAGGTGATATGGGAAAAAGACCGAACTTTTTCTCGAGCTCTGATTGGCTGAGAGTAGGGTGCCATGCGATAAGTATGTTATCGCATGGTCACGTGGGTGATATGGGGAAAAAGACTCGGACGCTCCGCGTCCTCGTGTTCTTTCCCCATATCACCCACGTGACCATGCGATAACTAACACTTGCTATCCACCGCTATGACTATGTGTTGACGCTTCAATACAGGCCCATGTAGTGAGGCAAATGTCTAGCAGACAGAAGTGCGAGCGAGGAAGGCGAACAAGGGAGGAAGGCGAACGAGGGAGGAAGGGGCTAATTAATAACTGTTAAAGACTCAATAGCACGATATTTATGCATCCTCGGTGGGTTGCATTCCGTCTCTCTGTCACATGAGTTCTATCAGCATTGTGGTCAATATAAATTGAGAACCACACACTGATACAAGCAAATTAATAGAAATAGGTTATAACGTGAAATCCATTCTAAGGACAGTGAAAGCTGAATTTCTTGGCTGGTGTATGAAATATCTGTTGATATAGCAAATAAGCAAGAACTTACCGTATTAATAACTTTTTCAACAGATCAACGAATATGACCAATTACATCAATATAGCCCCATCGCGTCAGTGGATGGGCAGTGTAACCATATGAATAGCTTTGGTGGGTGGCCAGCTAGCCAACCGCTACTACACCAGAGAAGCATCTTCCTTTCATCGTCTCCTTCATGATACTGCGCCTCGAAATCAACAATAAATGAGGTGACCACAAACTGCCAGAATAGCCACTCCTCCCCCACCCCCGTATCCGTTGGCTAAACTGCCCTCATTATCAAAGATCGGAGAGGATGCCTCTGTTGCTGTCTTCCGTCCCACCATGATATCGTGCCTCGTCTTGCGGTTGGGTTGTAAGTAATTTCCTGACGATAATCACAGACCTTACTTTCTTTTCCATTAGACGAACATTTCAAATGATTGACTTGGACCGACCATAACTAATTATGCATGGAAAGTTATGGGTTCCAGTTTAGGCGTCTTGAGGCTGGTCTCGTGAAGTATACCGGAGAGTGGACAAAGAACATCTGTGTCTCTATGGGGAGGATGTAGTAACATGTGAAGGGGGCGGGGCGGGGTAATGTTATCTTAAATCAACCCGATTTCATGATAATTCAACACCATTTACACGACCCGCATTTTGGAGAAACCCTTTAGGCTTGCAATAGTAAGCTGAGGTTGATATCACCCATACAACAAAGCTCAAAGGGTCTTTCTCAAATAAAAACAAATACGGTAGGGTGGCTCGGAATGCTGGTCATACGATATCTTCCGGATTGAGGCGATATAGCTGAGAATGGACGTACCGACAGTGCCATGCCGACAGTAACACAGCTACCATGTTATTCAATAATATGCGCAACCATCTTAAATGTGATATCCAATGTATATAACTGTCGTCAGAAGGATTATAGCTTTCGTTGGTGGGAACTATTACTTCAGCTTTCGTTGGTGGGAACTATTACTGCAGCGGCAGCTTTGTCACCAATGTTACAGCGTAATGAAGTTGCAATTAACATATTCTCCCTGCAAACACGCCCTTAACTAACATACACATAAACACACATACCCAAATACAAACACCGACGCCCAATATATGGTATGTAAACTGCTTGTGAGTATCCAGAATAATGGTCAATAACTCCACATCACTTCTTGTGAGTATCGGTATATATCTCGCCATTACTGCTTTTGTGTATCAGTCTAAAAACCCCACCTCAGCCTGTGTATATCAGTCATTAGATCAAGTTCACTGCATGTTGGTATCAGGCTATAACTCCTACATTGCCGGCGAGTGTCGCTCCGTAACCAATCACCGCTTATGAGAGTCAGTCTGTAACTACCATTCACTGCTTGTGTGTGTTAGTCACTAACTACCAATGACTGCTTGTGAGTGTCGGTCTCAGACTACCATTCACTGCACGCGACAATCGCTCTTTAACTCCCCTTCACTGCTTGTTAGTGTCTGTCTATAACTACCATTCGCTGCTAGTGAGTGTCATTCTCTAACTACCAGTCACTGCTTGTGAGGGTCGGACTATCATTCACTTCTTATGAGTGTTGGTCTCTAACAACTATTCCCTACTCGTGAGTGTGGTCTGTAACTCCTCTCCACTGCTTGTGTCAGGGGTCTCCAACTACCATTCACTGCATGCAAGTATCAATCTGCAATTCCTCTTCACTGCTTATGAGTGTCGGTCTTTAACTGCCAATAACTTCTTGTGAGCGTCGGTCTCTAACTACCATTCCCTGCTTGTGAGTATCGGTCTGAAACTACCCTTCATCGCTTGTGTGTCGGTCTCTAACTACGATTCACTGCATATGAGTGCCTGTCTGTAGCTAACATTCACTGCTTGTGAGCGTTGGTCTCAAATACCATTCACTACATGTGTGTATCGGTCAGTAACTCTTCACTGTCGGTGAGTGTCATTCTCTAACTCCTCTTAACTGCTTGTGAGTATCTGTCTTATGAGTGTCGGTTTCGAACTACCATTCACTGCTTGTGAGTGTCGGTATCTAACTACCGTTCACTGCCTATAAGTGTCGGTATCTAACAACCACTCACTGCTTGTGAGTATCACTCTATAACTCCCCTCTACTGCTTGTGAGTGTCGGTCTGTAACTACCGTTCACCGCATGCGAGTATCGGTCAGTAACTCTCCTTCCCTGCATGTGAGAGTCGGTCTCACACTACTATCCACAGCATGCGAGTATGGGTCTATAATTCCCTATCACTTTGAGTCTCCAATTTTCCTTCTTGGCTGTTGAGGATCGGTCTATAATTCCCCATCACTGCCTGTGTATCGTGTTAAACCTGCCTTGCCCTGGCTTTGCATCTGTAGCTAAACCTCACACCGCTTCGTTTATATCTCTGTCAATACCGCCATGATCATTGTGTTCAAGCTTCAGCTTGCCATCGCTATGTTTTTTTCTGCGTAAACCGCCTCTGAACTGGCTTTACAGGTCTGTTCTGACCACCTCTTCTGTACATACTGGGGATCTATAAGAGCTTCTACAAAGTTCGTTCCGCTGAATTCCACTGAATAACGAATATTTCAGATGCGAAATAGTTTGTCACATGCACATATGAACTCACGGCAGCCCTGATTGTCCTGTATCCTGTAGATCTCCGCAGTCACCTTAACAACTATTATACATATCTACATTGACAGGCTTTTCTGTCACTTACACCTTGGTAACTTCGATGCATCACTGACATAAGCATCTTAGCCTACATCGCCAACATCACTGTCTTCAAGGCCACATCTCCCCCGGCACTGGCATCCAGGCTACATCTCCAACATCACTGTGGCATAGACTACATTAATAACATCAGTTACATATAGGAAAATAACTAAAATGCCAAGAAGGGAAGTGGGGAACTTTTGCGACTCCAGCACGATCGTGCGTCCAAGGTTAATTCGCGTCGTTTTGGCTTACCAGCGTTTGTCACCAATGGAATCAGCGGAACGTAATCGGGCCGGGGTACTATCTGTACCGTATGGAATTGCATCACTTATAAAGGAACGAGGCATGATTTCCTGTTGTTTTCTCTCCTAAGGACACTCATTAACTTCTTTAATAAAGGCTCTATCTCCATTAATATTGACAACAAGTCAAACTCTAACGTTTGGACATTCTCGCAAAACTCATTAAAATCTGAATCATTATGATGATAATGGTGGGGGTGGTGATGGTGGTGGACAGCTCGGCTAGCATATTAATGTTTGTCGTGGTTTCGAACCCCAGATCCCTATAAATTTTAGTTTGGGAGAGAAGTATAAAGAATATGCTTGAATATGTTTTTTTAAATAATGATTTAAGCCGAGCGCTAAGAAGCCAATTTATAGCAGCAACACGGATAGCCAGGCAAGCCATTCGGATCACGTATCGGCTATCCATACACAGTTCTAACACCTATCCGATATTTACAAGTAGACAAACAACGCTGCGTTGTCATTGTTCTGAAGGAGGTATATCGAGCGACCCATGGCGTTTGACATAGCCACACCTGCCCCGACTGCACATTCCAATCTAAATCAACTCATGATATCAGTTGAATTGGTAAGCAGGTACAGTATCCCTCCCCTCCCACGGCTCCAGAAACGTAACCTGAATCGCCTAGATTATTCAGAGCCGCGCGGAAACGAGGTCAGATCGCGCAGAGCGGTTGCTATGCAGCGGTCAAGGGACCGAGGACAAATGACCGGTACTGGTGAGGTAACTCATCATATTATAATGATTGGAATGCCGTTGATAATATTAAACAAAAAAGCTAAACAAATGTCATTTGACACTAGAATAGTACTAACATTTTTCAGTTTTTAATTGACTATTTTTGGCATGGAAGCACACTATGTAATTCCGTTCACCTGACCTTGATTACAAAACGTAGTAACCCCTCCGCCGAGAGGCGCGCAACCTAGTGGGAGCCTGAAAGAGCGAAAAATGGTCAAAATATATATACTGAAACTCCCGATCACTACATATAAAGATAATTCACGCCTTTCCATGATGGCCAATTTTTAAGAATGACACTTGCAGGCTTTACTGAGTATTTCGTAAACATATACCCCGTATATTTGTTATAATTCACAAAACACTGACTGTCGCCCAACCGTCGCGTTGACAACAATTTGGATATATATTTGAAAGCATCAAAATTGCAATAAAACAAATGTCGCTGCTTATAGAATAACAAAACTGATCGCCAGACCTAAGTAGTACTCAAACTACAGTTTGTCAAAATTTGGAACGAATATAAACAGACACGGAATCGGCAGAAAGCGTTGAACTTTGGGAGACACCAGATATAAGGGTTGGGAGCCAATTGGCCCCCGACCCTTGTGAAATTGTCGCCCAACTGTCGCATTATATATATAACTATATATAGAAATTTATATCTCTATATATATAAATATATGTATATATATATATATTTATATATGTATTCATATCTATATATATATATATATCTATATATATATATATATATATATATATATATCTATATATATATATATCTATATATATATATCTACATATATATATATATATGGAATGACCATGAGAACGAATCCAAAGAGAATGCCATATTTTGGAACGCGTTGTGGTAGTGCTCTTGTTCTTCCGAAAAGGTATTGTCGTCGATATAAGATTTGTGCAGCAAATTTGCCGAGCAATAAGCTAACTGTGGCCAGAATATTAGTAATAAACGCACACGGTGAATAGCTCAGACAATTATAGAGGTATATCTAAATATCATCCTTTTTAAGTTCTTTGATCGCGTGCTGTTGATGGGAACAGGAATGTTTTATTTTAACCGAGGTGGGTATATCTACGTTTTGCTGCTGGATACTAGAAAAGTCGGGTGTGTCAAGCTGTTTCAAATATTGAGAAGTAAAGGGGTGTGTTTACTTGTTGCCAGAATTTAAGCAAATATGCATTTGGATCAGAGTATTAGAGTGATAACACGTGTAATTGTGCCCCTGTTACTAACGGTGTGAATGAGGAGGCGTGATTTTACCAGTAATACTGGTTAATTATATTGATTAAATGTTTTTAAGACTTTGTGAAGCCGGTGTAGGGTGTTGTATCGATAATACATTTTGTGGTGATATTGAATATGCAGATGACGTCGGTTTGTTTGCTCAACCTTGTATGTCATTTACGATCTTTACAGTAGATTGTCTGGATTTCGCCAAAGAATGTAGCTTATTATTCAAGATAGACAAGAGTAGATACATAGCATTTGGAATTGAAATTAATTGGTCAGGCTGAATACAATTTCAAAATCATAGACTCGAAAATGTTCAGTTGTGAGACTTTTCATAAGGAGAATGACAATTGTTTTACATTACTTGGTGTTCGACCATTCATCGGCGAATGGGTCCGACGTAAAAAACCCAAAATCGTTTGTTTGAAATACAAGTGCCGTGAAGGTTTTTATATACAAAGCCGTTAATTCTACAAATGTTTTACTTCAAAATTATGCGCTCTATGGTGATCGATCAAATGCATGCAAAAGTCGTACATACATATTTGCAAGATACAATATAAATAAGTCTCATATTGAAAAAACGAGGCTATTAAAGGTCCGTATGGGAATTATTGTAAAGTCTAAACGAACTTATTGCCGCCAAATATGCATTACGAACTGAGCTACATGAAAAATGTCAAGGTCGTTACAGGTGTAATGTGCTCCAGGTAAGATATGCATAACCCAAAGCTAGGCCCCAAAAAATATTGCTTTAGGTATACTTTGCCATAAAATAAGCTTGGAGCACTTGAAATAACATAAGCAATGATCAATTCATAACATCTATCTGCACACACATTAATGCGCCTCAACTGCTGAATGCATGTTGGTTTTCTACTAGATTCAAAAACGATGTTTTGCTTTCATTTTCCACTGGTCTTCTGCCAATAAATAGGCATTTATTCTGAGTTAATTATGTATCATTCAGCTTAAGCGAATCTTCCAAACAATTAATTAATATTGCTTTATCATTTCCACACACTTGTGATAAGAACAAGTATATGATATGTTTGCGTGTTTAAAGCACAGCGCCTGGTTTCTGCTTGCTTAATTGAACGACTATTAAATCACTGGTAAACTAACGGTTTAGCAAATACATGAACATGACTATAAAATAGCGCATTGTATTTGAGTAAGTGGTCATGTTTTAGCATTAATGCTTTTTGCTAAAACTATTTGAAGTACATAATCCACTTCCATGAAAATAAAAATTTCCCAATGATATGTGTACTCCCGAGGGAAACAGTATCACTAAATAGAAAAACAATTTCGCCATAAACACCATCACATTTTATAGTAGCATACTGTGAATATTATATGGACCCAATTTGACCTTTAGGAATGGTTCGAGTTTGTTCATTGTATCTAAGTAATAGCGTAATCTAGTATCATGTATGTGCAGCAATGATTACCGCGAGAATACGAAGAGTAATATGCCACGGTGAAATCGATGTGTGAGCATCATAAAATGGGCGGACGGTGCGTAAGTCTGTCATACAAAGCAGATTATTGTTACATTATACTGCCTTATTGAGGCTTGCTAATTCAGGCTTTAATAACATAAATCTGAGAACGTGGTATAAAAAACCTTATTGTTTAAGCCAGATGTGAAAAAAATGGTATTTTCCCTGCCGATATTAAACGAAAGAGTATATGGGCAAGCAACTAATTAACCACTTTGATAGTAAAACCTGTGGCAGCTTACAAACATATAGGTGTGGTAATCCCAATGATCTATGTAGCGTTGTGAGATGATTACCGAGACGAGACCGTGTCACAATGCAGGTTACCTAGAAAGTTGTCAATGCAGACCCCATATTTTGATCATTGGACAGGGACATTCCGGTACTGATTAACAAGGCCCACGATTGGAATTCATTGTTTAGGTCCGCACATTATTACATTGCTTGGCCATTGACAGTTGTATCGCGCTAAGCTGATATTGAATAGCGTTCAGGGTAAATATGGCCTATTGCACTTGATCGGAAGTGGCATTGTTATGTTACGTGTACCGTAAATGTATTGGTCAGATGACCGGAAGAGTGCATGGAATGACGCATTATGTTCGGTTATCGATCGTTTCGTGCAAGGGGAAGATTCTTTCGCCATAGATCAGATAGGTGGCGTGGTTTGCGGAAATTGGACGTGTACTATTCATCATACGACAGTTATAACATGGAGGTTTAGTCTTATATTATATGAACGACAATCTTTATTTCTGCCCCAACACAAATGCAGGGGACACGAACATTGCCACGAGCAAAATAGATTAATGAGCTTTGGGACTCTCAAATGGGTTGCTACTTATTTACCCAGTATAGAACAATCATTCAAATAACAAATATACATCTCTGCATAAAACGTTCACAAAACGCCACTATATTCTGCGGTGGCCACGTATGCCTGAAATTCATATTTTCTTCTACAAAGCAGTGCAATACTGACATTAGTCTACACAATATATCCTGTCGGTACTTGTTCCAACGCAGCAATACCCAAATAAATCCTTGTTAGAACATCAACGATAAATTATGCAAAGGCTGTGCACCATATGAATATTAAACTCTCATCAGCTGCACTCATTATTAAGTCTTATATTCGTGGGCAAGACATTAATGACGCAATATCACTTACTCGATGACTGACGTTATTTTATCTATCAGAAACTGCATACAAGCCAACTGTATCTGCCATATATGGCCACCGTAGCATCAGCATAACAGCACCATTTATCTATGTCACCCCGGAAAATTAATCCAATCAGCTTAATCTTACGATCAGGTGATATTAAATGAATGCGATATATAATCAAAATATAGAATCATAACTCGTACAAACCGATCCAAGGTTTCATTCGACCAACGAGCCACAATAGCGATCATACAATAACTCATTGGCCTTGAAAGCAAGGCAAATCACGGATTTAGCATTTAACGTGGACACGGAAGCTGGTCTGTGTTGCATTGGTCTGGAAGCGGTCCCTGCAACTCTCACTTGTTTTCTCCACTGACGGATAGCTTAGACGGTCGTAATAAACTAGGCTTGTTAACTGCCAACACTATATCGATGCGCTATATCGGGTACTTATACCTATAATCAGGAAGCAAATGTCCATAATTACTATTGTGGTTACACAATACGGTTTCATGCAATGATGTGTCATTAGCAAGATACTTGTACATTCGATCTGATCACAAGATAACCTGATTATTGTGCCTAAGAAACATAAAATCCTGTCGTACTGTAGGGTCACGCGTTACAGAACCTCTTATCTAATTCGTCATTGCGTTTTTGTGGGGGCATCGGTCATTTCAGTTGATCAGCAAGCAGAGAACAAGGCCTAGATCTAGCAAAACTAACAAATGGCCGAGCAAAAAAAGCCTTTGGCAATAAAACAATATTCAATTAATGATCACAATGGTCAAAAGACAATTCACTGGTTGAAACGAGGCCATATAGAACCAGTATTCGACCCAGTGATGGTGTGTTCCATGGTACCGTCTCCGGCGTTGTGTAGATAGCCTGGAGTTTTCTTGATAACCGATGTATGGACTCCAATTAACCAGCTACAGTTGTAGATATGGGAAATATTTGGGCGCTGTTTTGTACTCCCCTGTTCTGCCTAACGATTGTTAATCACGAAAAGTTGCATTAACAAGCCAATGATTTTAGCATTTGCGCATTCCGACCTCGGCCATCTTATTAGTAATTGCTCTTCATGCAAATATATGATAGGGAATATACACACGCGATTATATTCCAGTTGCGGTAGCTACCGTGAAATGGGTATACATGGTAGCACGCCCAGATATTTCTAATAGGTATTGTAGAAAAATCTAGTAGAGGTGCAATTTAGCTCTCATTATTTTCCTGCTGACCACTGCGCATTCGTCAAGTCATCTTGGTCAGTCAGGGTTTGTGGTCTAGTGAGTATGTTGGTGTGTTAACCTGTTTGGGTCACGCAATATTTGTCGCAATTCTTTAAAAATTCAGGATTTTTCATTCAAATGGTCGATAATAATGAAATACAGAACCCAGAGGTTTTGTTTTGGGAAAAATTGAAAAACTAATATCTCGAATGACCCCGTTAATAATGGTCAAATCGTTTCAAAATTAGCGAAATTTTTAGCTCAATCTAATTGGAAGCTGTTTCTAGATATATGTTAGTGCAATAAATTAACGGTTTTACCAAGCTTTCTAGGTCAAAACAGTCGTAATATCAGTCCAAATGTATTGTTTTTCCACAACTTTCAATCGCTTGTAAAAACGACAGTATTGATGATAATAAAAACTGAATCAAATGTTGTAAGAGGCATCGTGTAACTGAGAAAAATGTTTCATGGATCTTGATGACGTCACTTCCGGTTACGAGACAAGAGACGTAACTCAACATATATTTTTATAGCAGTATCGTGAAAATGGTTTCGCCTGACGATAGCCATGCGATTCTGTATATTTCACCAAATATAAACATTCGAGAACAATGAAATGCATAACCTATGCCCATATCATGTAGTATATCATGAGGCGTGACAAGGTACTTGCCCTGTCTGACCAGATTTGTACATTATATTTGTTAATATCAAATGAATTGTCCTTATTGTGCGTTCAATGTTAATTTGAAGCACATTGTTTTGTAGTATATTAGTCGCTCTAGTAGATGCACTGCTCTACAATAGAGCTCCGAACACTGACCTCTTAAGGTCCTGTAGATATTTTCAACAGAAAGCTGCACCTTGGCCATTCCGTCGATTAAACCTCGTCATTTGCTTTGAGGTTCAATCTTTGAACGCATTCCAAGGTTGGTGCATATGAAGCATATGGTAATCAAGTTTGACAGAAAAAACCGCACGTGAATAAGTGCACTAACTCTTTGAAGAGCGTAACTCGTTTATTTCAAGAGTACGCAGTCATTTCTATATGTAGTTATTCGCTTAAGAACTTGTGAGTACAAACTGGCTAATTCCGGTATCAATGCGATGCATGAATGCAATCTGAATGTTATATAAGGCATGGAGTTTTGAAGTTCATTATAAGCCAAAATCCGATTCGGTTGACATGCTGTTATATTCATACTTGCCGCTAAGACCTTTGAGAATAAAATCTTACATTTACCATGATTGTTTGGTCAAAGGGTGATGCCTAGAGCCATTTGTTTAATATTGTGAAATACAATCAACACATTGCTGGTAATTAGGATACGTAAGTGATATGTTGTCGTAATTTAACCACGGTAAAATAAACGCCAGCTCCGGAATACTCAATACTTAAATGATAAAGAGTAGGAGGTTTAATTGTGTGCACTTCTGTTCTATAATACTTAGGTTTGCTCCATTAGCAGATGTGGTTCGACAGAGACATTATGTCTTATGACAATGCAGTTTGCATTTCCAGATAATGATCAACATTGACGATCAATTAGGTCCTTACATGTGTATTTTGCAGTTTTATTGGGTGTGATATATTATCTTGAACAAAGAGCATACACTTAGCGCGAGAACATTTTAAGGTTTGTAAGTAAGCAATAATTATCCAGAAAACGTACTAATGCCGTTTATATGCTATGAGGGTGTTTTTGGTCAAATAGAAACCACTTAATTATCATTTGGCGGAGAATATTGAAATCTTACTACCATGGTTTTGCAAGCATACGTGGAACCATTGAATGTACCACAAAATGATTTGGACCACTGTGGCCCATTGTCAAAGCTTCCGTAACGGCAACATGTGATTTGCTGTGTCAATTCGATTATAAATCTCCCTGTCAATACAATTAAATCTGGGGTTTTTTTACATTCTATAGCCGGCTCTCTTTGATGATACCTTAATTATAACGCGTGAACAATGTTTTATCACACCGTTAACTGCCATGGGTGAAAAAGAGAAAACTGATATTGTATCGGCTGTAATCTGATTTGGAACGTTTATTTAGAATAGGTAGTGGTGTATGGAATTTACATCCTCATTTTATAGAATATCCTTGAAAATACCATTTATGCCGAGCCCATGATGAACCAAACAATGTAGCAATCATATCGACAAGTAATGCTGTATTGTCTCCTGATAACATTGGTAACTCAAATACTATGTAGGATAAAGGCTGTGTTCCATGGTACAAGCTTTCCCCTCTTGACATAACAGATCGCGCCATATCTATTAGTACTTGACTACGTCACTGAGCTGATCCCATGTTGTGCAAACGCGGTCAATTGGTGAAGGAGCCATTACCACACCAGAAACCTTTACTCATATGCAGTTACTCCGGTAATTGAATCGATCACAGTTGACTCATTACAAAGGTTTCATTGTTTTGGTCGTAGTTGTTGCATTGGCATTTAAGCCCAATGATGGTATAGAAAACTAACAGCAAATTAATTTCCAAGCATCGTAGGCATTATGCCTGCACTGAAAAAAGGGGGAATTCGCAAGATGGGTAATATCTTTACGATGATTTCTCGATATTGCGGTTTAAGAACAGCTGTGACATATTTTACTGCACATTGTAACGGATACTAAACAACAAGGAAATATATTTTGCATGCTTGTCCCTCCCTTTCGATGATTGTCTGTCAGCGTGTTATAACTGTAATGACCCACAGCACATGTTATGCTATTATAGTTAACTAGGTCTACAGTGAACATGCACTTGTAGAGTCACAAGTATTAATTGCTGATGCAATTGCAGCGCCCAGATGCTAAATGCAATACCAGCATTTTGCACTATCTCTAGTTGTGCTGTAAATTCAAACATACTGAATGCTTGTTCCTATTATGTCACTAGAGGCTAAGGTACAATTCGCAGAGGGTTCAGAACATTAAGATTTCAAAACCCATTGGAGATTTTGTTCAGAAAAATAACCGGGCTGAGTCTGTAACTTTCGGTTAGAAGTAGTAAATATATTACCATGAGAGGATCAAAATGTATGCATGATGTTTTATGGTTAAACAAATCGGAACATAATGTTAAAGAATATAAGTAGTATGAGGAAAGAATAATCTAATCACTTATGTGCATCGCTTCCACAATTTTAATGAATACAAAAAGGAATGAAGGAGGGCGATAGATATCAGGGTACACATTTCAGTGCTAGTTCTATGGCCTTTAATGAGGTCGTTAATTTTGAACAAATAGAAAAAGGGCTGTTTGCATAATCACAGGATGATTTTATAATATTATATTTGCGAATGGTATCACCTCCAATGCAAAGATGTATAATCAATAGAGGAATTACTTCATAAGCGGTGTGTTGCACTCCGAAAATAGGATATCAATGAAATATACTGACGCGGAATCCCAATCGCATACATGCAATTTTCTTATACATACAATAATTTAGTTTAATATCCGGGCCAATGAAGACAACGAACGATAATGTGACAGCGATATGCAGAGCTTAATTTCTCAAGAAGCTAATATCAAAGAGCTCATAGATTTGCTAAGAGGGCACACTGACGCCTGCGCCCGGGAAATTTTTTGAACACGCTACTTGTGAGCAGCGTGGTGCTACGTCATAGCGTCTGAAAAAAATCACATGGAGTTTTATTCTAAATTCTGGAATGTGGTCGCCTGGGCCAATAAAAACCTCCATATATTTCACTAAGACAGTGCATCAACAGCCCCATGTGATTTCGTTGATTTTGTGAAAACGCAACCTAGCAATGAACCCCTGAAATCATCGATGAGATCCATCTTAGCATAGCTCTAAGCTATGTGCTATTATTGCGGCTGCTTACATTTGCATTCACGTTCCTGTAAAAAGCGTGGCATCTTTGCCTTTCGCCGCTTCAGGTTTTCCCATTCTGCAAATAGGAAAGTGGCAGTGTGGACAACGGAACCGCCTTCTATTTCATCAGCGAAGACTTACATGTTTTTATCAACGAGGCCTTAGATCACAAAGCTCTGCACAACATTCTCTTTCCATTCGGTTATATAACGCCGATCAATTGATACTGACGCACAACACTATCTGTGACTCCTAATGTTTGTATAGCCAAACACATCTTATTTACTACTGTCATTCAGTGTTGTATTGAAAGCTTGTGCTCACAATAAACTATGCACGTTCGTTTTATACCATCAATAAGTACTGATGGGCAGCATATCCCTTGAACTGATAGCGACCGTTTTGCTAGCCGTACAATTTAATTGTCCTAGATTCCCTGTCTTCATTGTAGTCTGGGTCGTACTAGAAGTTGCTGCTATCAAAGCCACAGTGATTGTGCTACTGGTGCCTACCCATGGCATGTACTTTTCATTACGGACGAGACCCGAATGCTGTAAGTGAATCAACCAATCTTGCCTGCACCTGTATAAAGTTAATAGGACAGAATGGATAAGAATTAGCTTTGGTTTCCGGAACACCATCAATAAAGAAGTATCACTTATGAGACTGTGATAGTTGTGAATGGAAACGCCTACGTATTTAACGTAAAGTTTACGGCTTAATTCACGAATTATCATTCTATTATGCTAGATATTCATATTCCGTCGAAATTCTTAAGCAAAATATCGCCGTCGGCACAAAATTTGTGCTCTTGTCGGTTGGGATAGTGTTGCCGTAAAGCGTATGCGTTGGTTACATCTAACACATATTGACAAACTAAGGGCAACATTACTTAAGCCATCACTAGCTTGGCTAGTTGCGGAAAGCACTCGAGCCACTTGATTAATTAAATTGGTGGATGATTCGACCCTTGTACATAGTTATCGGATAAATGCAAGCGTCGGTAAATGAGACCGTTTGTATTGCAGAGGGACATTCGTGGCTTAAGGTTTTGGCTATGTTAGGAAACTATAGGAGTTTATAGCGCTATGCGGCAGACTCGTGGATAATATGGTGATGAACGAGTCAACAAAGATGACCCCATATTTTGCGGTGTCGTAATTGAAGGATTAACCAACTCATGGAAATACTGCATACAATTTACAATATATTATAGCATATTGATTCCGCAATAGTTTGTTGAACCATCGCAAGCTACTAATAAGTTAGCATTGATAAATGTCATCCCTTTATACATATCATATTTGATTTCAAGTTCGATATTCGTCGGACCTAATGGCAGGTGATAATAATAACCAAAATGAGCTGCATAACTAGAATGGACACTCTTGAACCAAACCCGGGCAACTTATATGTAACGCAAATATGTATTTGCTCTCCAAAATAAAATTGTCTAATACAAGATCTTGCACTACTGTCATGCAATTACGCAGGGTTATGCAAAGATAATGTAGTAATTCAAGCCCACATGCTTCATTTAAATAGCGATTTGGATAGAAACCCGTGTGAAGACATATGCCAGTTGTTTATTAATATTTGTCAATGCAATATGTACTGTTTATATATAACAAGTGACTGATACTATGTGTTATAGACTGCAATACTCGGGTTCACAATCGGATAATTTATTAAAACGTTATTTGATCTTAATAGATACATGATAACAGAGCTGTACAATACGCTTTATGCTAGGAAAACAACAGCATGATGTGATGATATGTAGCTATGTTATCGTGTATTGCACGGGTAGCTCCGCATGAGCTCTATAATCAACTTGCTGGTGACGCTAACTGGTCCCTTGGTTCTCTAATGGTATGAGATACAAGTGACCAGCTAATTCCATTGATAGGTTGCTTTGGAAAACATTACATGATTGTTGCTTGTTAGTATGGTATGGTGTCGAAACTTATCGCGCTGTTCCTGCGGTTTTATTCACGTGAAGCATTCTAGTCTCATTCAAAAAATTATATATTTTTCATTAACGAATAAACACCAACTCTTAGTCTGGTCGGCCTCATTTATATTTTTTGTTATGACAGCATGTGCAACATTGTGGAATTTTGTTCTAATGTAACCATGGAATGTCTCATATCTATTGAGATTAGGTGGCAAAGCTGCCCAAAACAGTACTGTAGGAATGTTTGTTGCCTTTGTAGGGTTTTACATCCAGAACGGTTATTTGATGAGTTTAGTAAAGTCGAACAGTGGTGAGTTTTAAACAAGCTGGCAGTCGCCGCCCAAAGGTATCAAACACAAAGGTTTTGTGATTGCATTTCGATGAAACCGGGTCGCATTACAGTCGTAGCGCAGTGTAATTCTGGAGCAAGTTGTGCATATAGACGCCTTATTTCTGAACTGGCCATAAAAAACGAGATACACGATTCAAATAGGTACAGGATTATTTAATTAATAATGTTTTCCTTGAACACTATGTTACAGTACAAACGCACAGCTGCTTTTTACCCACTCGTTGTTTACATGTATCTTTTACTATTGATTTTGTTAAAGTTGTCGCACTCTTAGGGGTTTTGTTGTGAAATTCCTTCAACCGAATGCTAACCTATTCTAAATTCGAAATATTCCATCGCGCAATAGCATGTCACAACAATGGTAATGTTTTATTTGAACTTAAGTATTGGGATTGGGTAAGATATTGTTTAGACGCCTCCCTAAGTTATTTAAATTGCTCGGAAATAGCATATGTAGCCGATTTGTATCGACAGACTGTCCGGATCCGGCATAGAGGTTGGTATTTATTACTGACACAGTTGCTGTCGTGCATCCTCATTTCTCATAATCTGTTCTCTGCTCTGTCACGCGAGCTAAATTACTGGAGTAATGTGATTTTGCCCATCGTGGCGATTAATTAAACATTATACCCTTTTAATGTGATAAATGACGTGATGTTAGGCCATTATTCCGGTATTTGTTGCTGCCATTTAGTTGTCTCCGTTTTGTTTTCTGCCTGTCGATCACCTTAATTGACCGATAACTTCATAATTGATGCTTTGTTTCTTTGAATGTGGACTAGATTTACGAGTAGATACCTCTTGTATCAGAGATTGACGAGATTGCAGCCATTCAAACAAGATTTAGCACGGCATTCTTGGGAACGGTTGTGGGATTTCCAAGATAAAATGTTTTGTCCGAGTGTCATTAAGTAAAATACACCGGTTTTACCCGACCACGATAGAACTAGACGATTGAGTTTTATTACTCATATGTTTGCGCAGTCGATGGCATTATCGTTTCATATCACGCACCGTACCTCAGCAATCTCTGACCAGAGCAGCCTTTAGGAAGGGCTTCGCTTTGTAGCTTATCCAGGGTGGCGCAGTTAGACAACGGATTCATAACATGTCAATAATCCGAACACCTCATCCACCAACTAGCCGGACTAATATTGAAGCTTTTAAAGCGGCCGCATGGAAGCCATTTATAAGATCTGCAGTGTGACAAAGGTATCATTACTCTACCCATGCTTATATTGATCTCGCAAACTACAAAGCTCTTAACCAGTATGACATATACTGAAATGGGTCGTTGTGCAGTTTTGACTATCTTTGTAAAGGCTTAGATTACTATCTTTGAACTAAGATTTCAGCCCAGCGTTTGTTTCCCGTTCTCTCTCATGTAACATATATAGAAGAGGGTTAAACTATTATGATAAGAACTATATATGATGTTAAATAAATCATTTATGCATTATTTTCTTCTGTACCAATATAGTTTAGAATATATTATTGGATGCATGGCGTTGTTGCTAACTTAGCAAGCCTATACACGACCAGTCGCAGTTTTATGAATAATAATGATCGTCACCTCACGCCTCTTTTGGGCATCTGAAAGCCGCGTATGGAGCCAAGTGCTTCTACTGATTTGACCAAATAATCTTTCAGTCGATGAAAGAAAGAAAACACCCTGATCCAAGGTTAAGTTTTGGTGTCAACAGCTTCATGTAAGGGCGAAATGACTATATCGCTACAAATGGTCCTTACTATGTATATCATTCGCGAGGTATCCCGCATCGCATCTTTTTTTTTTTTTTTTTTTGGGGGGGGGGGGGGGGGTGGCGGGTACTCTGTTAGAGTTGAGAGCTGTCATACAAAGCCACCATTGATGGAAAGTGCATCACAGTGCATTCAATGCGTACATTTCAATTTTGCGTTATATTTTTGCTTGAAGCCACAAAAGGCGCATACTCATCAATTTTCTGCTATGTTGCTTGTAATATTGCCTTTGTGGAGCAGAATGGGCGCAAGAATTGACTACAAGAGGCGGGCGTTGATATTATTTATCCATGCATCACTGGTTCAATTGACATAAACGCATATATTAATTATGAGCACTTTTCGAGTTTTGCTGTATGAAAGTGCAGTTTACAAAGAGTTCTAATGGGTTTGTAATATCTGCTGGCTCATACAATAGAAGGTTCTTAGTGATTGTAACTTGCGACATAAGCAGCCTTGCATAATGTAAATATAGTGTGTAGCAGAAACAAAGCACAGATAAGGTGACGCAAGGCGATGCGTCACGATGCTGATCAAAGCTGAGTTGATGGTCGATTCACCAACTAGTGTGGGCGTAAATATTGTACACCTGACGCCCACATAGGCAATTAAACATCAATTGTTGTATATTTGTTCAACAAAGATAGTTGTCAGTGTATTAATTGCACGCCTTGTTAATTTTTAAACGTTCTATGCTTAGTAAGTGTACGGCTCTGGCTGAGGCACTTAACTGCTGAGTGTAATAGAGCAAAAATATTTTGGAAAGAAGATGTTATGATATTTTGGCCTTTAAATCATGTACGTTTATATTACTCTCTAGGTATTTCGTACAATGAGAATGCAGAATTTCAATTTATACAAACCTGTAACCATTATTCTAATTATGTGGCTAATATAGCGACGGCAACCATTGGACACATTCGATGCTGCAACTAACAAGGAAGAAGGTGGGTGTGAGCAATAGTTTCGTGACTTAAACCCAGAAAATTGTTTCAGTTCATACGTGTATCAGCATAATGTCATAAGGTACAAACGAATATATATAATATTTAAGAATCCGCTGTCGAAAATTTGGGCCGACTATATTTAGATAACTCCGTAGAGAAGAAAAATCGTGAACATTAACAAATTAGGCGCACAAGAATAAACCTTAGCCTCATTGTACGTAAATATGAGCACAATTTACGACCTTACACACTTGATATTCCTATCTTGCTCACATTATTAGAAAGTCCTGCCTCACTTAGCCGAACCACACCTTTTATCTGCGTGCAAACTGGTATGTAATAATATTAAGAGCGAACTAAATGGCAAACTAAACGTAAGTATACTATATCTCATTACAACATACATGTTCGTGTTGTAGTGCGCAGTACCAGCTAATCATGAAGCTATGCAGAAAACTTATATCACGGCCTTGGTATAACCCGTCGTGCGTGCACACAGTAAGGACTTTCTGTTGCTCTGTTGTTACATAAGGGAGCACCATGCATTCAATAACAATGCTGCTATGATATTAGGCTTGATACGCGTTGCGCCGTGGAACCATTGGTGAGCAATCCTCTTACAGTACCATTGCCATACACATTTGTACATTGAAGCAGAGGCCTACTTTTTCCGTCGGTTTTACTCTCTGCGATTGAATTGAATTATCTGGGCAATGAGATCATCACGGCTGTAAGTAAACATGGTAGTAAACCAATTTTTCTTTAATAGCCAACGCAAATTGCTTATCAAATACGGACATCATATTCATTTAACATTCCATCGGTTTTATTGTATTTTGATAGCTAGATGCAGACAATGTCGGGCAATGTCATACGGTCAAATATCACCACAGGCAACCGCAATGATTTGGCAGCATACGCTCGATTTCCCATGTGAGGAATCTCACTGCTGCCTAAGGATATGGACTAAACTAGATTATCAACTGCAGATATATAACTTGTATTTATGCTCGTTGTACTTATAATGAGAAAATCCTTTTGTGAAGCTATGTAGAAAGTGATTCAACGGTTAACTTCGAGGTTTCTGCACATTATGCCTCTAATGAGACCTGTATTCTTATTCGCGTGCGACGACAAGATAGTATGCAAAAGAATCGTTCAGTCGCAACATAATCATATAAATAATCTCCAATGCAAGGGTACCTCTGAAGTACTATCACAAGTCTACGGAGCATACAATTTACCTTCAGATGGGAAAATACTTCCAACTGAATAGAGCTCTCATATAAACATAAAATCATGGTTTTACACATGCCGTACGTGCATTTCGTTGCATTCTATTATGCGTCTCAATTATGAGGCCACTTATGTTAATCTGCATGATGAGCTCCGGTTTCGGTGACAATGGCGTGCGTGTATGATGCGACCGGTCGATTAAATAATTAGAAGTTTGAGATTGTGGACAGAGCAGACACTTCCCGAGAATAGGCATCATATTGTTATTGTATACCGGCCTATAGAATACTTTGTAGCATCAATCTGGCCATTAAGTGACCTACATTTGCAAACTACCAGCTTATAATATGTTGCATTATAAGCGCCATTGGCCAGCAACATATTATATTTCGTGACGCCCTCTGAAAAATAGTTTTCCCTTGCGTACATAGCAGAAATCGACGACAACATGCTCTCTAAGATTTTGTTTGTCTATTATAATTGTGATATGGGTAATAGTTGCATCATGATAATAAAAATGTTGCAAACTATTCAAATTACCTTTGCATGGAGAAATCGTGCTGCTAAAAAACATGATGAGAGCAAAACCGATACAATCAATTGTTTGATACTCTTAAAACAATACTGACCTATCTATTTACAAAGGTGCGGCTACCACAAAAATGACGACAATGTTGTTAAAAGATAATCCCACTTTTTTTACAATATAGGCGCAGTACCATATACCATCTTATTATAACCGTGTAATTGCACTAATAAAAGAAGCCCTCGCTACAATACCAACTAGTTGCTTGGTTAATGGGGGGGGGGATATGCTGGCATTGTTATGATACCGAGAGTTGGTCTTATTATGTTGTTATTGCCTTCATGTACACATACTTAAACATGGGTACCAAAACAAAATGTATGTTTGTAACCTTTGCGCTAAAAGTTAATAATTATTAGAACAAGTTCTACCGAGAATGTTTAGAGGCGGCTAGTATAAAAAATCTCTTTATATGATATATCAACTGACAATTTAGTTTATCTTTTTAGCTGGAAGAATTGACTGTTTGTTCGTCGATTGTCGTTTACTGCATTAACGCTTTGCGCAATAATGCTGTTATTTATCGACCGAAAAACATAGAAATGACAATATTAGGACCAACTATTGACTTTTGTTCACCGTTACACCTAAAGGTATTTTATAACTCATTATTTCATATTCCTGAAGCGACAAATTTCCTGATGTAATTTCGTTTATTTTGCAACTCACTTTAACTAGGCAAATTTTCACGATCTTTAATGTACGACCCGTAACTAAATCGTAGCACGTTGTCTATGGTCAGGATAATGGTCGTTTTGGCCTAGTATCTGGGTGAGAATCACTGATCTAAAAGTAAATTGTACTCACTTATCAGGCTAATTGAACGCAAACGTCTGGAGGTGTCAATCAGCAGCCACAAGGATGGATATAATGTACTGAATGCCCGAGCCACTTCTTATATTGATAGATGATTCGATCTATTATCGTTAATGTGTGAAACTTACACTGAGTCACTCAGAGCGTCGCAATAGACGCTGATGACAGGAAATTATGGTAAGCAGTACCCATTGTAAACATGAACGATATATCGCTCCTTCAAGCAATCGTATTCCTCACTTGTCGCACAATATTTTACCTGACCATCCAAATATCTGTCAACGTATAATTTTTTGCTAGGGTGGAGGAGGAAGGTTAGCAAGTTGCCTAAGTCTGGTAATGAAGCATTCCTCAAGATGAAACGCATAATCACGCTTAGACCTTGTGATATTTCAAACAATCATTGACCAATTGGGTTTAATGTTACACTGTTTCAGGAACCCTTGTTACGCATGTTTATGTCGATATAGCAAAAGAGTGGCTATATTGTACATATACACCGGCGCAATTGCCCACACAAAATGATAAGGTATTGTTAAGCAGCTTCACTATAAACAACCCCGTAGGTAAACGACTTTCCACTTAGCATTTGCTCCTATGTGAAGTTTTGTCAGAGGGTGTCATCCCTTATCGACAATATACCGAAATTTTCCACAGTGCAAATAGTTCAATAAGTGCAGCAGTTATGTAAGGAAAGCCCTTAACATTTTAAAGAGCACTATGATACCAAACAGCCTGCAACGCTGACGTGGCATGTGTGGTCTCCAAAGAATGCTTTCATAAATCGCAGAAAATGTCTTCATCCCGCGCATTGCTTTAGGGTTAACCAGATAAAAAAAGATAAACATCTACGAAATATCTACGCTTCTATCAGTGCTCGGGATTTTATGACTTCTGTCAGATACTGTTACGCTGTTGAAGTTGCCACATCTGTTAAAAAGAAATATCATTTGGAAACTGATTGAAAGCAATCTTAGTCGTGATGGCTTGTTGCTGAGGGCAGCTAACATAGAGCGGGATGTGTTACTGATTACTCTGTATCTATACAGACAGCAAATCCAGAGCATAACGAAAGGGTCATGCATGGCCATGTTGCAATACAAGGTAAGACGTAGAACGCATAAGCCATAACGTCACAAAATGCAAACCTCGCCATTTTGACAATTACCATATAATTTGCCGTAAGGTGTCTGTACTTAGGTCTGATGTATCGATAAAACCTAAAACGAATCATTATGCTACCCAAAGATGCCAAAGCTCAATCACGCTAAGAACCTGATGTGCAAACATAGCTTTCAGCTCTCTTCCATGCAGTTATGCAAAGTATAAGTTCAATTACTGTAATAGGGTAAATGTGACAGTGTTAGATTTGCTGAACTGGTTTTGGCTAAGTAAGGTCAAGTTTATGTGTTGTGAAACATTCTCTGATCGAGTAGGGGTCGGCTTTAACGATGTTAAAACCGTTTTGCGTACTGTCCATGTTAATGTTCTTCGGCGCCTGCGGGATTACGTGGGTTTTTGTGTGTATTTGCCCGGAGGTACCATTTTGCGTTTTTGTTATAATTGTATTATGTACCCGTTGGATTTATTTATCAACTTCGCGTGAAGCTTATAATACAGGAAATAGCATAATTGATATTTGACTGGTTATTTGTATTTACTGCAAGGATGTCCTGCAACCTTATATGCTAGTTAGTCTTATGCATCTAGTTCCCTAATAGATTCTTTTGATCGCTTTGATATGATGCTATAATCAAAATAAACTATGCCTACTGATAAGCAGATCAAGCAATTAACATTGCCTCCACCATGTAATGTTGTACATAGTACAGTTTATCCATGATTGCCGGTTATTTTTGATGATGCGTGACTAGTGTGTAAACAGGTAATAGTTGAAAACGGAGATATAACGTTACATCTGAAACATGCATGGTAAAAATTATGTATGTCGTACCGTTAAACATCTTAGACTACTACTTATTTGCTTGACTAGGCTGCTAGTAATATGCCTGCTTCATGGCATCATCGCCAACCGTCAGTCTTGGCATTTGACAATATGTCTGCAAGTAGGTATGATACTGATTAGCTGTCACGAGATTGCGGCGGAGCATTATTACTAGAAGCCAACCATTTCTGATCAACAAAACGTATTTACGACAGCACTGGAGAGACATCATCTAACTGGGTGTTGTGTGTTAATAAACTGTAGCTATGTGTAAATGGCATATTCCTTTGTAAAGCGTGTTGTTTAATCATCTGAATGAGACCGCTAGGTTGTTACAATGGTATATGAGGCATATGATCGAGACTGCTTTGATCACATGCCTTAGGTCATAAGAAGATGCATCAGGTACTTTAGTATGTTGAAGAGAAATTTCATTCGCCATGGGATTGATTACGGTTAATTACATACACCATACTCCTCAAAACTCTATGTGGAAAGGATCCAGCAGGTAGCGTTGTAGGCATCCATTCGTTGACCCAGTTGATATACTACCTGCTAGGCGGTATATTATAACAATGGTATCTCTTAGTGTTGGCTTTATCTCCTAAAAATCGTTAATACTCTGCCTTACTCGATAATGCAACAACAGCGTGTGTCGTAAATTTCACCGTGTTAAGTAGTTTTCGAGTGCTCAGATAAACAAGGTGGACGTTATCAATGTCATCGTCATAGCAGCTGATATTGGTTGTGCGCGCAGTGTTTGATAATATAGCGAAAAATAAATTCCTCACGACATGATATATATCAACATTGAATGTAGAAATCTAACATAATTGTGAAATCACGCACTTAATGTGCATAGCTTCGTGTATTTTTCTTAAAATGTACTTTATTCCTGAATTATATATGAGGGTTTTTATTTGCAGAAGCAAATAAGCCGTCTTATCTCAAATATCTTAATAGCATCTAGTCTACGGCAGAAGTCTCATTCAAGAGATATATTTACACCGATATATCGGTGAATCACTCGTAAATGTCAATGTATGCTAATGAGTGAGGTTGACCGCGTATCTGACCAACATTTATTTGTCTATAATTGTTGTCTCTGATGCAAATGCGCACATAGCTTGAATAGAAAATGTCTTTACCATAATGATAACAAAGGGTTAGCGAATCGAATATCCCTGCGGATGTTCGGGAACGAGTGCATGGATGAATTATTCAACCGATGGCGTTCCGTTAGGGGCAGATAGAAATACCCACCATCGTATTACCTGGTGTGTTTGTTGAAAGCAAAACTGCAGGCCAGCATGTAAATCTATTGACCTTAGATGAACTCTAAAATGTTTTGTTACACTAGTTCTCAAACCGGATATCCTGCACTGTCGTATCTTCTACAATGCATTCACCAGCAGAATGGTATTATGACATTGTTTGCATAGCAGATGCTTAATTACTGTTCTTTACAACTGCCGCTGGTTTGTGAAAAGAGCTTCACACTAAAGCAAAAATTTTATCAACGTAAGGCTGTTGATGTTGTTACATGTAACTAGTGGTGTGTTGAGGCACACAGTGTATGACAACATACATCAAAGTAACATCTCGTTACTGCCGTCGGTCGTTGATGTTTCACCGAGTATCCAGCGCTGACATGCTATTTCAATCACCGCAGAGCAAATATTGCAGTATCATGATAAGGGGTATGGATAGTAATTATATATTAACGAAGACTGTGCTTGATAAACTTCTCAAGCGCCGCAAGATATCTTGCTATACAATGACTCCCTTTTTCGTGCAAGGTTTGATAATATGCAACGCAAATCAAAGGTTTTACCCTTACTAAAGTAATACCCCAACCTCTCGAGAGAATCGTTGCATACACAATATTTGGGCATTATATTTTTTCATGTATGCTTACATGTATGCTCAATTCCACTCAACAGGTGATCTGCTGGCCAATATCATGTATAACATTGTTTGGTTGCAGAACACACGCTAAGAACAGTGACATTTGTGGCTCTAAAGAACATCCCGCCTTCTTTACACCAACAGCGTGCAATCTTATATGCACGTTATTCTTATGCATCCAGCTTACTCATCGATTTTTTTATCGCATTGATATGTTGCTACAAGCAAAAAAGCTATGCCAAATGATAAGCAGATCAAGCAATATGCTTTCTGGCTCAAAAGCACATTCTGCCTTCTTTACATCAGTCAATAATAATGATGTGGCGTTCTATATAACCCAAATTATCAAGAAAGAGTCGTTAACGGATGAACAGAAGGGATTGGTCTGTACCTTAAATACTTTGTTTTGTGTTAAAAACAATGAAATTATGATTTAAGAATTCGACGATCAAATGATTTATTTGATGATACAAGATATTTTTGTAGCGTAATGGTTTTATTTCTCTTCCGTTGAATGTTGCCCTATAGTTTGAATTGATGTATCACAATTATTGTTTATGTAGGTACCTTGAGTACAAAATAAACATATATATATATATTCACATTATTAAACGATCACGGGTCATACAATAACTAGTTAGGAGATTGCAACGTCAAGCAATCTATACGTCTGTAACGAACATCCTGAGGCAATACGTTGATACAATGAGAGGTGTATATATGTGAAAACGGCGAATATCTGTCCCTGTCTTATATGCATCTCATTTCTGTGTCAAGTTTTTTTATAGATATTGTTCTTTACAGGCAATTCAACATTATTTCTTCTTAATATAAGCGAGTGATTATTTGAAAGGGCGGGATGAGTACTCACGAGATCACAAGTGCACAAAACGTTCCATCAGACACATGTGAGTACATGCTTATGTTAAATCCTAGACGTAATTATCGACATAAAATGCTCTCCACACCCATGCCACTGACCGTACTGGATGCCACCTAGTAACTGTGATTGGCTCGTTAGCTGCATACAGAAGGGCTATATGTCTCTTGAGTTGCAACATATCTCAGGCTCGCTAGTTGATTATTCTATTCCAGAGCAGCTTTTTCAAGATGAAAACGTAATCATATATGTATATATAAGTATTTCTGATACAGCAGGACATAATTTCTACTTATCGTCGCCAGCCTTACTCCTGTAAATTTCATTTAAGCAACTCCACATATTTAACCACCTCCTCTTCGAATATATGTACACATTCAAGGTAAGGACATGATTGGAACTAGTAATGTCAAAACGATACTTAAACATACTATATGGTCGAGGGCGCTTCGCCATATGATCCTGCCACCTTTGATCATATTGCTTGCTTCGACAATACAGTATTTGCGAAATTTAGTTAGCGCGAAAGAATGAATAGGGGACGGGTTGTGTAGTATATTAATATATTCATGGCACTAAATTAAATGTAATAGGTTATTGATGTGTAAGCCTTTTCAAACTTCCGGTGCTTTGGTAAAATATTAATGGATAACCAACTATTTTAGCAATAAATTATGCTCTGATTGTGCTTGACATTGTCATAGATCATATAATGTACTTTACAATATCATGGGGTATTCTTACATGCATTTTAACAGAGTAAGAGTCGCGTAACGAAATATCCTGGTTGTGGCCGCTGGCATCGAACAAAAGTGTCAAACCATTGAAAGTCAGTCAACCGTACAATTTATTGTCAACCCCCTTCCCCATAAATAATAACCATTATTAACCTCACAATGTCATTAATCAACACCACAGGAAACTAATACAATGAGCATTGTGATGTCTACACTATGTATGACTATGTTATTTGTATATTCTACCTACACCATACTTACTGTATAAGCATTGAAGTTGCCTAAATATTATAACAGCATCGAATACGCCTTTATACCATGTTAATGCTCTACTCAAATTACCTCGGCTCTTAGAGTTATGTAACATTAGTAAAGCTTAATGGAAAAGAACGCCGCAACATCAATCACCATGGAGATAACTGTCATGGCATTATGCATATCGGAGTCAGGTGGCATACTAGTATTTATATGATGGAAATTTTGTGGGTTTTTTTTCTCTGCTCCAGTTTACGATTACTTCATTTGTCACGAGCTTTTATCCAACTTCTATGTGCGTTTTGTAATCTAAACAATGCCTTACAGAAAATCTACTTGTATTTATGAGGCGATAAACGCAGAATGACAGGTGATGCCATTTTTCAGTAGCGACCCAGAGCGCATGATGTCACAAATTCCCATGACATTGCACATTCTTTTCATTTTCATGGGCAATATGTCATGGTCGGCATGATTGTTCTCAAATATGTACAAGTGGTGCTTATCGCAAGGAACGCTAACATCCGTCTTAAAATCACTGGCATCAAAAAAGGAAAAATCACCTATAGATGAACCCATCATGGGGGATTTAGCGAATTTCTCTCATCTTTGCAGGTCCCAGCCAGATACCGTACGTTACATAGGTTCACGCTAATTATCATTATTAGGAGCAGGGGTCATGCGCTTGATTATCAAGTATGGGGAACGACAATCAGACGCTCCGCGTCCTCGTGTTTTTTGCCCATACCACCCACGTGAGCATGCGATAACTAACACTTACGATATACCTCATACTGGTAAACAAGGCCTTCACAATTGATTTAAGAAGGGTGTACTGATGTTGTGACGCCATATGACGCAAAACAACGGCCTTCACAAGACTAATCCAAGTAAAATAATTTAAATGGATGCAAGAGAATTTAACATTCATCTTTGCATTATGGCTATTTCATAGGAAGCAAATTTCGAGGCGTTTATTTATATTCATTGTTATATGCAAACAACATCATCTTATCACATAGTCTATGATTCTAACTAACCACTAAAACATCGCTAATACAGTTGCGTCACGGTACAATGAGCACAAACAATACTGCTATAGATCGATATGTTCCATTTAAACTCTCACTACAGATGTATAAACAATAGGCTTCAGACATTACTTTAAAAAAACGTATCTTTACCCATATTGGATACAGTGGATTAACTCCCAGAGCCATGAGACCAGGAATATATCAGCATAATAGCAACCTTCCTCATGTCATCGTTACGTCTGTTTATTCACAGCACGTACGGTTACGATGATGATGCAGTACCACGCCATTACTTCTAGCATCAATTAGCATCAAAACAGTCTATTGTTAAGTTAATTAATAACTAACCGGGCTAAATCTATGCCTTGGAGCGATTCATATTCTGTCTCTGCCAGCAATCTGGGTGAATTAAGAATGCTGGGTTTGATTGTGGTGTTTTATACTAATGGGCACATGAGCTGATTAAAAACTCTGAGATAGCTGACAACTGATAGGACAGAACAGCTAAAATCTGAAATATATTTGTGTTGAAAGCATCAAGGTGGTTGGTTACTCTTGATAGTCCTCTTGATAGTGTATTGGTTCAGATGGTGATCAAGCCATGTTCACATACGACATCAATCGAATCACGATGGATGGTATATGCGATCAGAAATCCATGCATGTCTATGATATGATTGCTTTAGTGTGTTTTATCTTTACGGGTTAGGACCCGTCTATTCTTTGTCTAACAATCTCATATAGAACATATGTTGGACAGTCGTGTGCAATAGCGTGTACAACTCATCGTTGACATTGACCATTGCTCTATTGTGAGGGTTTTGCATTAGCAATTTTGGTTTTGTTAAGTCATTTTTAATTATTATGTTATTAAGAACCCAGCTATGAAATCAGCATATCTAAATAACAATGATAAATCGTCAGCCATTACATCTTAATCAATTTGCAGCATTGAGATGTTTGATCAATCGCATTTTGGGTGTCATTTCTAATTCATTGATAGTATTTTGCAATAGTATCTGCAGTTCTCTACTTCGAGTCAACATTTGACAGCCAATGCGTATGTGAAGGAGCATAACAATCCGTTAGCTCCTGCAAATACTTAAGCCAATTGAAATAGTAAAACACTATTTTCTGTAGGCAATAGAGACTTCTTACATAGAAACGTTCATATAGTACCAGCGATTTCATCGCCGCACACGTTACTATATCCTCACAACCATATAATGTTAAGCTACTGTTCTCAGTCTGGAATTGTTATAGGGATTAAAGCGTCGCGTGTATGACTACACACGCAAATAGAGCTGTAAATGTTTGGCTACATCTCTTTTTGACTTTATTAAATTCATTAATGTTTTTGTCCTATCCAATATTTTGTCATGACCAGTAGTGCTGTAAGCACTGGATGCCAACAGCGATGGCGTCATGACATGTGTAGGCGTTAAACTTGTACGTCAACAGGCGCCCGCCTAACACGTGACACACACAACTTCCTGCGTAACTGATAATCTGTTTACTGTTTGCAAAGCACCAAGTTCACTTCCATTAATTGCCTAACTTTATCCAAGCAGCTTCTATGTAAGATAACAAGAAACCCAACCATGGGAAACCGGATAGTGTTGATTCCACGTCATGTTTGGTTACGGCAAGCTGTCAAAGTGCAATATCGTAATCGGCATTGATTGGTGTTCATATAATATTTACACAGCGGCAAATTGACAAATGTATCCACTACAGTTTTAAATTTGCATCTCTCTGAGAGTTTCAAGAAATACGTCGGACGCAGCGGAAGTCATCGGCCACTACGGGTTGAGTGTAAGACAAAGTGAATTAACGTTGCTGTAAGATACAGCTCGTTAGACTCTTCATGCATTTCTAGTGCACAGATCAAGAGCCAAGCGCCTTAGTGCTTATGGTTGTAGTGCACAGTGCAATATTATATTATACATCTCAGTGATTTCATGCGGCTTCCCATCACTGGATGGAGAATGCACCGTTCAACTAGTACGAATTAGTTGTGGCAAAAGTAAATCATTCGTTCCGTATCTAATTAGTCATCTACGCTCACGTATAAAGACTTAATGTATATTTGTGGCAAATATTCACCCCAGCTTCTATTAACCGATTTGTGCCGAGCATGGACGCTATTTAGGTAAGCGGATCATTAATGGTCTTCAATCACTGTCACATCCGTGTTGTTACCTCGTTGATAAACGCGACGTTATCGAAGACTAACATAGGGATGGAAATTTTGATGCAGGGCTGGCGTGCTTGCATTGCATTCTGATTTCTTCCACCTTGAACCTCATTCTCATAGATGGGCCGATTGGGCGCTTTATGTCACCGGTTTGGAATAAGTAGCATTTGGCTTCAAAGCTTATTTGTTGTGTAGGTAGGTAAGTATGCAGGTAGGCTTGTAGGTAGGTGCCATTGGTAGGTTAGTAGGTATACTCAATAATGGTATTACTCTCAACTGCCGGGATATTACTTTGGTAAATTATGTTGTTTGAACACAACATTTCGCGCCGGTGCATAGCGTAATATGTTTTCATAGATGAATGTAAAAATAATTCACAGGATAATATTTTTTGCGGTACTGACTTTTTATGTAATTTGACATGCTATCGCATTATATCATATTTCGTAATAAATAATATGACATATTTGTCAGATGAACTAAATCAATCGACATCTTTCCAAAATACCTATTTGCAATCTGGTGTTCTTTATATTATCATATTCAGAAGCATCAGCAACATTTTGCGAAGCTAACACGTGCATCATACAGCATCTAATTTGTTAAGGAATATAAGAGCATTTAACGCACGTAATTGCACTACTTATCACAACGCTTTGCGTCTTCATAATCCATTGATTTTCCGTTTGATGGCAATAACGCAACGCAGCACATGAATAAATTCGTCATATCGGCAGGTTGTATATTGGCAGTGTGAGATATATACCATAATCCTCCGCGTAATAATCTTCTGGTTTTCCTTCTTGTGTAATTGCAAACAATCATCCTAAACAACTTCCGTAATATCTCTAACATAACGTTTGCAACAGAAGACAACGATAAGCGGAGGTTGTTACATAATTGGTGTGCCGCGTATTTAGCAGCAAGGGCATGTTTGCTGACAAGGATATGATGTGGTCTAAACCCTTTATCGCGGTATTGGGCCAATGTTCCGATTCACTGTCATTTAGAATTAGCTCAGGCTGGCCGCATAATGTAATGAACAAGCATGTGAAGTCATTCAAGGTACGAAAAACTACTCAAAAACTCGTTGCAAATGCCCATTTACTAAGTTAAATTAGACATTATAAAAGCTATACTTGATAATAAACCGTTTGGGCTGGATTATTTATCAAAAGATTACCGAAAACCCACTACAAGCAGTACCTTTGTTGCTAACTTGCATGGCGATAATTCAGGTACAGATGCAGAATCAATATAAATTAATAAATTTTTCGCGATTTCATATTTGTGTTCACATACATATGATTCACATAACACACTTGCACGGTCCTACACGACATCTATTCCTCTTGGGTGCCAACCTAACATGAATTAGACTATCAATGTAGGAAGAAAATAGCGATGTTCATTTCCAAAGGATCAACTTCAAACAAGGAACATGTTGTTGACAAATAAGCATCAAACATCTCTGCGTCGCCGCTTGGTTTGCAGTATGATGTACTGATTGCACATTACAAAACAATCTAGTCGCGCGACTAGCTAACAGGAACACATGCTGCCACTGTGAAATTTTCGCCTTGGTGTGGTGTTGACTTGCGACGGAGGCGGGGGTAGTACATGGTGTTGTCTCACTGCAACGTGTTTCATTTGATGCAGCATAAATTATGTGTCGGCGGTTGCCTCAAGGGTATGCGTGAAATACAATTTAGTCATTGAATCAAAACACCACTTCTTGTGATAAGTCAGCGCCAAATTGTTCGACGGGAGAAATGACACATTTTTGACTGTAAAGATTTGGTTCGTCGATAAATACTTTAATGAGTGTTCTTTTGATAATTTGGTTTTTGGTTGGTGATAAACCAAACCATATGCAAAGGGCTGTTACTGCCATATTCAAAGTTTGTCGACGGTTTAACATATTTAGTAATGTGCACTATCCCGAGTGTTTTAATGCAGGTATAACCATTCCTAGTGTGCATAGCACCAATGACCAATCGTGTTTCCTCGCATATTCAGGGATTTCAAAGTTAAAGGTTTAGTTGATAACGCGCGACCAGTATTTACAGCAAAACAGCGTTAGCGTATATTTTTGGCTTTGCATGCGTTCAATTTTCAACCGTTAGGAGTTGCCTGCGAGATATCGTATTTGGCAGTAACCCGGGTAAGACGATAGTCAATGTGTTTGTGTGGTAACTAGGTCGAAAAGCTTTCTACATTGTTACTATCTTCCTGAAGGGCAGCTGCGCGCCTGCAAGGGACTAAATAACACAGTAATTTGAGTACATTACCGCAGATGAACAGCTTTTATTGATATAATAATGCTTAATTGAGGTTGACAAATGCATCAACAATTTTGAGGAGCAAGATGATTATCTAAATTGATGAATCTATGATAGCTAAAAAATCAATCGGTAGCAATTACCACCAATGGAGTAACGAGCAGGGAGAGGCATTTATGCTTGCGCCATTTAGCAGGCTCGATATTAAATGCAGGTCTGAGCGTTCGATATATTTGGGCAGTTCAAATATGATTCATATGTCCCGTGGATCGGCGTTGATTAATGCAAGTCATCTCATACACAGAATTAAAAGATTTCCGTGCCTCTAAATTTCGTGCCATTCTGCCCTCAACCCTCACATAACTGCCCGGTCCTGATGTTGATGTAGGTGTCATCCTCACTTGCACAATTATAAATGACATTGTTAACAGTTGGCATATAATTCTGCAATAATAATGACAGGGACAGTCATTTAGCTAAGGTAACCGGATGTCTTTGATCGTACCCTGCTGCGTCAAAACAATATTGGAACTGCACCATACGATTATACTATATTTCTGCAAACTGCGATAGCCAAATAGCTGCCTTGCCATTGGGCAGTAACAATGTGATAATGTGCCACATCGCCACTTCCGCTATATGTTGTACTTAAGGTTTATAAAACATTTTCTACATCATTGATCAATTGCTGTAATTATTGAACAGAAAGGTTACCACTATTTTAATAGCCTTAGCCTTAGACGTAGATGTCGCTATTAGAACTAATGGTATATAGACAATCGGCCATGAGGTTAAATGCGCTTCCGTTTTTCAGTTTCGTGACTACAATCTTGGGTGGGGGTGAAAAGTTGATAAAATGGGGCCCAAAACCCTTCATGGGACATGGGTTTTTGTTTACATTCACAAATGTTGCAAATTTGAGAGAACCACTGCGTTTACGTATCAGTTGACATCAACTGTACGTTCAAAAATATTACAGTATATCAGAAAACTTGGCAAACTGTAACTGTAAAAAAGAGTATGATATTGCAATTGGAATTCCATTATGTAAGCATAGGAATGAAGAAACTAAAATATATTTCCGGCAATAAATGCAGAAGATGCACTAATTAAATGCAACTGGCAGTTGATGTTTTTTGACAATACATGCCTTGAATTCTTGTGAGTGTTATGCCATAAATGTACAAGCCAACTCTGCGATGACAGATCTCACTGGTCTCCACCTAAATCTGATTAATGCTGCAACTGAAAAGAAATCCGAATATAGTGAAAGGAGTATATAATGGTGCCCCATGCAGTAGCATAAAGTAGAAACATAATGAAGGCAATGGAGCAAAACATTCCTCCAGAGGAATTTATAATAATATACGCATTATTCCTATGACCTCAGCTTAAAAGAGATAGGTAGAATGTTAGGGGGAAATATTTTGTACCATGAACTACTAAAGAGCAATCCATATTGACTACTCATGAGCAATGTTGTAATTTTATGGAGTTGTAAATTGGAAGCAACATACGCTACATCAATAAAGATCATATCCTATGATGTTACGGCTCGCTAAGATCATGGACGATAATTGTAGGTCTCACTAGCCCGATAGATCGTATGGTCTATCTCGATGCAAGAATCAGCGTTGCTGAGGCATAGGCATATGTCACGAGTTAATAAAGTATACTGCTATACGTATCCAGGTTCTCATATTTGACTGGTGCATTTTGTAAAAATGACAAGATTTAGAGAATGACATATTTTAGTGACAGTCAATCTTAAGTTACTAGCTTTCAAAGAGGCAGCAAAGGTAGACGTTTATTTCAAAATTCCAAAACAGCATTCATCCGTAAACTGGTCAAACACTAGCTCTTTTGACTTGCACATCAAACCACTTCTTGGCCGCTGTGTCAAAGTACAAAGGCGTGGAGATAATACGCGAACCCTATTATTTGCATATCATTGAAGAGTGTGCTTGTGTAGACTCATTTGGTCACTTTTAACTTCTGTGTTTAATTATAAACAGCACACGCAATGGCCATGTCTAAACTACTTCATGCAATTAACAGCGTACTATATGAATTATAACATGTAACGTAGATTGCTGATAATAATTATTTTTCACATAATATACTCTTTGAAAACATAGTAAGGAAGTAGTCTGCGGTATTTAAGATACGGCAACACACAGCTAGCAATGGAACAAGTGCCAATATAATCTATTCATAAGGTGCCGCATAAATTATTCTGTAACTTCTAAAATGTATGACTGTGTGACAACATTAGAATAGGCAAGTTACCTAGCATCAGTGGTTGTCTTTGTGAAGGCAACTAACATACTGTCTGCATGTCCTTTCGATATTTGTCATCAGCGTGTAAGGTTATAGTGAGCCATGCGACAACGCCCCGGACTGAGTAATCTGCAAACCTAATCACACGATTTATTGGAAGCTGATATATTGATGACACGCCTTCACATTTAATGAGACTTATCAAGTACCATGTTTAAGGCAAATATTCGACTTATAATGTAATTGGTTAACTTTTAATAACGACACATTACAAAATGTAAGATATATATTGATTATGTCAAGAGCCATGGAAAATCTTATTATGTATTTGATCATTTGGAATGTGCCCATTGATCGGAATGGATAGGCGATTTATTTTTTTCATGTATAGATGTAAAGGTTATTAGCAGGACTCTCTTTTACAAGGTCATGAATGCGTTTTTTGCTTAGAGTTTGGCTGTTAATCTAGCAAAGTCTTTGGATTATCAAAATAGACCACATCAGACGGACAATTCAAATTAGGCCACAATAGTTACACTCTAGATATCATGTTGGGATTATGCTTCGCGGAGTACCAAAATCCGTATTGCTGCATGCAATCGATTGAAACGGCGGTTACATCCCATAAATACGCACACGCGTATTGCAATTCAATTTTGATTTGTTTGTAGTTCCTGTAATTGAATCTCATTCGTTCAGTCATTCTTCAAAAAACGTTCAGGAAACGCCGAACTATAATTATACCACATTCTTACAGTGATATCAGAATATAAAATGACCTACGGCTAGCCTAGAAAAAGGTTCATCGTGTAGACCGGGGGCCTATTTTGGGGACATATTTAAGCCTTTCAAGCCATGCAATCAATAGGTGTGTGATTTAATGCACGCTTTTACTTGTTTTAAATGGCCCGCTGCCGCTAATTCACAGTTCAGTTTATGAGTATGGATCTATGGGACACCAATTTCCAACCCTTCTGTGCGAGCAACCTGTTTACCATCAATTACTAAGTCTGCAGGCGAATTGTAAGCTTTGTTGATTATCTGAGGCACTACCATCACCGTCATGACATAGACTCTCTAATAGTGGCCACCCCAACATCGACGCTATCACCGTCCCCACAAATGAATGAGGCGCTCTTTACTATACCCGTTCAGCGACTGCATCAAAGCTTCTACTTTCTAAGTGAGTCTATGATTTTTCTTAGCTTGTATATTTTAAGGTATTTCCAAAATTGCATGGGCGATGGTATATTGATATTCACTTCATCTTCTGATTGCACAAGTTACTCCACAAACACAGATACCTCTAAAGATATCCTTACATGTTACTTTCTGCCGATTTATCTTGAAAAGATGGAGCTTATGAATGTATAAACGCTCATAGCTATTAAGGATTGTGGGCCGTGTATTTTTCAAAACTTATTTGCTGCTGCTATTCTGGATTGCCCATGGAGCACCTGATATCGACTGTTCACGTCGTTTACTAGAATAAAACTCTTGTTATGAGCCCCCCATAGCTATAAAGGACTGTGGGCCGTGTATTTTATAAAGACTTATTGATATTCTGGATTGCCCATGGAGCACCTGATCTCGACTGTTCACATCGTTAAGTAGAATATAACTCCTGTTATGTGTCTTTTCCTGAAATGCGCCATGGTAAAAACAAAAGGAATTCAACCAATCTAGTGTGTAACATATGAGGCCGCGACACCAGTCATTGAGACCCAATATTGAAATGGTTGGTATTATTTTGCAACACTGATTCAATGTATTACGTTGCTTGGAAATGAACCAACATATTGCACTTTCACAAATCAATTGATTAAGAGGATCAGCCTTGCTGTTTGTGTGGTTTTATAACCGAGATTTGATCCTAGATTAAATCATCCCCGCGATAAACACAATAAATATCGTCCGGTGTTCTTTTACGCAGGTCTATTGTATATATATCCTTTATGCTGAAATCACCCATTTACATACATGGTTTTAGTTGCCGTAAAATACAAACTCGTAATCGTAACACTTTTCCTACTCAACTGGGCAATTGCACAAGGATGCCATAATATATTTATTCTTGCTGCCGCAATTGATGTGCAATTCATAATGAAGGATAAACGGGCTGATACGGTAAGAATAATCTGATTAACAATTTCAATAGCAGACATCGTTGGTTACATAATAATCACCAATCTACTGTATGCTATCAGTTTTCAGTCATTCAGTTTGGGTTATGATGCTGTGTTTGTAGTCACGACTAGCCAGTAACCGCATGTCGCCGTTTAAGTGTTCCAGTTGCTTTCATACATACAAATCTTGTCGTACTTATTTCATATGAGCAAAATATGATATCCAACATGCCCATGAAAGTATTTGCAGGAAGAGAGCGACGAGCTAGTAAGCGGCATAATTACATAATCGAACGTATATGATGGTGAAAAGTATTTGGTGCATAGCAATACCTACATTTATGCTCCCCCAAGGCGACCCTCGTTATTGTAGAAAGTAAATAAACATTCCAACAAGAATGAATCGCATAGATTTGTTATCTTTAGCAATCTACAGTAAATTGTGTGTCTTCAACAGGAACATTTCAATGAAGCATAGGTAACGTATCATGGTAGCAATTGAAGCGTTGTTGCTGTTGAATTCAGATAAATCAGACAAACCTCACAGCATCATTGTTATGTCGGCCTTGCCGCTATGCTGTGTGAATGATTGCACTCGCCATTCAATCAGTTCACGATTGACATACATGTCGGATTTCTAAAGAGGGAAACGCACGTAGATAATTTTAAGCATCCATACTTTAAATATAATATCGAATGAATCGTTGATTTTTCGCTTGCTTTGTAACATATATTGTACGCTTGCTTTGTAACATATACAGTAGCATGAATTAGCAATAACTGTGTTTTAGTGACTTTCACACTTGCAAACATGCATAGTCAACAGGTGCTTCTTTGACAGCAAATTCACGGACAGAGGAGTATCAAAGACACAACCGAACTGTGAACATTATTTAATTAATTGAAGTCAAATATTATTAGGTTATGCTGGCATTAGAGACCTCAAACAGAGAAACATACGAATGCTGTAATTATGCCGTTTTGATCTCTAAGTATGTCTGGAATGGTTATCGTGATTAAAGCACCACGACTTTACATATATAAGCAACGATGTTGATTTATGTTTATGTTACTTCTCTTCTTAAGTTTATAATGTGCAAACTTTTCCGTCCGATGAAATATTCTTATCATAAACCACAACTTTCGATGCTTTGAACAAAAACTCCTAATAATGATGGCATAATGACAGATATTATGGTGCAGTCTCATAATACCAATGGCACCCTTTGCATAATGTCTTCATAATCTGAACGCTTGTCGTTGCTATTGCTCGCTTTTTGCGATGCACCAAGGCCAATCTATGTATTGCCTGCATTTATCTAGACAGATTTTGTGTTCGAGGGAGTTCAGGTGGTGTTCATGGCACGCCTGATGAGGGGTTACTCACAATTCACCGAGCTCATTTTCGTAATCGGCATAGTTGGATGATCATGAAATATGTTCGCCGTGTCATATTAACAAATCCATTCGCAACATTTATTTTTGAAGTGCTGGAACAGGAACCTCAATCACCAGGGATTGCGTTTTAATTGATAGACGGAATGTATTTTGTGCACGGTAAGACACAGCTAGATAGCTGTTAACCCGCTTATTTTCATTTACCTCTAGTGCACTATAAGTCATTGGCCCAGCTCTCGGGGAATTCGGGGATTATGTATAGCGAGATTGTGACTAGGCGTTATATTGCAGTCACAGACGTGATGTTGTAGACTTATCACATGAAAGCCTTACGCCATCTAACACAGCGCTTTAAAGTTATCGGCAAGTTAATATGGTATATGCGTGTATGGACTGCATAACTCCAACGATATCAATGTAGCTGGGTGTAAATCAGGCCGATTTCTGTATCCTGATACGTCTTGGGCTGAATGAATGTTATCTATTCAACATAAAGACAATGTACACTGACATATGTCCAATGTTTAACTTTACGTCGACTGCATGGTTCACAATACTTGTCCCCGGTCTTCCCGTGATTCCCAAATGAACCCGCAATGAAGGCCATTTTTATTATCTTTACTCTTCGTTTGCGGGACTCCATCATCTGATTTATTGCTCGATTTGATTATTGATTAGTGTTTAGCAGAAATGTTAATACCGATTGTCAAATTGATACGCCATTACGCAGTTGGCTATATAAGTAGTGGCGATTAATAGGACTGATTAAATTTAAGCATAAACGGCTGCGTAGTCTGAAACATCAGTTATACTGCTTTGATCAAGCATCAACTGTAAAATGCAAATGAATCATATCTCGTGGATCAATATTAACTATCGAAAAAATTCTTCCTTGTAATTTTCAAAGCACATGAGTTTTTATTTAGATTTTGTTAATGGACGATATCCACAGATGCACAGTTATCGAACAAAAAGACGCCAAAGCCGTTCGCATTCCTGTTTCTCGGTTGGAAGTGGATTTGCTACGAAGATGGATGAAGTTCATGTTAGGATCCACTGAGGTTTGCGATGACGAGTAGTATATAATGGAAGCACGTAACAGCGATCGCCAAGTTGGCAACCATTGTTTGTCACAGCCTCTTGGATTGTGCCTGTTAGGCATTTAATGACTACAATGGTGCTTGCCCTCAGTGCTTTATCCAGCAATGTCTTGAGTGGCATATTTTTGAAAACATTTTTCATTGGGGAATGCATTGATGCGAGAAGCTCTTTTATTCTAGTCATGAGGTCATTCATGCGGAAGTTGAAAATACATGAACTTCCTACATTTTTTATCCATATCCGTATTAGCAATCACTAAACTCGCTCGTAAATATTTATACCCAATAATTGGCAAACCGGAAATTGGCTTTAACATGTATCAATGGCTATACATATTAGACAACTAAGATGCCCTTAACTTATATAAATGTTTGGTTGTATACCAAACATGCCGGGTAATGCAAACGGCAATTTCAGCCGCATGTCCATACCACATAACGTACAACGTTAAATGCTAACCGAAATGTCCATCAACTTTATCAACTCACTTGCTGTGGCTAAGGTATTGCGGTCACTTAAGAATAATTGCGTGTATATATGCGATCGCATGCGAAAAAATGTGTCAATGTTATTTGGATTATAGCCAATTATTTTAAAAGTTGCTCCAGTTGTTTATTTCCTCTCAGTTCATCTACCCTTTTCTTACTCAAGCACTAAGGAAACGGTACCCAACTGCTTCGTTTTGTCGTTCTAGCTTCGTGATCCATTCTTTTAAAATGGTGGCTTACTTTCAGTTAATTTATCCTTGGCTAAATATTCAATAGGCATCTATCGAAGCATCAATGAAGAAAGGAAAAGCTAACGGACAAGTCGTTCTGTTTTATTTTTTATGTATTCCCGTGTATTGACAACAATACAGACCTTAAACAAAAGAGAAGCCATGTAAATAGCATATTCATCTGTAGCAATTATTGGGCTCTCGACATGATCTTGATATATTACCCTGGGGAACATTAAGGGCCATATATATACATAATATGGCCCACATAAACAGCGTGTTTGTCTGTGGCAATAGAGCGACCAGCCGTATGACCTTGCCAAATTGCCCTGGATAACATCATAACAGTTTGTCTATAATTCAGTCGTTGATCACTCCAGGACGTCCTCTTGGATGGCCAATAAGACAGGTATTTACATACACTCTCGTATACGCTCCAGCAACACAAGGTGTAGTAATGCTTCCAACTAATCATCATCATGAAGCCTCCAAGCCATGTTGTGGACTTTCTTTGAAAAAGCAACAGAGTAGATGAACTTTCCTATAACCAATTTTAGAGCCGTTTTATCACGATTGAACTAATTGGGATGAATCTGATGCAGTAGGGCTGAAATTCGAGAGAGGCTATAGGTAAGCTTTTCCAATTGACTTGATAATTTTTCGATTTGACTCGCATACAAAGACCTGCCGCTGCCCGTTTAAGCAAATGATAGATACGGTATAGCTACGCTTATGTACAGCTAGCTACGATGAGCTGCAAAAGAGGTGGGGCTGATCGATGGTTCACGTCTGGATCGGTTATGATTAAGTTATGATTGCATATAGAATGGGCACGGGAATATCCCAATGTCGCATTAATAAGAAAACTACCTTTGCAATCGTACCAACTATTTCCCTGCGTAATGATGAACGCGACAATTTACCTACGATACTCAGCTCTTTCGCGGCTAGGGCATTAATTCTTTTATAATCAAGGATTGACGGCTTTTTGACGATGAGGTAGCATCTGCATCACTTTCACCCACAAACTAATAATAATGTAAGCTAGTAGGCATTTCCATGGTTGTTCAGAGTTTTTGGTCGTTGTTTTGCCGTTGTAAATCGTATGGCGAATTAAGTTATTCGACGAAGGGTGTCAAATGTCACAAAATTGTCGGTTCACCACAAGTCGGAGGAAAAACACGAATCAGGTTTATTCAACCATCTTTTGTAAAGAGGAGAACTAGGCCTCATATCGACCTGTTTATACAAAGCAAAACACTGTTTGTACAATGTTATTATCATCCTTACAAATGAGAGCAGGAATCATGCCCTGGTCCTCAATGAGTACTATTTGTGTCAACAAATATGGCTATGCGCCATATGGTAGTCGCAGAAATAACCAACTTTTTTTTCTAATGTAGAGGTTTCCCTTATGGAAAGTTAAAGCAATTTCTTATTGTATTTTGTGCTTAGACAGAGTTGTTAGTTAAGAAAATGCTGCAGGTTCACTTTTTGTCGAAACTCTTACCATGTTTCATTGCACATGTAAGACGGAACAACACAATTGTCATCTGCAACCGGCAACAAGAGATATTGAGAGCTAAGAGGCATGCATTTTAACTTAAACTCACGTTGCGGCTCGGTCTGGAAAGTCACTGTTCAGAATTGCAACTTAATCAAAAGTAATTGGCTTTGTTGGCAGGATAATGGTTTGTAATTTAACGAGCAACAGACGTGCCGTTAGACAAAGCTAATATGCATGACAAAGGTGATCGTATTGCGTTCGTTTGTTGGTTGAGTTAATGTATATAGCGACAAGATTCGGTTGTCGTAAAGTATTTATCACTTTTATCTCTGATTTTATGGATGTTGTACACTCATATGAATCCCCAAAAAGAACAATAACTGGAAAGCTATCGAGATCGAACGGGAATATGTTTGCGATAATGCGACATCCCTCTTCATTTGGTGCTTTATCAGAGCAACAAGTTGTCTATGATAAATATTCGTTGCAGTGGGCTGTATTAAGTATGGATTCTAGGGCTTGCAGAAATTGCTACTGGTATGTGCACTACTGTAGTTGCGATGAAGTAGGGAGATAATTGAGGTCAGCAAAGGCTATATATTGTTTTAACTTACTTATCCCACTTCTACAGTGAATGACGTTATAGCATCCCTATCAGTCGAATCACCATTCATCGACTCAAGAGCGTAGCTTGCTTTAACATTATACCGAGAATACAATATTATTCGCTGCATGATGCGAAACTGGACACAGCGTCCGTGCCTGTACATACCATGAATAATCAAACGGAGAATTATGGGAATATATACTGCCTCTGGTAGAATAAGCACGATAGTCTAGGCACGATATAACTGTTATATGCGTGACACAACGTTACGACTAAACAAATGCAAATATGTTAATTACCTTTGATCTTATCTAGCACAGTGCTGTTGTCTTTATCAAATAAGCGTTGATGTCTATAGACACGGTTGACGATGAAGATGCTCAATAGTGTGCCCAAATATCACAGGTGTAAATGAAACATTAGCATCACAATCTAAGCTCACAAACATATGACCACTGTCCATTACAACGATGCTATTGCAGGGTTACAAAGGAAGCAACATCAACTCTGGTGAATATACAGTCATTTTCTTTTTTGTTATTGCCAATAATGAAGAGTGCACGTGCTGTTAAAGTCTGGGTACGCAGCATTGTTGTTTTCGATCCGCCAAATGGCTCTTATCTAATAACAAGAAGAACTAGTATTGACCTAAAAATCGAATAACAACACTTTTCACAGAAATTTTGAAGGTTAATGTTCCCTATTAATACCAGGCCACACACGAAGCTGCACTGCATTTTTACTTGGTAATTAAATAATAGGATACCGTCGTTTAAATAAATGCCATCGGCGAATCCTTATTTAATGTTTTCGGAAAAGCTGTTTACTTTACTCGCTGCATGCCGCTTTAGTGGGAGCATTGCAAATATTGCATTGAAAATCGTTGACTGCACGGAACCCTTTTCACAACAACGCCATAAAGAAGTTGCGACAGGAGGGCGATAATCCGCTGTTGTTCATGTGCATGTATATGCTCCATCCGCTTACACTTCCGAATGAACTAAAAGGTATCTAGCTGGCATAACTTCTATCCTTCTCCAGCTGCGGATTGGTGTTGCGCAAAACGCGGATATATGACATATCTGAAGGTCCTATTTCCATTCCAAGTATGATGAAAGTCTGCTTGAATAATGTTCAGGCTTTAAGTCAATATCCTGGTTGTGGTTCAACGATGGTAGACACATATATCATAAAATAATTGCGTGGCAGTAATTTCTTTTGGTTTGACCCCATGGGCCAGCTTATTGATCAAGGTGTGCGATCAATGCGAATCATGACAATTGGTTACAGGAAGTTGTTCCAACGCTCCAGGATTAGCACACCAACCTGCCATGATCGGATGCAAATGGGATCTCACACAGTTATCAACAGATCAGTTACGTGAAATGTACAACCCTTCAACTATTGGCTGTGTTCTAACAGCACAGTGGCAATACAAAATATGACATATTTACAAGTCTGATGAGGAGCAATATCTGGAAATAAGCGACATCAAATAAAGTGCTGGCAAACAGACTCGTAGAGCCCATTGCCAAAAGTTGAACGAGCACTACTTGCGGCTTTAAGCCCAAAGAAGGCCCACAGGCAGTCGAACGGGTGCGGGGACTGCATGGTTTTCTGACGGGTTATCTACGGGCCAGTGCAGTGGCCGTATTGGTGTTTTCCGACCCCTTTGCTAAATCCCCGTACACAACCCGTAGAACGCCAGAAGACCACCCGTAAAGCATGAGAACACAACGGGGGAGAAATTCTTACGGGCTTCGTATGGCATCATAGGGCGCATATGGCTCCTTTGGTTCCCTCGCAACAGGCGGGGCAATATGAGTTCATCAATGTCAGAATATGCCCAAAATCACGTGAGTTGATGGCAATCATAATAGGTAATGTCTCTCTCTGCTGCAAAGATATGATCACAACCTTGGCAGCCATGTATTGAATGACAATAGCTTTTTTCTTGTAATGTTGATTTGTTTATTTCGAGGACGTCTATTGCAACCTAGCGGGTTTTTCCTTGGTTACCCAACATCCGGATCAAAGCGCATTTGGTTACTATAAATATAGGATATATCAACAACGACCAAAGTCATCTCATTTTTATTACAAATACCCAAAATGGCTACATAAGAGAAGTGATTCAATAAAGCAAACTCACATTTACCTTTCGGATGCGCAGAATATATCCACACAAGGAGATGAAAGAATTTTGATCATCTGATGCACGCCAAACATATATTCGTTGCTACCGTTTTGGTGAATACTGGCCGTTAACCATAAGGTAATTATCTCAATCGTCTTTGGTCGTCTCTATTGATATCCTCACTAGATCAGCAACCCATTTACACAGCCAATCTAGATCAGTCTGACGGCAAGGTAAGAAAGGGCCCCATAGTAACCGCTGATGCCATGTACCCCAAAGCCAACAACACCTCTGCGATTGGAACGAAGAGTTGATAGCTTTGCTGAGAGTGTTCACTCGGATGCCACCTGCTAGCCGAAGCGTTGTTGTCATAGCGTCTTGTCATAGCGTCTTTTGAAAACCACGTGGAATTCTGTTTAATCCGGAGCTGTTTTCGTCTCGACCAATCGTATCTTTAACAGCCGCCAAGCCCCGAGGCGTTGGGTCAACAGTCCCATGTGCTTTTGTTGATTTCATGGTATCCTCGCCCGCTGTCGGGGTAGTCTTTCGCGAAATTTGTTAATCATCAAACAGCATAGAGTAGCTAGAAACTCTTTGCTTTTGATCTTCACAACCTTCTAAAAACATTAACGTCGACCCCAGGCAAGTTCACTCGCTCCAGACAGTTATTGACAATCTAAAACTACCATCCAGAGTGCGGACATGAAAGATCGAGGATGGTAAACTGCGCGGACGCTGTCAGAGGCAAACTGTTTTCGATAGGTGTACCCCAGACCGGGTTATTTATCAAGTGGACATTTATTAAATAGGGTACTTACGCTATTCATAACTATCATAATCATACGTGCCAAATGGCTTGCCGCTGTGATGATTAATACAGGGTATGTAGCAGATGAGTAAACCGATTTTGAAATAAATTTAGACTACCATGTTGACCCCGATTAGATGAGAGTTGGCGACATAAACACCGACATAATTAATATTATAACTGTCTATGTTATGTCGCATTGATGACGTATATATACTGAGTACGAGCCATATCTTTCATGTGTTTCTACCGTCTCGGGACCAGTAAAAGATGAATTGGTTGTTTTCAATAACGTATGTGGATAGCCCATTACCTCGTCTAGATGGTTGTAGGTGTCCGCACAGAGCTTTGCGATTGCAGCCCATGTTATACACGGTCACGTACGATTCCCTAACAACAATGTAAACTTATCTATAAGTACAAAATGCACTGTGCATGTGAATATGTCAAGTCTAGTCTTCTCTTAGCCGTGTCTTGGAATAGTAGGGAATCTACCGTTGTTCGATAAACAATTTTCTACGTGATTATTCAACCAGGCGAAAAACAAATACAATGCACGTCGTATGTGACAAATTATTCAAAAGACCAAATCGTACCCTATGAAATCGGTTTAGGCAAAACCAACCAAAATGTTTTCTTTACCATGATGTTTAATTTGTAAAATTAAATACCGCCGTTGCTAGTTGAATCAATATTATATGCATGCAACAGGTTACAAGTATGCTCCATGGCAGTTGCTGATATTTCTATATTAGAAACTTGGCGCAATGAATAACTTTATGCTCATGCTGAATAAGCGTTAACATTGAGAACATGGCCAGTAATATTAGAATGGTCTAATGTTTAGTTTTAAATCGTGTTTGGAATTAGCTGTTGCATATTACATATAATTATTATCATATATATTGTGCATTTTTAGACATGGCTTTCGACCTTATTGGTCAATGAGCCGCCAATGGCATTTGTGTAAAACAACATGTTACTAATTCCTGGGTAAGGTTTAACTTGCCAATATGACCTAATTGACCAAATATTTAAGTTAACCACCCCTGAATATTGACTGTATAGCCCGCTTATACTGTCAACAGCTCAACAGTTTTTTTTTTTCCGATCGAAAAACAGGCGATTAAAATACATCTAAGGAGAGAGATTAGCCATTGTTGGGTGATGTTTACCACAGCATTGCTGTTCGCGCTCCTCAAGTGTAACACTTATGGCTGTGTGAAACGCTGAATTATGACGCTTTAGTTTTGTTACGTGCAGGAATTATATCAAATGAAACAACAAAACTTTTTAGCAGCTTACAAAAGATTAAGTCTGAATATGATTTCAAAATGTAGTCACAAAACATCGACTGTAATAATCATGCATAATAAATAACATTGAGGTAATATCTATAACGCCGTTCATCGAGTTGACAACCAAGGTTCACAGCCGCGTGCCTAAATGAGGTCATGGAGAAATCGGGCTACTATGCAATCAGACGAATTAGTGTGGCGTGCGTCAATGACATGAATTGAGGTAATTTTCATTGAATCCTTACATTGATTACCATTTGGAAATAACTAAAAAGTGGCTTATTTAAGAGGTGAAGTACACGCGTCCAACTTCAGATTATGTTGTATGCAAGCGGACATATTGGAGCAGTAACCACAAGCGAAGATAGGCATACATCATGACCGCTGGCTACGTGTTTGCCATGGTTAATCTGCTTGCTGATTATACTCCGCAATAATCGTTATAAAGTCACATTTACGTCATTAGACCTACTTAACTGAGTGAATTCACGGTCCGTTATATTGCCATTTAGACACATTCCAATTATGTCACATTGTGGGGTAATTTGACGATAGCAGTTAATCAGATATTGTCGGCGAAATCCGCCCAGCAGGCAATCCCGTTTTAGCGTGTGTGCTGTATGTGGGAGGATAAATTGCAAGGGCCATGGTAATGCCACATTCAACTGCAGTGTCACTTTGACCAAGCTTTAAATGTAATATGATAATAACGGGCAGCAACAGAACATGACTAATACGTCATGCGATCTAGCTAATAGAAACAATAGCGTGATATTTTGCTAGAATATTTTTTTCATACTATGTGTAATATCAATCACCGTTATCGGAAAGCGACCAACTGTTTATAAAACTAGATCCAAAACGCAACAAAAGAAGAAGAGATATCAGTCCGGTGATTCCGCTGTGCTTACATATCGATGCTACGCAATAGCTTTAAATGTTTAACTACATGTGGGTCAAAACTGCGCATCGTCTATTGATAGCCGTCATTTTAGTTAGTTGAAGGCTGCTGGATTGTAAACAATAAAATCTGCAGAGAGCCAAATACAACAGTCGCCTCTCCTATCGGAGCATATAATGCAAACAGCAAATAGAACTGCGCACGGCCATATGATTTTTTTCATAATTTATCATGTTCTGTGAACACTAAAAAACGTCGGTAGCAACTGGCATTGCATTCTTGTATGCGGATTCAAGTATAAGGCATTAACTGACTAGTCTGAGCTTATATCGACTTAATGCATTGTAACGCTGTATATGTTTTAGCTGTATCAGCCACCGCTAGTTATTGCCACGCTTAAAGTAGTACACGCGTGCTAAATACCCTATTAATAGTAGCGCCAATAACAAGTACCCTTTGGGTCAAAGCATAACATGTCTGTCGAACATTTGTTGTGAATATTTTAACAATACCATGATGTGCCTAAATTTGTATTATTACTTGACTGTCAATATTACAAAATAGAACGAACTGTTGTCTGAGAAGGTATGCATGTCGTCCCGATTATTCACGACAACGCAATGTGTGAGCAGAATCTCTGATATGCACGATAAAGTTCATACATCAAGAGAAGCATGTAATAAGAGCAGGTACAGTGTTCAGCTGAAATAAGTAGATTTCTGGCTCTCTGTAAGCTATAAAGGCCAAAACGGAAGTCGAGACACTAGTGCATGATTGCCAGTCACATTATGGTGCTACCGCACTGTCAAAATATTCTTCATACAGGCAACGCAAGCACTTACATCAACGCCACATCACAGCTGATCACTACCACTGCCAATTCTTAAACTTATTTGAGGTCAACTGCTTATGACTGCTCCAATCCTTCTTACATTTGACGTCTTGTCAAATGAAACAAACCCGTCTAACTTAAGTGAAAATATGTATATTGTACAAAGAAGACTTCAGCTATAAAAGGCCATTTTACAACATTTGCAACAAAATACTATCACAGCAGCAGCATACAGTATTCTTTCCACGTGCCAATTCAAAGTATCATCGACCACACTAGGCAATTGGTGATGCATGCGGTGTTGCTCAATGTCAGAATAAACCCAACGTAATGTGAATCGATAGCAATTATAGAGGTTGCTACCCTCTTAGCCTCATATATATTATCACACGATGTCAGTGCTTGTGTTGTATTGATGAGAGTAGCTCCTGTCTATTAACGTTAATTTGTTCCATGCAGGGGAAGCATGTATTTACATTAGGCTTAGGTACTATTATCTTCTAGGCAACCAGAGGCAGCGATTCAAATGCCCCCGAGACGCCTGCGGAGATTAGTTGCCCCTCTGTGATGATTACAAATACCCCAAAAATGCAAACAATTGAACAATGAACCTCAAAACAATTGATTCAAATGACAATATTTACTTTCCCTCCCTGATCCATAGAATCTATCCATACAAAGAGATTATGTGATTCAGTCTATCAGAAGCCGGCTAAATACATATTCTTTACTACCATTAATGTGAATAATGGCCTTTAATAATCAAGCAATTACATACTCGTCCTTGGCCTTTTCATGAAAGTGGTCGTCTGTATTGGTATCCTCACTACATCAGCTACCCAATTATAGATACAATCGAGTAGAGTATGACAGCGTTGCAATAAAGGGGTAACATAGTAACCGCCGATGCCATGCTAGAGAGTGGTTATTCACTGAAATCACTATGCTGTACCTAGACCAATAACAATTAGATTTATGTAAAAAATGCCGCTGTCACACCCACGTTTACAAGTATAAGTCCTGATCTGTTTGCTTTTATTACGACAACAACATGTGTGTGAACGTTCAACAAACATTAGCTTCACAAGCAGCCCACACTCTTTGTAAACAGAACGTTGCATGGCTGTAACGCTGCCAATAGTATTCTATATTGATGACGTTGGAAGCACGATAACGCTTGTATGTGCCAGTAGGAATATTTAAGGGGTTTGATACTGCCTATATTTATGATGTTAAGTCAAATGGCTTATTTCGTTGCATTATGTCATGCTATCGTAGAAAATCGATATTGGCTGTGTTTGCAATTTAACCATTCAGTGTATGACGATATGGCACGTACATTAGCAAGCCCAAAATTTCTCAATATTGACTCCAATCTTAATGTTTTTGTAGCAATCGCTCAAGCAAATAATATTGACATTCAATTATATCTTAACCGTAGCAAATAATCCCATCTACCTCCGTACAACGGTTAATGTTAGAATATTTTAGTGGTTTTAAGGCGTAGTGAATGAATTCTAGGTTTGTCAGTCAATAATTGGATAATCATAAGATTGCTACCGAATTCTTCCTTATTTCTATTGTATTAACTGTCTGTAAAAATGAGTCGAATACTTGACCACGGCTACTTCTATGTATGAACCTCGTTTGTATTACTAAATATCGGTAAATAAGATATTTGACATCTGGCTTTAAGCGTTACACCAGGATCAAACACAAAAGGAAAGCAGTCATCAACATCGCATTTAAACGCCACGCAAAAAAGGCATATTTTGAATTCATCCCTGCCTTGAACACGCCAAAAGGTTTAACGTGGCGTTATGATCCCTCATCGATTCTGCTAAAGATCCTCCTACATGAAGCAAACGAGCTAAGAGACTATTGCCTGTAGCGTGACTTTCCCAGACAAAACATGATAGCACCGTCAAATTACTCCACAAGATGATCTTATGACGTTATCTATCATCAGACCTCGCAGTCATTGGGTAAATATGACTTTATTACTATTATTGCGGAATAAATATGGGTAATATGTAGACCACGGTTACGATGTTTGCCTTACTTCTTCCTATTTGGCTGGCATGTATGTGTGTGTTTACAAATCAATTATTTCCGCTTGCATGCAGCTGTAATCTTCGGTATGACGCGTGTACATTACTTCCGAAATAGGCCACTTTTGGTACCGTCGAAATGGTAATCATTGTAGAGATTCAATTAAAATTATTTCAATCATTCTCAATAACGCTGTATTACGAGTTGTCGTATTGCACCGTAGCCCCAATTCATCAATACATCATTTAATGCATGATTATTACAGTCGATGTGTTCTAATAGCTTTTTGAAATCATTTTTAAGTTCAATCTTTGGTGAACCGCTAAATTGTTTCAGTCGCAGTGATTCTTGAACGTAATATAACTATAGCGTCATTATCCAGCGTTTTGTACAGTCATAAGTAGCACATTGAAGAGTGTCAATAGCACCTCCGTAGTCGTTAACCAATACAAAAAATATGCCCGATCGCTCTCCTTGATCGTATATCACTAGCCTGCTTTTTTATGGGACATACCCGGTTAGGATTGTGACAGTATTAGAGGGCTATATAGTCAATATCCACGGGTGGTTAACTTACATATTTAGTCAACTAAGTCATTTTAGCAAGAACAACCTTGCTCAGGAATTAGTAACATGTGGCTGCACACTTACGCCTTTGGTGGCCTATCAACCTTTCGTCAGAATATTTACACTCTATGCAAGAGAACTAATACCAAAATAATGCAACAGCTAATTACACACACGTATTAATGCCACATAGTTTGGTAGAAGTTTACAAGTGTTTCGCTTGCCAATGCTTGTATTGTCGAGCTTATTGACTCTACCAAGCCAGGGACATATAAAGTGGATAATTATGCTCTGTTTATTTGATCAGTATTTGCAGGAACTCTTATGTTGTGTTAGATCAATCAAACTTGGAGCAATACTATATGTTGCATATTTTGATCCAAAAAGCATGAATTTCTTCCCGCAATGGCACACTACGATGAATTGTGACGCTCATCATCAGCGAGATATTTGTATACTTCGTCTCTTCATCTGTAACACAGGTTATCGGTCTGATTAGTGTCTCACTGTAATGACGTCCTGCCGTTATTATCGCATTCATCCACTTTGACCTGTTGTTTAAGGTTGCATAACCCTCGCAGTACCCCGTCATGGATGCATAGCTGTGAGGACATACGTAGGCTATTGTTTGTTCAGAATCTAGCCGCAGAGACAAGCATATTTTGTTTCAATATCATTGTCAAGAGAGTTATTCCAAATCCGTGGTAAGTAAGTGCACCGAAAAATCACGATGGGCGTTTGATATTTTCTTTACATAGGTTTATATAAAATATTTCGTGACAGATTCGCCGAAAGACCGCCATTCTCAGTCACTCTTGCAAAGGCTCTAGCAACGCAAGGTGTCGTGATGCTTCCATATCCCGATACGAGCTGGAAGCTTCCAAGCATTGTTTTGAGCTGTTTTCAAACAAGTACCCTTCTATCAAACTGAGAGTCGATTCATTGGGGTAAATCTTAAGAAGTCGGGCTGACATTCCAGAGAGTCCCTAGGGTAGCTTTTTAAATTCACTTCATAATATTTCGATTCGTGAACAAATAGCATGACTGCTACAAACACCCAAACCAACTGTTGTGACATTGTAAAGTTAGTCAATATTCAGGCAGTGCGTGCCAGTAACAACGTGTGTCTTTTCGCAAAATGATGTAGACGTGTTTATAACAAATACCGCAAATACTAAAACAGGTAAAAAAGATTATTGCATATTAACGTGAGTAAAACGTACTGAGCAAACTCGTCCCTCCTGCTTAATGCACATTTGAATTGACCATTTGTCTGTTGTCGCGGTTAATGGCATAATTGCATCTGAGAGATCTGGAAGATAGACTTTTCTTCATGCCATCAAATTAAGATATTACATTTACATGCAATTTGATGACGCGCTTTACTTTAGTCCTCACAGAAGCGCATTCGTTATGGGGTACTAATGCAAGGGTTATGCAACCTTAGGCAACAGGTAGACATTGATGAATGCGTTAATAACAGTAGGACGTCATTACAGTGAGACACCAATCATACATCATAGCTCTTGACCTCGTCCGACATTTGCCACCAGATGGGGGGCGTGCCCGCCGCCTTGTATCTTCCGCAATAACTATCATACGTGCCAAATGGTTGGCCGCTGTAATTATTGATACAGAGATGTAGCAGATGAGTAAACTGATTTACAATTAAAAACACCGAGTTTAGACTATCATGTTGACCCTGACTAGCATGCCGCATTATTCAACATGAGTCTTTGCAGCATAACACTGACAGAACTACTGCAATATAACAGCAGTCTATGTTATATTGCATCACTTTTATACAAATATTTATTATGAATTATATCGTTTTTGTGTTTGGTACGTCTTGGGAGGAGTAAAAGATTATTCAGTCGCTCTTAATAGCGTATGTAGATATCCTATCCATTCGTGTAGATGGTGGTAGATGTCCGCACATTTTGGGTAGGAATTTTATCATGCATCACTTGCATCGTGATAGCTGTTAGATTTAGGCTCATGTTATAAGCAGTCACTCAATATTGCTGACGCTTCCATCACAATTATGTCAACTTATCTACTTATACAAAATATGATTTGCATGCGAAAGAGCAGGGAGCTCAAGAGTCGTGTGAAGAAGTTATTTCTTCTATAGCCATATCATAATTATATGATAAAAACCAGGATACAGGTACATCGATAACCCAGAGACAATATAGAGCCACCTCGAGATCAGCAACTCCGGCTCAGGATGATAACATGTGTCACAGTTGAAAAAGAGCAAGTGTGCAAATATCTCTCGGCTCATTAGCGTCACATTTTGTCGGAGATTTCCATTTCGGAAAGACAGTCGCGCTTTCACGTTCATGATATGCAACATACAGTATTGCTCCATGTTTGATTGATCTAACACACTATAAGTGTTCCCGAGCATAACTAGCAACTTTATGTGCCGCTGTCTTGGTACAGTCAATTGACTCGACGATAAAATCATTGACATTTTCAAAATTAAAGTGCTTACAAACTGTTTGGCATTTATAAGTGTTTGAAATTAGCTGTTGCAGTATTTTGGCAATGTTTCTCTAGTATAGAGTGTGAATGTTGAATTTTGTAACGTAGAATTCAGGTGATCGAACAATTGAAATAACTTTAATTGAATTCCGTCATTGATTACCATTTCGACGGTACCAAAATGTGGTCTATTCTGAAAGCGATGTACACGCGTCCAACAGCAGATTAGTATTATATTAAAGTCGTCTTATTTCAACTGTAAACAGATGCATACATGCTAGCGAAATAGGACGAAGTTGGGCATATATCTTAACCGCGGTCTGCGTATTGGCCATGTTTAATAGGCTCTGCTCAAGTTTATTGCGCCATAATAGTATTAAAGCCACATTTACCACATTACTATCAGCTCTAATGATAGATTACGTCATTAAACACAACAGACTTGGGGAATTGACAGTCCGTATTATAGCCAGATCGACACATTCCGTTAATGTCACTTTGTGGAGTAATTTGTCGGTATTATTTTGTCGTTGAAAGCCGCGCAGCTGGCAATAGTGCTCTTAGCGCGTGCGCTTTATGTCGGAGAATGAACTGCAGACTACATGGGCTATGATAAACCCACCTTCAACTTCAGTATAATTGTGACTAGCGTCCTTACTCATTTTATCACTAGATAAATTCCGTCATCCATATCAGTTTTTGTCAACGATTCGACACAGCTTTACAAACAGTTTTACGATAGTTATGAGGACGAATTCGTTCAAAGCCACTTAACTATGCTAACTTTAACCGTTTCGCCCACTAAGAATAGATTTTATATCATGGTTAACAATTAATTCAGTCGCTCTTAATAGCGTATGTAGATATCCTATCCATTCGTGTAGATGGTGGTAGATGTCCGCACATTTTGGGTAGGAATTTTATCATGCATCACTTGCATCGTGATAGCTGTTAGATTTAGGCTCATGTTATAAGCAGTCACTCAATATTGCTGACGCTTTCATCACAATTATGTCAACTTATCTACTTATACAAAATATGATTCGCATGCGAAAGAGCAGGGAGCTCAAGAGTCGTGTGAAGAAGTTATTTCTTCTATAGCCATATCATAATAATATGATAAAAACCAGGATACAGGTACATCGATAACCCAGAGACAATATAGAGCCACCTCGAGATCAGCAACTCCGGCTCAGGATGATAACATGTGTCACAGTTGAAAAAGAGCAAGTGTGCAAATATCTCTCGGCTCATTAGCGTCACATTTTGTCGGAGATTTCCATTTCGGAAAGACAGTCGCGCTTTCACGTTCATGATATGCAACATACAGTATTGCTCCATGTTTGATTGATCTAACACACTATAAGTGTTCCCGAGCATAACTAGCAACTTTATGTGCCGCTGTCTTGGTACAGTCAATTGACTCGACGATAAAATCATTGACATTTTCAAAATTAAAGTGCTTACAAACTGTTTGGCATTTATAAGTGTTTGAAATTAGCTGTTGCAGTATTTTGGCAATGTTTCTCTAGTATAGAGTGTGAATGTTGAATTTTGTAACGTAGAATTCAGGTGATCGTACAATTGAAATAACTTTAATTGAATTCCGACATTGATTACCATTTCGACGGTACCAAAATGTGGTCTATTCTGAAAGCGATGTACACGCGTCCAACAGCAGATTAGTATTATATTAAAGTCGTCTTATTTCAACTGTAAACAGATGCATACATGCTAGCGAAATAGGACGAAGTTGGGCATATATCTTAACCGCGGTCTGCGTATTGGCCATGTTTAATAGGCTCTGCTCAAGTTTATTGCGCCATAATAGTATTAAAGCCACATTTACCACATTACTATCAGCTCTAATGATAGATTACGTCATTAAACACAACAGACTTGGGGAATTGACAGTCCGTATTATAGCCAGATCGACACATTCCGTTAATGTCACTCTTTGTGGAGTAATTTGTCGGTATTATTTTGTCGTTGAAAGCCGCGCAGCTGGCAATAGTGCTCTTAGCGCGTGCGCTTTATGTCGGAGAATGAACTGCAGACTACATGGGCTATGATAAACCCACCTTCAACTTCAGTATAATTGTGACTAGCGTCCTGACTCATTTTATCACTAGATAAATTCCGTCATCCATATCAGTTTTTGTCAACGATTCGACACAGCTTTACAAACAGTTTTACGATAGTTATGAGGACGAATTCGTTCAAAGCCACTTAACTATGCTAACTTTAACCGTTTCGCCCACTAAGAATAGATTTTATATCATGGTTAACAATTAATTCAGTCGCTCTTAATAGCGTATGTAGATATCCTATCCATTCGTGTAGATGGTGGTAGATGTCCGCACATTTTGGGTAGGAATTTTATCATGCATCACTTGCATCGTGATAGCTGTTAGATTTAGGCTCATGTTATAAGCAGTCACTCAATATTGCTGACGCTTTCATCACAATTATGTCAACTTATCTACTTATACAAAATATGATTCGCATGCGAAAGAGCAGGGAGCTCAAGAGTCGTGTGAAGAAGTTATTTATTTTTCTTCTATAGCCATATCATAATAATATGATAAAAACCAGGATACAGGTACATCGATAACCCAGAGACAATATAGAGCCACCTCGAGATCAGCAACTCCGGCTCAGGATGATAACATGTGTCACAGTTGAAAAAGAGCAAGTGTGCAAATATCTCTCGGCTCATTAGCGTCACATTTTGTCGGAGATTTCCATTTCGGAAAGACAGTCGCGCTTTCACGTTCCTGATATGCAACATACAGTATTGCTCCATGTTTGATTGATCTAACACACTATAAGTGTTCCCGAGCATAACTAGCAACTTTATGTGCCGCTGTCTTGGTACAGTCAATTGACTCGACGATAAAATCATTGACATTTTCAAAATTAAAGTGCTTACAAAACTGTTTGGCATTTATAAGTGTTTGAAATTAGCTGTTGCAGTATTTTGGCAATGTTTCTCTAGTATAGAGTGTGAATGTTGAATTTTGTAACGTAGAATTCAGGTGATCGTACAATTGAAATAACTTTAATTGAATTCCGACATTGATTACCATTTCGACGGTACCAAAATGTGGTCTATTCTGAAAGCGATGTACACGCGTCCAACAGCAGCAGATTAGTATTATATTAAAGTCGTCTTATTTCAACTGTAAACAGATGCATACATGCTAGCGAAATAGGACGAAGTTGGGCATATATCTTAACCGCGGTCTGCGTATTGGCCATGTTTAATAGGCTCTGCTCAAGTTTATTGCGCCATAATAGTATTAAAGCCACATTTACCACATTACTATCAGCTCTAATGATAGATTACGTCATTAAACACAACAGACTTGGGGAATTGACAGTCCGTATTATAGCCAGATCGACACATTCCGTTAATGTCACTTTGTGGAGTAATTTGTCGGTATTATTTTGTCGTTGAAAGCTGCGCAGCTGGCAATAGTGCTATTAGCGCGTGCGCTTTATGTCGGAGAATGAACTGCAGACTACATGGGCTATGATAAACCCACCTTCAACTTCAGTATAATTGTGACTAGCGTCCTGACTCATTTTATCACTAGATAAATTCCGTCATCCATATCAGTTTTTGTCAACGATTCGACACAGCTTTACAAACAGTTTTACGATAGTTATGAGGACGAATTCGTTCAAAGCCACTTAACTATGCTAACTTTAACCGTTTCGCCCACTAAGAATAGATTTTATATCATGGTTAAGAATTAATGGGGCGACACTATTATATGCTTGAGTGATTACTACAACAAACATTATGATTTGAAAATTATGAGCATGCTGATGTCGATGTCATATTTTTAAACACTAAATGGTTATCTACAGATGTACATATTGCAAATATCAATTCACTACCAGCATGTATCTTATTTGCATGATAAAACTGACGCTATGGGAATAACCGGGAGGAGGCTGCAGATAGCAAGCTGAGCCCATCGATTGGATGAACAAATGTACTTCCATCAATAAGGTCAGTAAGCAACAAAAAAAGCCATTTGGCATCATAATGATGGGCAGTATCAAAGCCCTTAAATATTTCTACTGGCTTCTAATGTCATCAATATAGAAAACTATTGGCGGCGTTCATTCACGCAACAATCTGTTTAACGATAGTGTGGGTTGCTTGTGGATAAGGTGGAAGAGGTACGAGATGCTGGGTAAATTGTTGTACCTAATGGGGACTTCTATCACATTGGCATGGCCACTTACCGGTGTCAGACAGGGCAATTTGTATGTGCCCTAAGCAGTGATTAATTGTTACTCATTACTTATTGTGGACTAGCTAATGTGTATTTCTTATAACAAAATGTATTCAAAATGTTGCTTCGACTATAATTATCATTGCCTCTGGTTGAATCTACTTTGAATTGTCCGTTTTGGCGTAACTAATCAAAATATATAAATGTTATGTGGTGTGATGTATTTACCCGCTGGATTTAAGAACTCACAATGAATCTCAAACTGCGACCAACTAACTAATAGACGATACTACCAATTGGTCTTTGCCACTCAATAGTATTATTCGAGATATATGATGTGTGCTCCATAAGTCATTAGTTATCGAGTCTGGCGTTCAGTGTCGTCCACCTTCAGTCTACAAGTGGCATATTCATTGGCAATGGTGTAGTTTATATAGCAGCTAGATCTGCAATTACTAGTTATATTTACACTCATAAACTTACAACACGCGATGCTAAACCCCTGCAACCTTTGGTAAACAGCATAGCATGTCTGTCAAACATTTGCTGTGAATATTCTCCTAAATTTATCATATGCCTATATTTATTTTATGAATTGACTTAACTGTTGGTAGAAATTAAAATTAAGCAATTGTTGGCATGTTATACCGGTTATTCATAACCGCGCAGTGAGTGAGTGGAATATCGGACAGGCACGATAACGCTCATACCTCTAGAGAGATAAGTAGATTTCTCCGCGCATAATAGGTTGTTTCGAGCTATAAAAACATAAAAAGAATTCGAGACAGGATTTCTAATCGCGTTATAGTTATACCACAACGAAATCTGTTTATTCCTTTTATCACTTAACACGCAGCATGATCAATAAGAGTAAATAGAATCTGCACTTATATCAATACCACTTCACATCATACCCTTACAGCGTACCACCATCGACTGATTGCCACTGCCACCACTTAGAACACTTCCTTTGGGTCAACTGCCTATGTACGCTCAATTCCTTCTTATAAGCGACGTCTTTTCATGCAAAGCAAACCCGTACAACCTATGTGCAACTAAATATACAATTTACATTTGAATTCATAACACCATCGTACCACATTTGCAACCAAACACTGTCACACCAATGTATACAGTATCTCCATGACGTCCCTGTGACGCCCAAATTTTCGAGTATTGAACCCTGACATGTTTGCTGTAATAAACATATGAATATTCAAATTTCATCAGCTTCACTCATCATGAAGTCTTATATTAATTAGCAAGACTTTTACGACTCAACATCACTTACTCGATGACGGTAAACTAAACGCTGCATTTTATCTCTCAGAAACTGCATGCAAGCCTACTGTATCGGTAATATATATGGCAACCGTAACATCAGCATAACAGCAACATTTATCTATGTCACCACGGAAAATTAATCCAAACAGCTTAATATGACGATAGGGTAATATTACAGAATCCGATATATGAACCAAATATAGAATCACAACTCGTACAAACGGATCCAAGGTTTCATTCGACCAACGAGCCACGATAGCAATCACACGATAACTCCTTGGCCTTGAAAGCAAGGTAAATCATGCATTTAGCATTTAACGTGGACAAAGAAGCTGGTCGGTGTTGCATTGATCTGGAGGCCTTCTCTGCCACTATCTCCTGTTATCCCCACCGAAGGATAGCTGAGACGGTTGTAATAAACTAGGCTTGTTAACTGCCAACACTATATCGATGCGCTATATCGGGTACTGATACTTATTATCAGGAAGCAAATGTAAATAATTGCTATTGTGGTTAAAGAATACGGTTTCATGCCATTATGTGTCATTGGCAAGATACATTCGATCTGATCACAGGATAATCAGGGTATTATGCTCAAGAAACATAAACTCCTGTCGTACTGTAGGGCCACGTGTCACATAACCACTCATGTCATTCGTCATGAGATTTAATGTAGTCAAGTACAATGAAATTGCACGTCACTGGGTGCTGGTTCTATGAGGCCTCATTTCAACTAGTGTCTTTAGACAATTGCGAGCATTAATTGAATATTGTGTTATTGCCCAGGCCTTTATTGCTGTCATTTATTAGTGTCGCTTGATTTAGGCTTTGTTCTCTGCTTGGTGATCAACTGGAAAGACCGATGCCCCAACAACAACGCTATTTTTCTTTGAACGTTGTGTGACTTATGGGCAAGTGCCTTTTGTGTAAGTAATATCAAACGATATTCGTCACCGATCGTAGCAAAAAAAGCCTTTGCAATAACACAATATTCAATTAATGATCACAATTGGCCAAAGACAATACACGAGCTGAAACGAGGCCTTATAGAACCGATATTCGACACAGTGATGGTGAGGTCCATTGTTTCGTCTCTTGCGTTGTGTAGATAGCTTGGAGTCATCTAGATAACTGATGTATGGGCTCCAATTAGCCAGCTACAGTTGTAGATATGGTATTACGATTGTTAATTACGAAAAGTAACATTGATAGGCCAATGGTTATTAGCAAAGCATGCAATTGCGCATTTCGGCATCAACCATCTAATTAATAACTGTTCTTCAAGCAAATATATGATAGGGAATATACACACGCCTGAAAGCCTTACTGTCCGCGATTATATTCCAGTTGCGGTAGCTACCGTGAAGCAGGTATACATGGTATCACTTACAGACATTTCTAATAGGTATTGTGGAAGAATCTAGTAGGGGCGCAATTATTATTTTCCTGCTGACCACTACACATTCGTCCAGTCATCTTGATCAGTCAGGATTTGCGGTTTCGTGGGTTTGTTGGTTTGTCAACCCTTTTGGGTCAAGCAATCCAGGTCGCCATTCATTAACAAATCTGAATTTTACTATTGAATGGTCGATAGTAATGAAATACAGAACCCAGAGGTTTTGTTTGGAGCTTTACTTCAGCCTAAGGTTGAGGTCATCGAAAAAGTGAAAAAACTGATAGCTCGAATTACCCCGGTAATAATGGTCCGATCTTTGCCAAATTTGCGTCATTTTTAGCTCAATCTTATTGCATGTTGTTTCGAGATATATGTTAGTGCAATAAACTTATAGTTTTCCAAAGCGTTCTAGGTCAAAACATTCGTGGTATCAGTCCAAATGTATTGTTTTTCCACTATTTTAGATGCGGTTGACATAATGTTATTTTCATTCTTGCCGCTGTAACCTTGGAGAATAAAAGCTTTTATTTGATATGATTAATTAGTCAAAGGGTGATGCCTTGAGCCAATTTTCAATATGGTGTGATACAATCAACACATTTCTGTTGATAAAGATACGTAATATATTGTCGTAACTTTCTCACTGTCACATAAATGCCTCCTTAGAAAAACTCAATGATTAAATGATCGGATGTTTATTGGCGGTAACTTGTCCGGATCATGGACCGTTTGTGCACTTCTTTTCAATAATACATACGTACGCTCCACGAACAGAGGTGTATCGACAGAGACATATTATGGTTGATGATGATTCAGTTTGCATCACCAGATAATGATCAACAATGACGATCCATTGAGTCAGTACATGTGTAATTAGTCGTTTTATTGGGTTTTCGAAATTATCTTCAACAAAGGGCATATACTTAGCGCGTGATTATTTTAACGTTTGTGAGTAAGCAATAATTGTTATCCAGAAAACGTACAACTGCTGTTTATATGCTATGGGAGGTTTTTTGGTTAAATAGAGACCACTCAATAATCGAAAGAATATTAAAATCTTATTACGACGGCTTTGCAAGCAAAATTATTGTACGACCCAATGTTTTGGACGCCTGCGACCCATTCTCAAAACCCCCGTAATGGCTCCATATGATTTGATGTGTCAATTCGATTATAAATCCCACTGTCAATACAATTACATCCGTTTTTAAACATTCTATAGCCTGCTCTCTTTGATGATACTTAAATAATAACGCCTGAAGAATGTTTTATTGCACCATTAATGGCAACGAGTGAACAGGAGAAAACTGATCGGCTGTAGTCAAATTTGGGACCGATTAACGAAAGCTTGCGGTGCCGTTTATTGAGAATAGGTAGTGGTGTTTGGAATTTACATCATCGTATTGTAGAATATCCTTGAAAATACCATTGATGCCGAGCCCATGATGAACCAAACAGTGAAGCAATCATATTGACAATGAATGCTGTATTGCCTCCTGATAATATTGGTAACTCAAATACTATGTAGGATAAATCTTGTGTTTCATGGTACAAGCAATTTCCTATTAATAGAATAGATTGTTCAGCATCTACTAGGCCAAAAAAACAGAAATACTTGACTTCGTCGCTAAGCTCATCCCATGTTGTGTGAATGCGGTCAATTTGTAAAGAGCCAATATTACACAAAGGAACCTTTATTCATATGCAGTTACTCCGGTAATTGAATCGAGCACACGGGGGGCGGCCACAGATGACTCCTTAGAAAGGTTTCATTGTATTGGCCGCCGTTGTTGCAGTGTTGCAGAAGCCCATTGATCGTATAGAAAATTAACGACAATTAATTTCAAAGCACCGTAGGCATAATGCCAGGACTACTCAAACGGGAATGTGCAAAATGGTGTTATCTTTAAGTTGGTTTCTCGATATTTCAGTTTATGGGTGGCTGTGACATATTTTAGAATACATTGTAACGGATGCTAAATTATCTCTGTCGTACACGTATCTTGTCATGCATGTCCGTCATACAGTGTTGAAACAATCATACTATAGTCTTAATAAGCTATAATTAGATATCATGTGGCTGAGATTTTGTCAAAGAGGGCATGCATCATTTTGAATTCTAATCCAAAGGGCAACCCTCGAGAGTACGTAGAAAAAATTGATACAAGTGGTATCATTTGAATTAATATGCGGAGGAAATATATTTGTCATGTTTGTCCCTACTTTTCCATTATTGTCTGTCAGCTTATTATAACTCTAATGACCCACATCACATGCTATTCTTTTTTTAATAACTAGGCACAAAATGCACACGCACTTTTAGAGACGCAAGGGTGATTGCTGCTGCAATTCGTAGCGCCCCGAGGCTAAATGCATCACCAGCATTTTTCACTCACTGGAGAGCCTGACTACTTTCCGTTAGAAGTAGTACATTTAGTACCATGAGAAGATGAGGATATATGTATGATGTTGTTTGATTAAAACCAATCGAAACATATTGTTCAAGAATGTAAGTAGGGTAAGGAAAGAGTAAACAAATCTTTCATGAGCAACGACATCCTAAGTGGAATTTATATAAAAAGAAATTATGGCTGGCGATAGTTATCAGGGTATGCATTTCAGTAGTAATGATATATCGAAGGCCTTTAATGAGGTCGTTAATGTTGAACAAATAGAAAATGCAGTTTACATAGTCACAGAATGATTTCATAACATTATATTTGCGAATGAATGTCACCTCCAACGAAGAAGCGTTAAATCAATAGAGGAACCGAAGATTTCATAAACGGTGTGTTGCATATGAAAATATGATATCAATGAAATATATTGATACAGAACCCCGATCGCATGCATGCAATTTTCGTAATCATAGTTAGCTTAATATCAAAGCCAATGAAGAAAACAAACGAAAATGCGACAGCGATATCCAGAATTAGAAGTCGCAAGAGGCTAGTATCAAATAACTTTGCTAAATGGCTCACTGACGTCTGTGCACGAGAAATTATGTGAACACGCCACCTGTGAGCAGCGTGGTGCTATTTGATAGCGTCTGATAGAAACCATATGGAATTTCATGATTAATTGGGGAGTGTAGTCGCCTGGCTCTATAAAGACTTCCATATCTTTTGCATTGACAGTGCATCGACAGCCCATGTTTTTTTGTTGATTTTGTGAAAGCGCAACCAAGCGATGGCCGAGTATTCACCACTGTTATAGTCAGTATGAGCCCTCTAAGCATAGCATTCACATTTTCATGAATTAGCGTGGCAGCTTTGCCTTTCGCCGCTTCACGTTTTCCCTTACTGCGAATAGGAAAATGACAGGCAGGAAAACTGAAATGCCTTATATTTCCGCAACGAAAACTGACATTACATGTTTATATTGAAGATACCTAAGACCACAAGGTTCTGCAAAACATTCTCCTTCCTTTCAGTTAGATAACGCTGTGTGGTTGACATTGACAAACGACACTGTCTGCAACTCGTCAATAGTTTTGTCTAGCAAAACATTTCTTATTTAATGCTGTCATTCAGTGTTGGATTGAAAGCTTGTGCGTACAATTAAATATGACTGTTTGTTTTAGAAAACCAATAATTACCGAAGGGCAGCGCATGGTATGTATCCCTCAAACTGAGAGCGACAGGTTCGCTATCTGTGCAATTTAACTGTCATATCTTCTCTGTCCTCATTGTCATCCAGGTCGTACTTATGGTTGCTGCCATGGAAGCCACAGTTATTGTACTGCCGGTGACTACCCTAGGCGTGTAATTTTCTCAATGGACGAGATCCGAAAGCTGAAAGTACATTAACCCTCCTTCTTGCACGTTTATAAAGTTGATTGAACAGTACGAATAAGAGTTCCCTTTAGTTGCCGGAACATCATCAATAAAGATGGATCACTTATAAGACTGCGATAGTTGTGAATGAAAACGCCAACGTTGACGTATTTCACGTTAAGCTTGCGGTTTACGTTACGAATTATCCTTCTATGATCGAGTTATACTAATTCAGATGAACCGTTTAGTGAACAGATTAATTTTTAAATTAATGATCGCAGTCGACTCAATATATTTGCTCTTGATTTAGAGGCACGTTTTTTATGTGACTAAACAAATATTAAAATAAGGTATTTTTAATGTAAAGTTTAAGGCAATCATTTTGCAACACTATAGCTAATTAGAGAACGCCTCTTATTTTGTCCATTGACCCCTCATCTTAAACCCTTTTTCCGTCTCATTTTGTGGCCGTCGACAATCTCTGGTCATTAATGATTGGAATTAAATACGTTTTGTCAAGGAATGCATGCATTAGCGGGTTGCCCGACTTCATTGTATCGGGCGAATTATATGTTTGTTGGATAAGCCCACGGTTCGAATTTGTGCATAGTATATATATTGTTATGCTTCACATTTCGCATTATAATGCTGAATGTGGCACAAGTAAACTGCGTCGCCTTAAACGCATATATTCGGATGTCAGGCTAAAGAAGACCTGTTCCAATTGCACTCGATGAGATATGACATTCCTGTTTAAGACGGGAAACGTGATTGCATTGCGCAGAGTACTCAATGTGTGTATAAACCGATGCGTGCTAGGCTGCTATTTAATGCGAGGTCCGTTCTGATAATATCATAGCGGCAATGATATGCTTCACTAGCAAAAGTGTCATTTGTGCGGATGAGAGTAGATTAATGTGCTTTAATATTAACCTGACTAGATCGCGGAGAATTGGATCTAAAGTTTCTTAATTCATCAATAACATTGTATCGATCACATATTGCAATATCAGTTGGCCAGAATCAACACCGTTAACTGGAGAGTCTTTCTTACTCAACAGTAAAAGTATAAACACTATGCAGTTAACAGATTGTCCTCATATCGAAATCAGACGTGGTTAAATTTAATTTGTTATTTTCTATTAACGCGTCTACATTGATCAAAATAATGTGATCGCAACCATATAGTCTAGAGACAATCTTTGGACTGAGCCCATCTTCATCATCGCAACATGTTAAGAATATGATAAACTGTTATGTTTCTTGCTGTCTGTCCTTTTAATTGCAATTATATTTGTCTACACATGGAAGTAAGTCGATAATGCAATGTACATAATTTGTGGAAGCCTCCCATAGCAGAGTCGTCCTGAAGACACACTACTTGTCTATCGAACAACGACAACATATTGTTTGACTTCAGTTGCATGGTCACACATATTTCATATAAATTTGAAGAAACTGAGTAATCGATTGATAGGAGATATCCATACCCTTGTATTTGTTTCGTATAAGCTAATGTTGTACTTTTTGTAATATCGTCTTGCACGTTTCGGATTCGAAATAGTCTATGACGTGTGCTGTATTACATACTATCAGATCATTGAGAATTCCTTTAAAGTAATACATAAACAACCAATATGTTGGAGCTGGCAAAAGTACCGCAAGCAAATGATTTGTATAACACTTTGTACGGCAAATCAATGTTGCCTTATATAAAACACTCATTGCACCAACAACTTCCTGAAAGTTCAGATGATTGCTCATTACCTGCAACTAAATCATTTAATAGCATCTCATGTCCCAGGAGAGATTCGACCGAGCGAATCTGGGTTCATCTATCAAACGTTCGGAGGGGCGAGCCTATAATTGGATCTGAGGACCGATCATTAGACATGTTATGCATACACACAAGGTACAAACTGGCATAAATACAGCAACGTAGCATCGAAGCTACATATCTCTTCGCAGACAGCTAAACCTAAATGATTGTTCCCATTGTATTATGTTCACTTCTCCCTCGCTTAATATGAAATGCATACATTATTAATGAAAAGTAGCGTTGAAATAAACATACAATGCAAATATAGATCACCACAAATATCTTCTCATGATTCTCAGTTAAGGTATGAATACCGACCCGAACTGGACTTTCTGTGATGGTTGTGTATCTTATTTTGCAGTTCTCATTGGATAAAGCGTACCGTTTATTTTCCAAGAGAAAATCGCATTCGTTCTTGATAGTGTTTTGCTGGCGACCAACTCTGGTCATTAATGTCCCCATGTAGCTATCCTAATTGCATTGTTTAGGGTTTCGGTCCATACAAAAACTGAAGTTGTGTATTCGCATGGTATTCATAATATGACTTATAGGACAGTCAGCAGCAAAGCAATAGCTTTCGTGGGCTGCATTACATCTGGGCAATCACAATGTGGCCTTGGTTCGCTCGGTTGGGATAGTGTTGCCGGACATCATATGCGTTAGTTACACCCCAAACATATTGACAATCTAAGGGTAACATTACTTAAGCCATCGCTAGCTTGGCTAGTTGCGGAAAGCTCTCGAGCCACTTGATTAATTGAATTGGCGGATGATCCGACCCATGAAAATAGGTATCGGCTAAATGCAAGCGTCCGTTAGTATTTCAGAGGGACATTCATGGCTTAAGGTGTTGGCTATGTTTTGAAACTACTGGGCCTTATAGCGCGATGTAGCAGACTCGTGGATGATATGCTGATAAGCGAGTCTATATAGATTACCACGTATTTTGCGGTGTCAGTATTGAAGGATACACCAACTCACGAATAGCATTGATAAATGTCACCTTTTTATACATATCATATTTGAGTACAATTCCCATATTCGTCAGACCTAGTGGCAGGTGATTATAACAACCAACAAAACCCGGACACCTTTATATGTAACGCGAATATGTATTTGCTCTCCAAAACAAAATTGTCTAATACAAGATCTTGCACTGCGGTCGTGCAATTACGCAGGGTTATGCAAAGATAATGTAGTAATTAAATCCTACATGCTTCATTTAAATAGCGATTTGGATAGACACCCGTGTGAAGACATATGCCAGTTGTGTATTAATATGTGTCAATGCAATATTTCCTGTTTATATATAACAAGCCATTGATACTATGTGTTACAGACTGCAATAGTCGGGTTCACAATAGAATATTTTATTAAAACTTTTTTTGATCTTAATAAATACCTGTCACCAGAGCTGCGCAATACTCTTAATCCAAGGAAAATAACAGCACCATGTGCGATATGTGGCTATTTTATCGTGTTTTGCACGAGTAGCTAAACATGAGCTCTATAATCAGCTTGCTGGTGACGCTTACTGGACCCTTGGTTTTCCAATGGTATGAGATACAAGTGACCAGCTTATTCCATCGAAAGGTTCTTTGGAATACATTACATGATTGTTGCTTGTTGGTATGTTATGTTGTTGAATCTAAGTGCACTGTTCTAGCAGTTTTCATTCACGCGAGGCATTCTAGTCTCATTCAACAAATTACATATTTTAATTTACGAATAAGCACCACCTCGTCGTCTGATCGGCCTCATATATTTTGTTGTTATGACAGCATGTACATCACTGAGAAATTTAGTTCCAATGTAACCATGGAAAGTCTCATACCTTTTGATATTAGGTGGCAAAGGTGCCCAAAACAATACTGTAGGAATGTCTGTTGCCTGTGTAGGGCTTTACATTCAGAACGGTTATTTTGATGAGTTTAGTAAAGTCGAACAGTGGTGAGTTTTAAACAGGCTGGCAATCGCCTCGCAAAAGTATTAAACACAAGTTTTTGTGTGATTGCATTTTGATAAGACCGGGTCGCATTCCAGTCTTAGCACAGTGTAATTCGAGAGCAAGTGATGCACATATACACCTTATTTCTGAACTGGCCATAAAATGTCTGATATATCCCTATCTACAGCTAATAATCGTGTACACATATCAGCTTCTTATTTATATGCTGCAAGCCGTTTTGTTTGACATAATTGTTATCAATTCTGCAGATTATCATTAATTCACAGATAGATATCCTGACATCTGTCAAGCTTTATTTCTGAAAAACAATAATTCGCTGAAGCTATCTTTAGCTATTCTTTGTGCAATGATTACGAGGTATATGATGGCATGTTTATGCTAAAGCTGAAATGTACGTAGCTCAGTTAGGATTATACGCACTTCTAGTAAGCATTACTTTAGCACAGCTATGGTAAATATGCGGTAGCTAGGTAGAATATAAATGTATCACAGCTGACGTAATCAATGGACAGCGGTCTATGATATTGAACCATATTTGCCAAGAAGTTGATCATATGCGTATTTCATATTGGTTAGGATTGTCAACATTACTTGCTGGTTGATGGAGTAAGGTACTTTTAAATACTGTTAAAATATGACACGAGCAAACATTTCAATATCGAAAATGTCATAGTCTGTAGTCATTGCAGTAAAGGGGGATGTCATTAAATTTTATGATATAACCAGGCAATATATCATGGTACTTTCACAATATTTGAAACCAGCTCTAATTTATTGTCATCATGTTCAAACTTAGTATGGCAGTCTTTGTAGACGTGTTTCTGATGCGAAAGTTTGTTTTAGGAATTTCGTGTTGGATGGGCGATATAAAGCAGTCATGTTTCGTCCGGTACCTGAAGATTGGAGCAGCATCGAAAGAGAGTTATTATAAAGAAAAACAAAATTGGTCTTTCAATCCACGAATCAAATAAGTACACGTTTATTTGATTAATAATGTTTCCCTTGAGCCCTATGTTACAGTATATACGCACAGCTGCTGTTTTTCCACGTGTTGTTTACATGTATCTTTTAATAGTGGTTTTGTTAAAGTTGTCGCACTCTTGGGGGTTATGTTGTAAAATTTCTTCAACCGAATGATAACATATTCTAAATTCGATATAATCAATCGCGCAATAGCATGTAACAAAAATGAACATGTTTTATTTGAGCTATATTTATTTAAGTATTGGGATTGGGTAAGATATTGTTTAGATTCCTCCCTAAGTTACTTCTTGGCAATTAAGTTGCCTGCAAATATCATTTATAACCGATTTGTATCGACGTACTATCAGGGTCTGGCATACAGGTTGGTATTTCTTCCTGACACATAGTGTATAATTGCTGTCGTGTATCCAGATTTCTCATAATTTTTTCTCTACTTTGACACGCGAGCTAAATTACCGTAGTACTGTGAATTTGCATCGTGGGGCTTAATTAAACATTATAGCCTTTTTATGTGATTAATGAAGAGATGTTAGGCCATTGTTTAAGTGTTTATTGCTGCCATTTAATTGTCTCGGTGTTTGTTTGCTGCCTTGCGATCACATCAATTGACCGATACCTCCATAGTTGATGCTTTGATTCTTTGAATGTGGACTAGATTAACGAGTAGACACCTTTTGTATCAGAGATTGACGAGCCATTCAAACAAGATGTAGCACGGCATTCTTGGTAACGGTTGTGGGGATTCCAAGATAAAATGTTTTGTCTGAGTATTATTAAGTAAAATACACCAGTTTTACTCCGACCACGATAGAACTAGACGATTTAGTAGGCTTGCATTACATCACTCATATGTTTTCTCAGTCGATGGTATCATCGTTTTATATCACACCGCCGTACCACAGCATTCTCTGACAAGCGCATCGTTTAACCCAGCTTTCCTGATCATGAAATATTCATGGTATTTCACGAAACATACATGACATTTCATGAACAAATGTACTGAATATTCAACATAATGCATCAAAATATTCAGGGATATTCGTGAACTACCATGAACGTTATATGGCCAGTTTGACTACTGAATACTGATGAATATTCTTAGTAAACCACAATATGAATAATCATGCTTATTTATGTTGCACCACAAAACCCAATTCATGAATCGATAATGGTCACACGGGAAACCTTAAATATTCGTGATCTACCATGAACGTTAAATGGCCACTTTTACAACTGAATATAATGAATATTCATAGTAAATCACACCATGAATAATCATGTGTATTCATGTTGCCCAACCGGATTTAATTCATGAGCTATCAGTAATGTTCATTGATAATGGTCCCACAGGCTACCTTGAGTATACGTGATCTACCATGAGCGTGAAATGGCCACTTTTACAATTGAACATTAATGAATATTCATGGTAAACCACACCATTAATAATCATGCGTATTCATATTGCCCTCACAAGATAAAGTTCATGAATTATCAGTAATGGTCATTAATAATGGTCATAAAGGCAGTCGCGAGTAGTTGTGATCTACCATGAAAGTTGAATGGTATCCTTATATATCTTAACGTTTACGAATATTCATGGCTAGCCGTGCATGAATAATCATGTATATTCATAACGTGTCACTCGACTCAATTCATGAAAATTCGGAGATATTCGTGATTAATTCTAATAAAAAAACGTTATTACTGTTATACTGTTGAATAATAAAGACAATAGATCAAGAAATGACAAATGAACTAGGTAGGATATAGAAATGTAGTAAACAGCGCGGATGCTGTCAGAGGCAAATTTTCTTTGCCTACTACGAAAGGGGCTAAACTCGCCATGCATGCTTAAATCGCCACTGCCTTTGTGGTTATTTACAAGCATTCTGCCAGGTGTAAAACTAACCCATCCTGACAAACTGTTCCTACTAAGCAATATATACAGTTTTCACTGATAAATATTAAGATGGCAATAATTCGAATTTGGGACCAATCGAGTGTGGAGAGTTGAGGGGTTATATCTGGTATGTAGGTCATTTCAATTCCTACAGTAAATGTTTGCTGCAACTTAACATTCCAAATTATTTGTATCAAGGCTAGATTCCAGATTATAAAAGTTGAAAACCTTTTTGGACTATTATTCATGGCATATTATTATAAATAATGGCGTGTGTTGCATTCAGAAATATCTCATTGATGCATCTATCAGCCAGAAAAAATATTCAACTATGCAGGTTTAACATTTCACCAGAACAACCCTATTAAGCTGATGTTGTTCTAACAACAAGTTCATTATCTCATTACAGATTTATCCCTCTCCGTCTTGATTTATTCAAGTATATACATAAATATATATTTTATTGCATGTGGTATATAAGGTGACTTGGGTCACATTAAGAATGGGCTAACTGATTGTGCAAATCAAGTAAACGTCATTACAGTGAGACACCAATCATACATCATAGCTCTTGACCTCGTCCGACATTTGCCACCAGATGTGGGGGGGCGCCCACCGCCTTGTATCTTCCGCAATAACTATCATATGTGCCAAATGGTTGGCCGCTGTAATTATTGATACAGGGATGTAGTAGATGAGTAAACTGATTTACAATTAAAAACACCGAGTTTAGACTATCATGTTGACCCTGACTAGCATGCCGCATTATTCAACATGAGTCTTTGCAGCATAAACACTGACAGAACTACTGCGATATAACAGCAGTCTATGTTATATTGCATCACTTTTATACAAATATTTATTATGAATCACATCGTTTTTGTGTTTGGTACGTCTTGGGAGGAGTAAAAGATTACTCAGTCGCTCTTAATAGCGTATGTAGATATCCTATCCATTCGTGTAGATGGTGGTAGATGTCCGCACATTTTGGGTAGGAATTTTATCATGCATCACTTGCATCGTGATAGCTGTTAGATTTAGGCTCATGTTATAAGCAGTCACTCAATATTGCTGACGCTTCCATCACAATTATGTCAACTTATCTACTTATACAAAATATGATTCGCATGCGAAAGAGCAGGGAGCTCAAGAGTCGTGTGAAGAAGTTATTTCTTCTATAGCCATATCATAATAATATGATACAAACCAGGATACAGGTACACCGATAACCCAGAGACAATATAGAGCCACCTCGAGATCAGCAACTCCGGCTCAGGATGATACCATGTGTCACAGTTGAAAAAGAGCAAGTGTACAAATATCTCTCGGCTCATCAGAGTCACATTTTGTCGGAGATTTCCATTTCGGAAAGAGAGTCGCACTTTCACGTTCATGATATGCAACATACAGTATTGCTCCATGTTTGATTGATCTAACACACTATAAGTGTTCCCGAGCATAACTAGCAACTTTATGTGCTGTTGTCTTGGTACATTCAATTGACTCGACGATAAAATCATTGACATTATCAAAATTAAAAAGCTTACAAACTGTTTGGCATTTATAAGTGTTTGAAATTAGCTGTTGCAGTATTTTGGCAATGTTTCTCTAGTATAGAGTGTGAATGTTGAATTTTGTAACTTAGAATTCAGGCGATCGTACAATTGAAATAACTTTAATTGAATTCCGACATTGATTACCATTTCGACGGTACCAAAATGTGGTCTATTCTGAAAGCGATGTACACGCGTCCAACAGCAGATTAGTATTATATTAAAGTCGTCTTATTTCAACTGTAAACAGATGCATACATGCTAGCGAAATAGGACGAAGTTGGGCATATATCTTAACCGCGGTCTGCGTATTGACCATGTTTAATAGGCTATGCTCAAGTTTATTGCGCCATAATAGTAATAAAGCCACATTTACCACATTACTATCAGCTCTAGTGATAGATTACGTCATTAAACACAACAGACTTGGGGAATTGACAGTTCGTATTATAGCCAGAGTAATTTGTCGGTATTATTTTGTCGGTGAAAGCCGCGCAGCTGGCAATAGTGCTCTTAGCGCGTGCGCTTTATGTCGGAGAATGAACTGCAGACTACATGGGCTATGATAAACCCACCTTCAACTTCAGTATAATTGTGACTAGCGTCCTGACTCATTTTATCACTAGATAAATTCTGTCATCCATATCAGTTTTTGTCAACGATTCGACTCAGCTTTACAAACAGTTTTACGATAGTTATGAGGACGAATTCGTTCAAAGCCACTTAACTATGCTAACTTTAACCGTTTCGCCCACTAAGAATAGATTTTATATCATGGTTAAGAATTAATGGGGCGACACTATTATATGCTTGAGTGATTACTACAACAAACATTATGATTTGAAAATTATGAGCATGCTGATGTCGATGTCATATCTTTAAACACTAAATGGTTATCTACAGATGTACATATTGCAAATATCAATTCACTACCAGCATATATCTTATTTGCATGATAAAACTGACGCTATGGGAATAACCGGGAGGAGGCTGCAGATATCAAGCTGAGCCCATCGATTGGATGAACAAATGTACTTCCATCAATGAGGTCAGTAAGCAACAAAAAAAACCATTTGGCATCATAATGATGGGCTGTATCAAAGCCCTTAAATATTTCTACTGGCTTCTAATGTCATCAATATAGAAAACTATTGGCGGCGTTAATTCACGCAACAATCTGTTTAACGATAGTGTGGGTTGCTTGTGGATAAGGTGGAAGAGGTACGAGATGCTGGGTAAATTGTTGTACCTAATGGGGACTTCTATCACATTGGCATGGCCACTTACCGGTGTCAGACAGGGCAATTTGTATGTGCCCTAAGCAGTGATTAATTGTTACTCATTACTTATTGTGGACTATCTAATGTGTATTTCTTATAACAAACCCGTACAACCTATGTGCAACTAAATATATAATTTACATTTGAATTCATAACACCATCGTACCACATTTGCAACCAAACACTGTCACACCACTGTATACAGTATCTCCCTGACGTCCCTGTGACGCCCAAATTTTCGAGTATTGAACCCTGACATGTTTGCTGTAATAAACATATGAATATTCAAATTTCATCAGCTTCACTCATCATGAAGTCTTATATTAATTAGCAAGACTTTTACGACTCAACATCACTTACTCGATGACGGTAAACTAAACGCTGCATTTTATCTCTCAGATACTGCATGCAAGCCTACTGTATCGGTAATATATGGCCACCGTAACATCAGCATAACAGCAACATTTATCTATGTCACCACGGAAAATTAATCCAATCAGTTTAATATGACGATAGGGTAATATTACAGAATCCGATATATCAACCAAATATAGAATCACAACTCGTACAAACGGATCCAAGGTTTCATTCGACCAACGAGCCACAATAGCGATCACACGATAACTCCTTGGCCTTGAAAGCAAGATAAATCATGCATTTAGCATTTAACGCGGACAAGGAAGCTGGTCGGTGTTGCATTGATCTGGAGGCCTTCTCTGCCACTATCTCCTGTTATCCCCACCGAAGGATAGCTGAGACGGTTGTAATAAACTAGGCTTGTTAACTGCCAACACTATATCGATGCGCTATATCGGGTACTGATACTTATTATCAGGAAGCAAATGTAAATAATTGCTATTGTGGTTAAAGAATACGGTTTCATGCCATTATGTGTCATTGGCAAGATACATTTGATCTGATCACAGGATAATCTGGGTATTATGCTCAAGAAACATAAACTCCTGTCGTACTGTAGGGCCACGTGTCACATAACCACTCATGTCATTCGTCATGAGATTTGATGTAGTCAAGTACAATGAAATTGCACGTCACTGGGTGCTGGTTCTATGAGGCCTCATTTCAACTAGTGTCTTTAGACAATTGCGAGCATTAATTGAATATTGTGTTATTGCCCAGGCCTTTATTGCTGTCATTTATTAGTGTCGCTTGATTTAGGCTTTGTTCTCTGCTTGGTGATCAACTGGAAAGACCGATGCCCCAACAACAACGCTATTTTTCTTTGAACGTTGTGTGACTTATGGGCAAGTGCCTTTTGTGTAAGTAATATCAAACGATATTCGTCACCGATCGTAGCCAAAAAAGCCTTTGCAATAACACAATATTCAATTAATGATCACAATTGGCCAAAGACAATACACTAGCTGAAACGAGGCCTTATAGAACCGATATTCGACACAGTGATGGTGAGGTCCATTGTTTCGTCTCTTGCGTTGTGTAGATAGCTTGGAGTCATCTAGATAACTGATGTATGGGCTCCAATTAGCCAGCTACAGTTGTAGATATGGTATTACGATTGTTAATCACGAAAAGTTACATTGATAGGCCAATGGTTATTAGCAAAGCATGCAATTGCGCATTTCGGCATCAACCATCTAATTAATAACTGTTCTTCAAGCAAATATATGATAGGGAATATACACACGCCTGAAAGCCTTACTGTCCGCGATTATATTCCAGTTGCGGTAGCTACCGTGAAGCAGGTATACATGGTATCACTTACAGACATTTCTAATAGGTATTGTGGAAGAATCTAGTAGGGGCGCAATTATTATTTTCCTGCTGACCACTACACATTCGTCCAGTCATCTTAATCAGTCAGGATTTGCGGTTTCGTGGGTTTGTTGGTTTGTCAACCCTTTTGGGTCCAGCAATCCAGGTCGCCATTCATTAACAAATCTGAATTTTACTATTGAATGGTCGATAGTAATGAAATACAGAACCCAGAGGTTTTGTTTGGAGCTTTACTTCAGCCTAAGGTTGAGGTCATCGAAAAAGTGAAAAACTGATAGCTCGAATTACCCCGGTAATAATGGTCCGATCTTTGCCAAATTTGCGTCATTTTTAGCTCAATCTTATTGCATGTTGTTTCGAGATATATGTTAGTGCAATAAACTTATAGTTTTCCAAAGCGTTCTAGGTCAAAACATTCGTGGTATCAGTCCAAATGTATTGTTTTTCCACTATTTTAGATGCGGTTGACATAATGTTATTTTCATTCATGCCGCTGTAACCTTGGAGAATAAAAGCTTTTATTTGTTATGATTAATTAGTCAAAGGGTGATGCCTTGAGCCAATTTTCAATATGCTGTGATACAATCAACACATTTCTGTTGATAAAGATACGTAATATATTGTCGTAACTTTCTCACTGTCACATAAATGCCTCCTTAGAAAAACTCAATGATTAAATGATCGGATGTTTATTGGCGGTAACTTGTCCGGATCATGGACCGTTTGTGCACTTCTTTTCAATAATACATACGTACGCTCCACGAACAGAGGTGTATCGACAGAGACATATTATGGTTGATGATGATTCAGTTTGCATCACCAGATAATGATCAACAATGACGATCCATTGAGTCAGTACATGTGTAATTAGTCGTTTTATTGGGTTTTCGAAATTATCTTCAACAAAGGCTATATACTTAGCGCGTGATTATTTTAACGTTTGTGAGTAAGCAATAATTGTTATCCAGAAAACGTACAACTGCTGTTTATATGCTATGGGAGGTTTTTTGGTTAAATAGAGACCACTCAATAATCGAAAGAATATTAAAATCTTATTACGACGGCTTTGCAAGCAAAATTATTGTACGACCCAATGTTTTGGACGCCTGCGACCCATTCTCAAAACCCCCGTAATGGCTCCATATGATTTGATGTGTCAATTCGATTATAAATCCCACTGTCAATACAATTACATCCGTTTTTAAACATTCTATAGCCTGCTCTCTTTGATGATACTTAAATAATAACGCCTGAAGAATGTTTTATTGCACCATTAATGGCAACGAGTGAACAGGAGAAAACTGATCGGCTGTAGTCAAATTTGGGACCGATTAACGAAAGCTTGCGGTGCCGTTTATTGAGAATAGGTAGTGGTGTTTGGAATTTACATCATCGTATTGTAGAATATCCTTGAAAATACCATTGATGCCGAGCCCATGATGAACCAAACAATGAAGCAATCATATTGACAATGAATGTTAAAGCTTTTATTCCCCAGCCCTGGTATTGGTTTTACATGTGTAGTATACTGTGATTGGAGAATTCAAAATATTGAAAGTCATTTTGTTTGTTCAATACGGTTGAGTTTAGGGATGAAAGAGTATACTCTTCATTGATTGCAGGTTCTGTCCAAAAATGGAAAAACTTGCATGAAGATTATCTTCTGTTTGGTATTCTTTGAAGAATACTTCAGCATAAAAAGAATCAGATGTGGCAACCCCAAGTGATTTGTCCTCTCAATCAAACATACAGACTCTAGTGTGTTGATTACTGTCAACTGAAGAATAACAACACCTTAAAATGTTTGTTCATGAAAGTTCATACAACTGAAATCATTCGATAAAAGCCGTTTTAAGCTGTACGGCTCAACATTTTCTGTAAATGGTCACGTTTCTGTTCACATGTAAATTTCCGAATTTCAAATCATCCTGCTATCCGAGACTTGATTTAATAGAAAGAGAGTCACACACGTTTGTTAGCCGTCGAATCAGACATTTATTCGGTCCAGTCTAGAATGTTAAAGTGTTGGCGTGGTGAACATACATTCGACGTGATACACACATATTAGAAAGGGTTCTTAGGCAAACCACAAAGCTCTTAACTAGTTTGCCATATTCTCTAACGGGTCGTTGTGCAGTTTTGGCAATCCTTGAATAATGTTAAGATTACTATCTTAGTACGAATGTTGCCTCCCATCGTCTATCATGAAGCATATATAGAAGAGGGCTAAGCTATTGTGATAAGAACTATATATATGCAATTAAATATATCATTTATGCATTACTTTGTTCTGTACCTAGATAGTTTTGAATATATGATCGGATGCATGGCGTTGTTGTGTGACCTCCGCTTTACCCTTCGTGTATATTTTGCAGGCCGTCTGTGTTTTTACTTGTGAGATTAAGGCGATGAATGGAGTCCAATAACCTTTCTACTGTGGTGGAATTGGGAGATAGTTTTACGTGCTTTACTACTGTACTGGATCAGGCTTGCTGATCATCAACGTGTACAATAACAGGCAACCATTGCAATACAAAGCTTCGGTCTGCTAATGCTCATTTAATTGGACAATGGTCATTGGTCACTGTTACAGCACGTATATCATGAGTGGTGATTTTAACACAGACTTTTCACGGGATAGTTCCAGGCATACTATATCGTTAAATAATTTCTGTGAACAGGAATGTCTAATTCCATGCATTATAAAACCCCTTGCAAATGTCGATTTCACTTATGAAAGTGACATGTCGCATGCCAGATCGTCACTTGATCACTTAATGGTTTCAGAGAATCTTGAGTCATCAATTGTAAGCTATGAATGCATTCATGATGGTGACAATATGTCGGATCATAGTCCGGTTATCTTAAAACTGTGCTTTAGAATGTTACATGTAGATATCGCCAAATTACCATCGGATACTAGAAGGAATTGGAAGAGCGCAAAGGGCAATGGCATTGATTTGTACAAGAACACTCTGCGTAAAATGTTGGCTAATGTGGATATTCCAACGGAAGTTTTATCATGCGCGAACCCGAGCCGTTGCAAGCATGTTGAAAAAATTGATCAATTTCACGATGACATAATTCATGCTTGCGTGGCATCGTCTCTCTGTAGTATTCCGGCTAACCGACCAAAGAAGCGCCGGGCTGGGTGGACCGACGAAGTCCGATCCCTGAAAAATAAATCAATTTTTTGGTGCAGCTTGTGGCGAGAGAATGGCTGCCCTTCTACCGGGACAATTAAAGATATAATGCTTAAGGCTAAAAAAGACTACAAAAAGAAATCACGGAACGTTATGCGTAAACAAGACCAATTAGTAGCCGACAGAATGGCGGCTGCAAACGCGTCCAAAAAATAACCCCAATTTTTGGAAGGAAGTTCGTAAGAAATTTAGCGCACGTGTGTCCAACCCTACTCTTGTGGACGATGCTCATGATGAGGTTAATATATGCGAAACATTTAAGGACAAGTATTCGAGGCTGTATAACTCCGTTTCATATAACGAGCTTGAAATGAACGATCTTTACAGATCCATATGTAGCGATGCCGCATTATGCTGCAAAACGGGCAAATGCACTTCTGATCATGTCATAACCGTTAAGCAGGTCGAATCCGCAACGCGGAATTTGAAACCAGACAAAACCGATGGTAATTCTGAAATCAGCTCTGATCACATTAAGAATGCCTGTCAAGAATTGTTTGTTCATATCTCATTGTTGTTTAATGCGATGCTTTCGCATGCATATGCTCCACCGGGTATGTTGCATTCCACGCTGATACCTATACCAAAGAATAGAAAGAAATCGTTGAATAATAGTGATAATTACAGGTCCATAGCAATCAGTAGTATTTTGGGAAAATTACTTGACAATATTATTTTAACATCCCAGAGTGAAGCACTGAAAACAAGCGATCTGCAATTCGGTTTCAAACAGTCACACTCTACCACTCAATGCACGTTTGTTTTGCAAGAGATTGTTGATCACTTTGTAACTCAGGGGTCATCTTGTTTTGTTATTCTATTGGACGCATCTAAAGCATTTGATCGTGTGAATTATGTGAAATTGTTTGCGCTGCTCAGGCAGAAAGGACTCTGTCCAACAATATGTAAATTACTCATTAATATGTACACACGTCAGAACCTGAAAGTCCGATGGAATGCTTCTAGCTCTGAGCCTTTTATTTGCACGAATGGTGTTAAGCAAGGCGCAGTTCTTTCGCCATTATTGTTTTGTGTATATATCGATGAATTACTAAGGCGCCTTCGTGAAGCTAATGTAGGATGTCACATGGGCCATCATTATATGGGTGCTTTGAGTTATGCTGATGATGTTTCACTCATTGCACCTTCAGTTACAGCGGCTAAGACAATGCTTAGAATATGCGAGGAATTTTCGGAGGAATACTATGTGAAGTTCAATTCTGCAAAAAGCCGGTTGCTTGCATTCAATGCTTGCGACAGTCCAGTACATTTAACACTAAATGATGAACTAATTGTACAAGAAAAAAACAAGCTGTTCACTTGGGAAGTAATATTGGTTATTGTGCAAATTTGATAAATACTCAGCGTGCATGTAGGGATTTGATGGCGAAAACGAATATGATTATGTCTCGCTTTGGATACTGCAATTCTATTGTTAGAAACTCACTATTTGAAGTATACTGTAGTAGTTTTTTTGGGTCGGCGATGTGGAGTTTAAGACCCAACCAGCTGGCCAAATTGTGTAGTGTTTGGAGGAGGTGTATTCGAACTATATGGAAATTAGAGTTCAGAACATGTTCAAAGTATTTACAGTTCATTTCGGGAAAATTGCCCCTTAGAAATCAATTGATGTTGCGCTTTGTCAATTTCTTTCATAAGTGCCAGAACAGCCCTAATGTTGTAGTATCCTATGTAAGTAGATGTTGTTTCCATAGCAGAACAATTGTAAGCGATAATGTTCGAACAATAATGCATACCATGAACATCAATAATTGTTATCTATTACAGCATAGTGAATGCATTAAGGACTTCAGCTATAAGTTTAAGCCATCAGGTAATTTTGAATATGGTCATATAGCCATGCTCATAAAGGAGCTTATTTCTATTAGAGATGGGGATTTATTATCAGTGCTAACCCGACAAGAAGCTGAAGCTCTGTTAAAGGACTTGTGTTTATCTTAACTGATTTATTTGCTTATTCGTTCTCGTGTGTTTTGTTGCTGTTGTATCAAATAATAATTGTTCCTGTACACATGCTGTGCGAAAATAAAGATTATTATATATTATTCATGTTGTGCCAACTCTGCCGCGAACTACTGCACGGTGATTTTTTTTATACTGGCAAGGTAGACACATGATACAATACAGTGTGATAAATGAACGAATTAATGCGTTTGTATTTTCGCTGACAGTTATGGTTGAACAAGTATAGATTAAATAGCACATCATATCGAATTTATATTTCTATTAAATGTCATTTTCTCATGGAATAGCATATCTCAATATTTGGCCATAAAGCTGATGGAGGAGCCCTGTTAACAGATTAACGCTGTCAGTGTCTTACTTTGCGACGAATCGGAATAAAACGGAGTTTTGCAATGTCTCTTGATACAGCGTAAGCTTATATGGAATATTATAATAGGGTGCACTCGCTCTTCTGGTCAATTTGTCCACTGACCTCGGATGCTACAAGTGTATGTGCTGCAGTACTGTCTAGAAATTGCTTCGCCCAGAGGAGTAAACTAAGGCGTTATCATCGTCCATGCGCTTGCCCTATTATTGCCCAATGTCATGTAAGAATATTTTTGGCCACTGACTGATGTGTTCCCATTACGTCATCAACAGATCTAACATAACGGTAGAAAATAAATTCATGTCCTGCTTGCGCTCACAAACTTGCAAGCAGTACTGAAGGGGTGGTCTTATGTGTGGAAGTGAATATTGCATTGTGGATTACAATGGATAAAAAACAATGTGTCATCCCACGGGGTGGGTACACCAACACAAAACAGGTTGTGCTTCACTGTACTCGAGATAAGGAAACACTACAGCAGCAGAACCAAAGGGACCGTGGATAATGCTTTAGAAGACAAGCCCATCGATGAGCATTGCACGTACAAAACGTGCTTACAACCCACATGGGCCATTTAATATGTTCAAAGAGATGCACAGTAGAGTACTGTTAAAGCATTGCACAAAAACCGGGTTTCGATGGATATCCACAAGGTCAGCAGCTGGTTCACCGCTCCTGTGAACTTCTGACCAGGGTCGACCTGAAGTACTGGAGGACAATAGAGCGGCCCTCGCTTGCATATTGTTTCAAGTGCACCTGCAAACTCTGTAACTTTTTTCGTAGTCAATGGATCAGCTGCTTAGTATAGTGAGGCCACGTCCACTACTGTGAGGGCATACTTGTTATTTTGGCATTTAACACTGTCACGAATAAGAAACAAGAGATCGTCATGGTGAACCTCATGAGGCCTGGACACCTCAAAGTTTGGCTTAGGAATTTGTTTCAGGATAGGCAGATATATCTGCCATATAGCTTGCTTTGAAAGCCAATGTGGACAACTTCCTCAAAAACCCTCGCGGCTGCTGAAAGCTTATTGAAAGCTGTAATGCCTTTCCAATAGCCTCTAAGACTACAGTAGAACGTTTGTATGTGACAAGCCATGCGATCCGTGGTTATACATGCTAACGATTGTCTTACTTAGCAAGCCTATACGCGACCAATAGCAGCCATATGAATAATAATGAACGTCACCTCACGCCTCTTTTTGGCATCTGAAAGCCAAGTGGTTCTACTGATTTGCCCATATTCTTTTATAAAGAAAACGCCCTGATCAAAGGTTAAGTTTTGATGTGAACAGCTGCAAGGCCATTTGAGCGAATAACAGATAACTCTGGCTTGGCCAGCTGAGCTGGTCTGAGCCCCCATGGCTCTATTCAAGAATAATCGGGTCTGAAGGTGGTTATCCACCACCTCCGTGTGTAAGGGCGAAATGGCTATATCGCTACAACCGTAAGTGATACATTTCGTACTATATATATCTTTATCCCGCATCTTTTTTGCTTTTTGGGGGTACTTGCTTTGTATGGGTTGAAAGCTGATGCGCTGCCTTAAACATATAACTGTAAACTAAACATTATACTTTATATTGAATTTTACAGGTCAGTCCGTTAACTAGGCAGATAACGCGCAATGTGTATTATATTTTCTGTTGACAATAAATCACATGTCATACAATTTGGCGTTATATTTGTGCTTCAAGCCCAAAAAGTCGCATTTTCATCTTCATCTGCTATGTTGCCTTTAAGCGCTACACTACGCAGTTTTCTAAGAGCAGATTACATGCTGGTTTCGAGCTCTTTCATATAAAGTTTGCTGCAGTAAGGCATATCTATGAAACGTTGAAACATCGCCTGTGTTGGCCAGATTGTGTGCGAGAATATACTAAAAGAGGCGGACGCTGATATTATTAATACTTGCATCACTAATTTCATTGACATAACAGCACATATTATTTATGGGCACTTATCGAATTGGTTATGTGAAGATGCAGTTCATAAAGAGTCCTCTAATGGCTAATCAATATCTGCTAGCTTATACAATACAGGGTTCGTGACGATCGTAATTTGCGACCTCTGCATAATGTGAATATAGTGTGTAGCAGCAACCAAACACAGCTAATGTGTCGCAAGGCATTGCGTCACGAAGCTGATCAAAGCCGAGTTGATGGTCGATTCACCAATTAATGTGGGCGTAAATATTGTACACCAACAAACATATATATTAGTGTATTAATTGCACGCTTCGTTAATTTCCACATGCTCTATGCTTAGTATGTGTATGATATTGGCCGAGGCCCCAAACTGCTGAGTGTGACAGAGCAACAATATTGGAGAAAGAAGATATTATGAGATTTTGGAATTTAAATTATGTACGTTTGTATAGCTATGTACTTCGTAGGCTTTCAATATATACAAACCGGTAACAATTATTCTAATTATCTGGCTAATTTAGCGATGGCAATCATTGGACACTTATGATGCTGCAACTAAAGTGGAGAAAGATGGATGTCAACAATAGTTTCGTGACTTAAATCCAGAAAATTGTTTCATTTCATACATGTATTAGCATAATGTCATAAGATACCAACGAATATAAATGATATTTAAGAATCCGTTCTCGCGTACGTAAACTTCACATCATACATAATGATAAGCTCCGAAATGCAGTTGGTCCTCCTCACTTAATTCAATGTCATTTTTATCTAAAGTTAATAAAAGTTGCTTTTGTTTAATATTTGCGGACAGAAGGCTTGCATTGTGCTTTATTGCATAGCAAATAAAATTTGGGCCGACCATATTCATATAACTTCGTATACAGGAACAAACGAGAACATTGATAAATGAGGCGCACCAAAAGAAGGCAGTCAACAAGCAAGTAATCTTAGCCTCATTATGCGTAAATATGCGCACAATTTACGACCTTACACATTTGGTATCCCTATCTTTCTCATATGATAAAAAGGTCATGTCTTCACTAGGAATCACTTAACTGCTTACTTAGCCTAAACTAAGCTTTTATCTACATGACGTACAGATAAATAAAAGGCATTGCGAGCTAGCTTAATGGCAAGCGAAGCGTAAGTATACTTAATTTCATTACAACATACATGTTTGTGTTGTAGTGTGCAGTTCCAGCTAATTTTGAAGCTATGCGGAAAATGTATATCATGGCCTAGGTATTTCCCGTCGTGCACACATTATGGGCTTTCCGTTGATCTTTTTTTACCGAAGGGAGCATCATGCAGTCAGAATCAATGCTCTTATGGTATTAGGGTTGATGCACGGTTCGTCATGGAACCATTGATGAACATTCCTCTTACCGTGCTTTTGCCATACACATTTTTACAACTGAACAAAAGCCTACTTTTTTCATCGGTTTTACTGTCTGCGATAGCATTGATTTATCTGGCCGATGAGATCATCTCAAATAGAGTTATCATATTCATTTAACATGCCACCAGTTTTATTGTATTTTGATTGCTATTTGCAGACAATGTCGGGCAATGTCATGTGGTCAAATATCATCACAGGCAACCGCAAAGATTTGGCAGCATGCGCTCGCTTTGACATGTGATGAATCTCACTGCTGCTACGGTTAATTGACTTTACTATTAACAACAGATATGCAACTTGTATTTATGCTCGACGAAAAGGTTTACTTATAACGAGAGAATCCCACTGTGAGGCTATTTACAGCAGTGATACAACGGTTAACTTCGAGGTTTCTGCGCATAGCTCTAATGCGACCTGCAGTCTTATTCGCGTATAAAGACTAGATAGTATGCAAAAGTATCGTTCATTCGCAACATAATCATATGTATGATCTCCAATACATGGGTTCCTCTGAAGTACTATCACCAGTAAACGGAGCAAACAGTTTACCTTCAGATGGGAATATATTTTCCACTGAATAGCGCTCGCATATAAACATAAAATTATGGTTTTATACATGCCGTACGTGCATTGCGTAGCATCCCATTACGCGTCTCAATTATGAGGCCACTTAAGTTAATCTGCATGATGCCAATGTATAAAAATATATACATACATAAAGAAAATATCTTTAAATATATATATATATACAGATATATATACATATATAGAGATATAGATATATATATATATATATATATATATATTTATATATATATAAATATATATATATATATATATATATATATATATATATATATATATATATATATCTCTATACATATATCTATATATATATATATATATATATATATATATATATATATATATATATATAGCAAAAAAACAACCATTTTGGGACATTAGAGGCGAAAAAACATATTCAATATGATGATCATTGCTTGTTATCTGTTGGTCTATCTGTAACATGTTTCGGTTTCGTAAACTTATTTTTGGATTTTCATTGTTTTATTAAACTTATATATTTTGTGTACCAAAGAGGGTGTCCCAAAATAGTTCGGGTATTAAGGACGCGTAAAAATCCAACTATTTTGGAACATTGCAAAAAAACAACCATTTTGAGACATAACAAAAAAAACAGCCCTTTTTCTTATCATATCAAAAGATATTCTCGACCAGCAACGTAACTGAGTCTGAAAAAACGCGAGGAACTTTGCGAATTATCCGATCTGCTTAGTATTTCGGTTTGACGAATTTATATATGTCCCCGGCTCATTGGAAAACGTCAAAACCAAGAATATTTGTTTTTTATTCCCTCTATTGAATGTCACGTAGATAAGATATTTTCATGAAGGAAGTAATTCTAAACAATATACCAGAAATTGGGATTATAATAAATCGGATAATAACGAGAAACAAGCTGTTTAAGGCAGAGTACCTAAAAGGTCGTCAGTCCAATAAATAAAATGCAATGGATAAAAGTGAACGGAGATTATGTACAATGTAACATCACTTTAAAATAAAAGTTGTACAATAAAGCATTCAAAAAAGCCTTGACTTTTGTGGAACCCAGATCGTGTACCAAGATGTGACTGTGTTCCAAAAAGTTTGGTCGATTGTCCCAAAAAGGTTACATTCGCATATATATATATATATATATATATATATATATATATATATAAGATAGATATATATATATATATATATATATATATATATATATATATATACAAATATTTATATATATATATATAAATATATATACATATATATAAATTTATACATGTATATTTAAAATATATATATATATATGTATATTTGTATATATATATTTTATATATATATACATATATATATAAATATATATATATATATATTATGTTTATTTATATATATATATTTATATGTATATATATATATAGCTAGATTTTGTTATCGAGGCTGGTACCATATCTTATAATTGTCACAGGATCGATTGATCTTAGTCAATTTTTATGTCGATTCGAGTTTTCAAGCATTAATTGAATTTAAGAACATCAGAGTAAGATTACCTGGCTCTTCGTGTGAACCGCACACACCAAAGTAATTACCGAACCGTATAAATTCTGAGAGAACTTGGAAATGATAGTGAGTGCTTCTAAACCATCAAAATTGAGATGGGTTTGCTTAGTAGCTCAGGAAAGCAATTAATATGAAATCCGCGCTTGGTTCATTTTTGGTTAAAATCAAAAACTCCAGCGTTTAAGTTAATCATACCTGCTGTAAATAAATGCCAGAAAATCGATGATTAATTATTTATGCTCATAAAATTATTATTACAAAGAAAACATTTTGAGAAGATATATTTGCTCAAATTAAAATAAACCGGGAATGTCGTTGCATAATTAAGATTTTCCCCATTTCTCTTTTGTTGGGGCTGGAGTGGTGGCTACGATGCGTTTAGTTTACTCAGGGAACTGTAAAAAGTCACAATGTTGTACTCTTAGGACTTATTTTGCGTCTTAACGTTCATCATATTGCCGTACAGCATGAGTTTTCTTAATTAAATTTAACAAATGAAAGCATGTTAGCATAAATAAGATGCCGATATTGCTTAGCTGTACGTTATTATCGGGGACTCCTTGTAGAGCATTGGAGAATTGACTGTTTGCTCTAACATTGTCGTTTACCGCATTAACGCTTTGCGCCGTTATTTTGTTGCTCATTATGTTCTACCCTACAACTCTCCGACCCGCAGTCCTTTGATAAACCCCGCATATGGCCGTCTGTGCAATCTGATAAGCATTCAGTGTGGCTAGTGTGATAGTCAAATGACCAGTTTAAAATCGCTGATCATCCGGTTAAATGTGTGCCGACTATAGGTGAGTTCTGTACGTCTCTATTAGAGTTGATGGACCAACTTATTCCAGGCGATGTCAATCATTGAAATGTTTGCTAATTCAAAGTGTATGATATCATTCAAATAACGTGTGCAATAACAGCCCATTATGCATCCATATAATAATGGTTCATGTATATTATTTCATATTCCTGAAGCGACAAATTTCTGAATGTTATTTCGTTTATTTTGCATTTCGCTTTGACAAGGCAAACTTTCACGACTTTTAATGTACGACCCGTAACACAATCGTAGCACTTTGTCTGTGGTCAGGATAATTGTCGCTTTGGCCTAGTAACTGGATGAGAATCACTGATCTATAAGTAAGTTGTACTCACTTATCATGCTAGTTGAACGCAACGTCTTGCGATGTCAATACGCAGCCACAAAGATGTATATAATGTACTGAATGCCCGTGCCACTCTTATTTTGATCGATCATTCGATTCATTATCGTTAATGTGTGATACTTACACCGAGTCACTCAGAGCGTCGCAATAGACGCTGATGACAGGCTATTATAGTAAACAGAACCAATTGTGAACATACACGATATATCGCGCCCTTAAGCAATCGCCTTCCTGAAATGAAGCGCTTGAGTGTCTATATTTTACATATACACCAGCAAAATTGCCATTACGAAATGATAAGGTATTGCAATGCAGCTATATTAAAAACAACCTCGTATGTAAACGACTCTCCCTTAAGCATTTGCTAGGGGGTGCCAGCAGCTATATGAGGAACGTTCTTAACATTATAAAGAACACTATGCTGTCAAACGGCCTGCAGCGCTGACATGGCACGTGTGCTCTGTGAAGAATGCTTTCACAAATCGCAGAAAATGTCTTCTTCCCGCGCATTGCTTTAGGATGAACCGCAACAAAACGATGAACATATGATCGATCAACTGAGAAATATCTACAGCTTATTTTTTTGCTTCTCTCAGCCCTCGGGATTTTATAACTTCTGTCAGATACTGTAACGCTGTTGAAATTGTTATATCTTTTCGACGGAAATATCATTTAGAAACTGATTGAAAGCAAGCATAGCCGCCGGGCCTTGTGCAGCGGAATGTGTCACTGTTACTCTGTATCCATACAGTCAGCGAATCTAGAGTATAACTGAAGGCCATGTATGACCATGTCGCAATGCAAGGTAAGATTTAGAACGCATTAGCCATAACGCCACAAAATACAAACCTCGCCAGATTGACAATTACCATATAATTCGCCGTGAGGTGTCTGTACTTAAGTCGGATGTATCGATAAAACCTAAAACGAATTATTATGCTACCCACGGATACCAAAGCTCAATCACGCTAAGCACCTCACGTGCAAACATAGCTTTCAGCTCTCTGCCATGCAGTTCCGTAAAGTATGAGTTCAATTACAGTAACAGGGTAAATGTGACAGTGTTATATTTGTTGAACTGGTTTTGGCTAAGTAAGGTCAAGTTTATGTGTTGTGAAACATTCTCTGATCGAGTAGGTGTCGGCTTTAACGATGTTAAAACCGTTTTGCGTGCCGTCCATGTTAATGTTCTTCGGCGCCTGCAGGATTACGTGGGTTTTTGTGTGTATTTGCCTGGAGGTACCATTATGTGTTTTTTTATAATTGCTATTTGTCCATATAATTATATACCCGTTGGATTTATTTAGAAAATTCGCATCAAGCTTATAATACAGTTAATAGCATAATTGATATTTGGCTGGTTATTTGCATTCACTGCCATGATGTCCTGCAACCTTATATGCAAGTTATTCTTATGCATCTAGTTCCCTAATAGATTCTTTTGATCGCTTTGATATGTTGCTATAATCAAAAAAACTATGCCTACTGATAAGCAGATCAAGCAATTTACATTGCCTCCACCATGTAATGTTGTACATAGTACAGTTTATCTATGCTTGCCGGTTATTTTTGATGATGCGTGACTAGTGTGTAAGCAAGTAATATTTGAAAAAGGAGAAATGACGTTACGTATGAAACATGCATAGGTAAATTATTGATGACGTATCGTTAAACATCTTATGATACTACCAATATACTTGACTGGGGTGCTACGACGTAATATGCCTGCTTGATGGCATCATCGGCCGCCATTAGTCTTGGCATTTGACAATATGTCTACAAGTTGGTATGATACTGATTAGCTGTCACAAGATTGCTGCGGAGCATTTTTACTAGAAGCTATCTATTACTGATCAACAAAACGTATTTACGACAGCACTGGAGAAGCGTCATCTTACTGGGTGTTGTATGTCCAAAAACTGTAGCTATGTGTTAACAGCATATTTCTTTGCAAAGCGTGTTGTTTAATCATCTGAATGAGACCGCTAGGTTGTTGCAATGGTATGTCATAATAGGACGTATCAGGTACTTAGGTGTGTTGAAGGGAAATTTCACTCGCCATGGAATTGATTACGTTTAAATACAGATACATTACTCCTTAAAACTCTATGTTTACAGGATCCATCAGGTAGCGCTGTAGGCATCCATTCATTGACCTAGTTGTTATAATACCTGCTAGGCGGTATATGATAACAATGATATCGCTTAGTGTAGGCTTTATCTCCTAACAATCATTAATACTCTGCTTTTCTCGATAGCGCTACAACAGTGTGTGTCGTAAATTTCACCGAGTAAAGTAGTTCGCTTTAAAAATCTATGATTGGGTACTTTGTCTAGACGTATCGTTTTGATTCACAGCGATGTGTGCATGATTTAACCTGCGGAGAATAACATCTACATATGTCGGATATACGTTCCATTAAAGGGCTCTATTACGGACGCCATCGGCCCATATTGCTTTGTCTATCCGTTTCACTTGCTGCGGGAACTTTGTTAAAACCATTAGGGCCAACCATACACGTATGCATGTCTTGTAATGCACACAATATTTGTCACTAAGCGTCTGCGGTGTGCTATCTGGCTATTCAGATATATGGCTGCAATGGCCACTTTCACATCACATCCCATGACAAATCAACATGATCCATGTTAGTCAAGCAGCACACTGAGTACACATGATACTGCAACCATACTCATATATCCTTGCCATACATATCGTTCTATATGCAATTATTGATATAGGTACTTTATACAGTGCAGGTGATGAGAGACACTCAAATGGCAATTCGAAAACCCAAGGGGGACAATTATATCAGACCGTGGTGTCAAATAGTGAAGAATGCATGACGATATTGTATTTTCCGATTATCTATGCATACCTTTTCAAAGTGCCTAGATGTACATGATGGATGTTACCAATGCCACCGTCATATCAGCTGATTTTGGTCGTGCGCGCAGTGTTTAATTATATAGCGAAAAATAAATTCCTCACGACATTCTATATATACTTATCAACATTGAAATCTAACATGATTGTGAAATTTATATTTAATGCGCTGAGCTTCATGTATTCAACGCCCGTAGTTGGAATGTAAATTGCTATCAATTTACCTAAAATATCGGCATAAAATGCTCTCCACACCCAATCCATGCCACTGACCATACTGGATGCCACCAAGTAACTGCGATTGGCTCGTTAGCTGGTTATATAAGGGCTGTATGTCTCTTGAGTTGCAACATGTCTCGGGCTCACTAGTTGATAAATTAATGCTGGAGCGTCATTTTAACAAGATGGAAACGTAATCATATATATCTATTGCTGGTAAAGCAGGACAGGATTTCTTCTTGTCATTTCCAGCTTGAATGCTGTAGATTCTTTTGAGCAACTTCACATATTCAACCACCTCGTCTATGAATATATGTATACATTCAACGTTAGGACATGATTGGAACTAGTAATGTCAAAATCTAGAAAACGATACCTAAACATACAATATTGTCAAGGGCGCTTTGCCATATGATCCTGCCACCTTCGATCATATCGTTACTGTTGTAGAATAGAGTATCTTCGAAATTTAGTTAGTGCGAAAGTGCGAATAGTTGATCGGTTGAGCGTTACATAAATATATTCATGGCACTTAATTAAATGTAATTACGTATTGATGTATTAGCCTTTTCAAACCTCCGGTGCTTTCGTAAAACAATAATTAATAACCAACTATTGTTGCAATAAGTAATGCTCTGATCGTGCTTGACATTATCAAAAATCCAATGATGTCCTTAACAATATGGTGGGCGTTAGGAGGACACTAATATCCTGGTTGTGGTGGCTTGTATCGAACAACGATATCAAGCCCTTGAAAGTCAGTCAACCGTAGCATTTACAGTCAACCCCCAGCCCCCATAAATAATAATCATTATTAACCTCACAATTTTAATAATCGACACCACAGGAAATGATTACAATTAACATTGTGACCTCGACACTGTGTATGACCATGTAATTGATATATTCCACCTAGACCATACTTACTGAGTCAGTATTGAAGGTGCCTAAATATTATAACAGCATCGAATGCCCCTTAATGCCAGTTTATTGCTATACACAAATTATCTCGGCTCGTACAGTAATGCAACATTAGTAATGCTTAATGGAAAAGAACGCCGCTTTATCAATCTCCATGGAGATATCAGTCATGGTATTATGCATGTCAGAGCCACGTGTGGCATACTAGTATCTACATTATGGAAATTTTTGGTTATTTTTGTTCTCTGCTTTTAGCAGGTCAGCCATGAGGCTCTAGTCCACGATTACTTCGCTTGTCACGCTTCTCAACTCCTATGTGCGTTGTGTACTCTAAACAATGCATTACAGAAAATCCACTTGCATTTATGAGGCGATAAACGCAGAATGGCAGGTGGTGCCATTTGTCAGTAGTGACCCAGAGCGCATGGTGTCACAAATTCCCATGACGTTGCAAAACCTTTCGCCGTTTTTCATTTTCTCGCGCAATATGTCACGGTCGGCATGAATGATCTCATATATGTACAAGTGCTGCTTATCGCATGGAACACTAACATCCATCTCAAAATCACTGGCGTCGAAAGAGGAAAAATCACCTATAGATGAACCCATCATTGGGGAATATCTCTCACCTTTACATGCCCCAGACAGATACCTTAAATAACATAGGTTTACGCTAATTAACAATATTGGGAGACAGGATCGTGCGCTTGATTATCGCGTGTAAGTATGTTATCGTATGGTCACGCGAAAAATATAGGGAACGACAATCGGACGCTCCGCGTCCTCGTGTGCTTTCCCCATATCACCCACGTGACCATGCGATAACTAACACTTACGATATACTTCATACTGGTCAATTGTGTTAATCAGCAGTTAAGATTTTTAATGTTTTGGGAGAAGAACTTGGCCATCTTTGTTATCAAGGCCTTCGAAATTGATTCTAGGAGGGTACACTAATGTTGTAACGCTATATGACGCACAATAACCGCATTAACAAGACTTATCCAAGTAAAATTATTGAAATGGATGCCAGAGAATTTAACATTTATCTTTGCATTGTGGCTATTTGAAAGGAATCAAATTTCGATATTCATTGTTGTATGCACAAATATCATATTATCGCATAGTTTAACTAACCACTAAAACACCGCTAATACAATTGCGTCACGTTACAATGAGCACATACCATACTGCTATAGATCGATATGTTTGATAATTGTTCTCGCCATCTTAACTCTTACTATGGATGTATAAACAATTGGCTTCAAACAATACTTACAAAATCTTATCTTAACCCATGTTGGATACAGTGGATTATCCCCCGAAGCCATGAGACCAGCAATAAATCAGCATATTAGCAACCAACTCCATGTCCTCGTTACCCCGATTTATTCACAGCACGTACAGTCACGATGATCATACAGTACCATGCCATTACTGCTAGGGAATTAGCATCAGAACAGTGGATTGTGAAGTTGATTAATAACTAACCGAGCTAAATCTATGCCTTGGACCTATTGATATTCTGTTGCTGCCATCAATTTCGTTGAATTAAGCATACTGGGTATGAGGGTGATGTTTTATACTGATGGGCGCATGAGCTGATTAAAAACTGTGAGAAAGCTGACAACTAATAAAACAGAACAGCTCAAATCGGATATATATTTGTGTTAAAAGCCTCAGGGTTGTTGGTTGCTCTTGATAGTCCAATCAGTGATTTCATGCGGCGTCCAGTCTTAGAGGATGCACTGTACAACCAACACGAAATAGTTCCTGTAAAAGCAAATCATTCATCCCGTATCTAAATAGACATCTAAGCTCGTGTTTGCAGGCTATTCGTCATGAAATTACCCCTAGAATGATAATAACCAGTTGTGCGAACAATTATTTTCCCTTCGGCATAAGGCAACAAGCTTGCGAATTAACTCGTGAATTAACGTACCTTTTAGAAAATGCTTATGTACAATATCAAAATGAAATGAACGCTGCAAATATTACAGTCTGTCGTGTTATCCTTCGATGATGGCTTTTAGGCATGCGTTGCTAATTGTCTTCTTGAGAAGAGTTTTATTTGAATGGGTGTTGCATTACTAATGGAAGCAGCTACTAGTGTAACGTAGCCTTACTAACATCAATCTTGCACAATACATAACGCTACTTGAAATAAGGAATGAAGTTACGAACTCGGCTTGTCGGCTGAGTGGAAGTAAGGTGACAATTGACTTGCATCTAAGGCTGATAATGCTGCAGTACATCACTGAGAGTCTGAAACTTGGACAGACCTTTAATATTGGTTCTTGGCGTCTTTATAATCACCGAATATTAACCATCAATTTGTATTGATAGTTGTGGACCGCACAGGGAGACTTAATGCCAAATTGTGCCATATATTCGCCACATCATCTGTGCCGAATATGGGCGCTATCTAGGTAGGCGTAGCATTAGTTGTCATCAATCAATGTCACATCCGGGTTATTACCTCGTTGATTAACGCGACGTTATGCACGACTAACATAGGGATGGAAATTTTGATGCAGGGCTGGCGTGCTTGCAGGTTAAATAGCCTTCGTTAAACCTGTACAGACGGTATCATTCAATGAGAAGAATGGCTGCCAAATGTGCACATATGTCATCACAAAGCGGAAAATATGGTTCTTACGAAAAGAGGCAAAGCAATTGGATTGACACATTGTCCCTGGTAGCGCATTTCACCGGCTGAGATGCTTTCGAGTGTACACATTGTTACCATGTTTTATACATGTCTGCATATCAAACTCCTGTAATACGAAAATCTGTACAAACAATGTGTATGACGGTGCAATGCTTGATTTTGGATTGCAGTTTCTTGCTCTATTTCCCACAAATAATAATCGCGTAGGCGAAGCCCTTGTCGTTATGAAGCAACACTGATATTTTCTAAACCTAGCGCCTGTGTTTGGCAACATCAAGGCGCGCAATGTCTCTTTAGAACACTGATGAGTAATATTTGCAGGGATAGACACCCTATAGCGGCAATTGTATAGGTTATTTATATAATTTGCAGTGGTAGTTATTGTCAATGTTTCAACTTTTATATAACGATGAAAATATATTTAAGCGCATCTTTAAAACTCCGTTCTACGCCATTTTAACTCTCTCAATCAGTAATTTGTTTTCAGTTAATGAGCATTGATCTGGTTTAACAAGTCATGGAAGATATTTTATCGTCAAATAACTATTGACCGGCACCGATTGCAATTGGTTATTGCAATATCTTGGACTAACGATTGAATACCCTCTAATACCAAATGTGTATCTGGCGTAAAGTTAGCGGTGGTTAGGCAGGCAGGCAGGCAGGCAGGCAGACAGGCAGGCATGCATGCAGGCAGGTAGGTAGGTAGGTAGGTAGGTAGGTAGGTAGGTAGGTAGGTAGGTAGGTAGGTAGGTAGGTAGGTAGGTAGGTAGGTAGTAGGATGGTAGTAGGTAGGTGGGTAGCAGGAAGGTAGGTAGATACGCGCGTAGGTAGGGAGTTTTGTCGGTAGGTAAGTATGCAGGTAGACCGGCAGTCAGGCAGGTGGACAGGCAGGCAGGCAGGTAGACAGACATTCAGACAGGTGGTAGGTAGGCTGGTAGGTAGGTACCATTGGTAGGTTAGTAGGTATACTTAATAATGGTATTACTATCAACTGCTGGGATATTACTTTGGTAAATTATGTTGTTTGAACGCAACATTTCACACCGGTGCATAGCGTTATATGCTTTCATAGATGAATGTAAAAATAATTCGCAGGATAGTATTTATTTGGGTACTGCCTTTTTATGTAATCGTACATGCTATCGCATTGTATGGTTGTATCTTATCATATTTCGTAAGAAATGCTATGACATACCTGTCAGATGAATCGACAGCTTTCAAAAATACCTATTTGGAATCTGATGAATCGACAGCTTTCAAAATATATTTGGAATCTGGTGTACTATATATTATCATATTCAGAAGCATCAGCGACATTTTGCTTAGCTGACATGTGCATCATACAGCATCCATTTTTTAAGGAATATAAGAGCATTTAACGCACGTAATTGCACTGCTTATTACAATGCTTTGCGTCTTCATAATCCATTGATTTTCCGTTTGATGGCGCAATAACTCAACGCAGCACGTAATGTTTGTTGCCAAATTGTTGTGCTGCGTATTAAGCAACAAGGGGATGCTTGCCGACAATGGTGTAATGTGGCCTAATCCCGCGGTAATGGACCAGTGTTCCGATTCACGGTCATTCAGAATTAGCTGAGGCTGGGCGCATAATGAAATGAACAAGCATATGAAGTCATTCAAGGTACGAAAACTACTGAATAATTTGTAGCAAATGCACATTTACTGTGTGAAAGTAGACAGTGTAAAAGCTATACTTGATAATGAACCGTCTTGGCTGGATTATTAATTGAAAGATTACCTTTTTACCTACATTATGAACTTGGAAAGATATTAATTGAAAGATTACCTAGATCCAACCGTACATTTTTTGCGAACATGCAGGGCGATAATTCAGGTACAGATGCAGCCGATTGTCTTATATAGTGCAGTCTAGGAACAGCTCAGATGAAATACATCATACTGCAGACTCAATATAAATCGGGCGCCTGTTTCGCGATTCAATAATTGAATGAAATGTTGTGTTCACATTCATATTATTCACATAACACCCTTGTACGGTCCTAAAAGACATCTATTCGTTTCCAAAGGATCAATTTCCATCAAGGAACATGTTGTTGACAAATAAGTCTCAATTCATTACAAAACATTCTAGTCGCGCGACTAGCTAACAAGAACACATGCTGCCACTGTGAAACTTGCGCCCGGTGTGATGGTGACATGCGACGGAGGTAGGGGTAGCACGTGATGTTTAGTCTCATTGCGACGTGCTGCATGTGATGCATAAATTATGTGTCGGCGATCGTCTCAAAGGTTTGCTTGTAATACAATTTCATTTAATCACAACACCAGTCATTGAATCACAACACCACTGCTTGTGTGAAGTCAGGGCCACATCGTTCGATGTTTTGTATTATGTTGCGCCATATCCTGAGTGTTTTAGTACAGGTATAACCATACCAGGTGTGCATAGCACCGATGGCCAATCGTGATTCCAATCATTTTCAGGTTCGATGATAAAGCGCGAGCAGCATTTTCAGCAAAACAGCGTTAGCATAATTTTTTGGCTATGGATGCGTTCAATTTTCAACCGTTAAGAGTTGCCAGCGAGATATCGTATTCGACAGGAACCCGGCTAATAGAATAGTCAATGTGGTTTTACGGTAACTAGGTTGAAAAACTTTTTACATTGTTAATATCTTCCTTAAGGGCATCTGCGCGCCTGCAAAGGACTAAATAACACAGTGATTTGAGTATATTGCCGAAGATGAACCGCTTTTATTGATATCATAATGCTTAATTGAGGTAGAAAATTACATCAATAATTATATTCATGCATTGGTAATTTTGAAAAGGAGGAAGATTTTCTAGATTGACGCAGCTGTGATACTTACGATGACAAGTCAATTGATTTCAAATACCACCGATGGAGTATCAAAGAGGATGAGGCAAATATGTTCGCGCGATTAAGCAGGTCTGAGCTTCCAATATATTTGGCAGTTCAAATATGATTCATATGTCTCGTGGATCGGCGTTGTACATTGCAAGTCATCTCATACACGAAATCTAAAGTTTTCCGTGCCTCTAAATTTCGTGCCTTTCTGCCCTCAACCCTCATATAACTGCCCGGACCTGGGGTTGATGTCGGTGTCATCTTCACTTGCACAATTATACATGGCAGTGTTAACAGCATGCCTGTAATTCTGCAATCATAATGACAGGGACAGTCATTTAGCTCCGGTAACCGGATGCCATTAATCTTACCCTTAAAACAATCTTGAACCTGCACCTTACGATTACGCTAAATTTCTGCAAACTGCAAAATACGAGAAGCTGCCTTTCCATTGGGCAGTAACAGTATGAAAATGTGCAATATCGCCGTTTCCGCTATATTTTGTATTATGATATGACATAAGGTTTATAAAACTCTTTCTACGTCAATGATCAGTCGCTATTTTTGTAATTATTGAATGGAAAAGTTACCAATATTTGGATGTAACCGGTTACATAGCAAAGGAAAGTAATTTGATTCAACTTGCATATTTGATAATCAATCAGATTATGTAGCATTATTAGAGTATTGCTAGCCTTAGTCTCAGACGTAGTTGTCGCTGTTAGAAATAATGGTATAAAGACAATGGACCATTGTGGTAAATTCGCTTGCGTTTGTCAGTTCCGTGACCACCATCGGAGGTGGGGGTGAAAACCTTTAATAAGAAACATGGTTTAGTGCTTGTGAATACTATGCAATAAATGTACAAGCCAACTCTGCGATGACAGATGTCACTGTTCTATACCTAAATCTGATTAATGCTGTAACTGAAGCAAACTCCGAATAGAGCGAAAGGAGTATATAATGGTGTTCCATGCGGTAGCATAAAGCGGAAACATTATAAAGGAAATGGGGCAAAATATTTCCTCAAAGACATTTATAATAATGTACCCATTTTTCCTATGATATCAGCTTGAGTGAAAAGTTTGAGGGAAAAACTTTGTACCGTGTATTACTAAAGAGCAATCCATATCTACAACCCATAAGCAATGTCGTAATTTTATGGAGTTGTCAACATTTCCCGAAAAGAGCAATGGCTTATCAATAACAAACATATATAATACTTTCATAAGAATTGGTGGCTTTGGTGACTCGCTTCTGATTCTGCTAGCTGCTCTTGAACTCGCAAAACGTATTGTTTATCGGTAAATCTTGCATAGCAAATGCGATGAAAGCCGGCAGATATGAGAATCGAAGCTGCAGCGTCGCCACCGTATCTTTCCAATTCAGCAGCTTGTGCGTACACAAAACCTTGTGCAATGTTGGCCTGACTGCCCTCTAAATGTTGCCATTGCAGTACAAATTCGATGAACCGAGGCCATGTTGTGCTATTGCATGGCACTACAGAGGATTTGTTTGCAGGAGAAATGCACAAACAGCAACGTTATCTGACAAAATTATTCGTATCTCCTTAAATTTCATCCGTAGACGAGTCCGCCATCTTGAGCTACGCGATCATCGATAGCAGAGCGCTTCTCATTTGTCAAGAGATGTATGGCTGTTTTATGGCATCTCTGATTGGCTAGGCGTTTTTTTAGACAGGCTTTTTTCTCTCGATGAATATCTACGCAATTTGGAGGCTTTCTTTACAATATAGTGAAATAATGCGTAAATATCAAACGTATGAACACTAATGGAAATTGAATTGCATTTTTCTCAATATTTTAATAAAGGTTTGACTCCAACCCCTTTACTGGGTCATCAACCCACGCGATAACTCCACACGGCCCACAGTCTAATACTCATGCATGAATGACATATTAGAATACTTTGTAAAGTTCAACTAACACCATCAAAAACATTATAGTAATTATTGAATTTTATAGTAATAGTTTGTATATGTAGCATATATGAATAGGCAAGTTATCCTGAGTGAGGTCGTTACTTCCGACAGTGACACTATCTACTTATTGACAACAGTACATAAAGCGATTTTGTGCGCTAATTAGGCATGTCATAAACTCGTCGTATTTGTTTTTCATTGTTAGAGAAATAGTGGGAATGAACAACATGGAATATCAACGACAATACGTGTTTAACATTTTATTGATGCGGACAATTATCATTAATAGGGCGATATGCATAATACCAGAGAACGTTCAAACAGTTTCATTTGCACGTTACTTCCATCACTTGATTGGTTTGATCTGCTTTCACAACTTCCTGGAATGGAGCTGGATCTTTTTTTAACCTTTGTCATGATGGTATTAGAGGCCCGAGGGTGTGGTATTTATATAATATAAGTAGCATAAACACTACGACAGCTGTGATTGCCAACGAAAACACCCTTGTTATCTCTGTGACCTATATACCGCTTTCCGGAAGATACCCAAACAATCGGTTTTAATGATAGGCAAACCCCACAGTCATATGCCGCATTCTTAACTTGGTCGTTTAGAGAGGCATTTACAGCAGTCTGTGTTTAGTCACCCAATGACATTAATTGTATGCATGTTTTTTTTTGTAAGTTACTAAATCTGAAATCCGATTCATGCCGACATTTTTATTTTATCCTGACATTGTGATGAATAATGATAGCATTTATTTAGCACATATGGTGCAGATATTTTATGACGATCAAGTTCAAGTGCAATCATCTTACAAAACGTGGGGTGCCGCCAAAATGTGCTAATAAAATTAAGCAGAATATTGATATTTTCGTGCGAGTATCATCGCTAATCAAACCGAATATTCAGTCAGTTGTTATGCTTACAAATTAGCACATATTATACACGTCACACCACATTTGCAACTGTCAAATAATTCACAAAGTACAGTTATGATTAAAGATACATTATTAAGGTATTTTCATGCAAAAGCTTATCCAATGAGTGATAACTCAGTGGCATCATTTCTGCTGTATCGATTTGTTAACGAAGTGTGATGTGCTTATTTGAGGGATAATTGTGGCTACGGCGAACCATACCATGACCAGTTGACATAACGCGCATTGATATTAACATATTTTACACTGTGTCCATGCACACATAAATCGAGATTACTGAGAATTATCATTTTTATATATAATATCACACTTTGGAACAAAAATTATCGAATACCAATTTAGTTGTCTGACTCTCTGGTGTATGTGTTATTGGAAGCAACATACGCTACATTAATAAGGATCATACCCTATGATGTTACGTTACGTTAGGATTATGGTCTCTTGTCGGAGGCATGATTGAATATACAATCGGCAGTAATAGTAGCAGACGTCTAGCCTGCAAATGTGGTAAAACCTTGCATAAATCTGAGGCTGCATACATGGCTTGCTTGCGCTGAATGCTGATTACATTTCCCCTTGTGCGGATTAAATCATGCAACGTTGACCTTTTTAGGCCTCTCTGAAGCCTCATTATTAAATGTGTGATTATTGTTTTGCCAGCTAACAATGTACATGTGGTCAGAACGGAGTTAATTCATAAATTCAGCGTGGAATGTGCACTTTTGTCGCGGTAGTGGTCATTGCCCGCACCGTTTGCGTTGGGTTGTGTTACTTCGTTTACTGCCTGAACTACTGTACCATTCGTGCCACAAGCACACATCTAGCGTGTAAGAGTAATCTGATATGTTAAACAAATCTAGGGATGCATGCGTGGCGTTCTTTCATTTAATACTTATAGCATCTCCCTTGTGCAGGTTAATTGTTGATTAAATCTTACGACGTGGTTGTATTCGTGATTCTATTAATTAAACAATGAACAGCACTTGCTTTGGGCATATCCTTTCTGCTGCCCGCCCCATCTCAATACGCACAATCTTAGTTATGAAAACCTATTGACGCTTCTTAAAATGCAATTAACATGGGGTAAGGCAATACTCTGACGTTTTAGAGAGTACATGGTTTTACAACACGATATTTATTTATACTCAGGATATAATAATACAGAGCTTTTGATGCATTGGCTATGGTCAGATTATGTAGCCTTGTATCTCTGACTTATCTCCGAATAGCAGCAGTATTTACATTATGAGCAAGATACTCACATATTATATATTGTATCCGAGTAACATACGTGCGTTAGAAAGTTTCACTTTTCCTGCTCGAATCGGTTTACAAAGTGGCAAAATGCTCAAGGCTTTAAAATCAGTACTAACGCTACGACAAATGTAATTACTTATATTAGATCGAATATCTTCATGTTTCAATTGCTTAACGCCGTAGATCTCAACACCAATGGACGAAAATTCCCGAAGGCATCATGTTAGATATTCACATAAATGATTGGAAACTTGTCAGGGAGTGTTATTTGCATTATTATCAACGAACTAATAGAAATAATGCTCGCCTTGATTTGCTGTGTTTTATATGCACAATGCCTCAATATTGATTAACTGCATTGATGTAAGCAAAAGTGTAGGTATCAGGTGCATTAATGACCAGCAAGCTTACTGGGAACACCATCGAGCATTATTTGAATATCAGATTTGGTAGTTTATAAAACGTTTTACCATTTGTTTATTGCGCATGACCATGTTTATGATAGATTAGAGCAAGGTCGGCTTTACAGACTACTCGATAAATAGATATGGATGGAGGATTAGATTACAGTATGCATGTCATTCAGAAAGCATACATCTTTAGTTTATAATGGTTGGATAATGGTACCTTTAATCGTACCTTCCATGGCTATTGCTGGTAGGTTTCCTCTTTAATTTCAAGGAATGGACGACCACGATATCATTATTTGTATTGCTATTTTCATTATCATAATTACTAACAGAAAGTAGCCTGTAAGACAATAATTGATGACATTGAATTACTGAAAGTGACACTCAACGATGATTATCTTGACAATTGACATTCCGTTTTTTATCATTGACGGGACTCATCTGTGTGATCTATTTGCTGGGAAATATTCACTGCTTATTGTACGCTTCTTCCATTGGAGTTTAAACCCAACTACATGCCGCTCTACTTTGCGAATTGTTAACTTGAGAATAAACATCTGTGTAACAGAAGTATCCTTTAGAAATCGATTAAAAGTATTCAGAGGCTTGGGTCCTTGACACCTCATCTGTATCATGGTGTGTTGCTGATTCTTTTGAATCGATGAAGACCGAATCCAGTTTAAATAATAACACACATCACCCAGAGAATACGATGAGTACACAAGGGGACTTGTTTAATTTTTTTGCTTACGGGTGCCATATTTTGGATGGTAATGACATTTCCAAAGCCATACAAAAGCTTATATATTGAACTCTATTATGGCATATTTCGCACGTAGGAGAGAATCGGTCAGTGGAGTATTAAAGCGCAAGAATGTTCAAGATGTCTGACAAAATTTACCCATGAAGGTCGCAGATATTGTCATTTGCTTACACAATCCGATAATTTGCCGCTTGTCATAGAACAAAGGCGTGGCAATGAAACGCGGACCCTATCATTTGAATGTTATTGTCCTCGATCATTTGGTCGCTTTGATATTTTGGAACAATCGAACTGCCATGTTTAATTATAAACAGCACACGCAATGGCCATGTCTAAACTACTTCATGCAATATTCCGCGTACTATATTGATCTAATATAACAACTAATGTTGATTGCTGTTGATAATTAGTTTTTACATAATAGACTATCTGAAAACATAATTAGAAAGTAGTCTGCGGTATTTAAAGCACGGCATTACACAGCTATCGATTGAAAAAGTGTTAATATAATTTATTCATAAGGTGCCGTATATTCTTATTCTGACTGTGCGACAGCATTGGAATAAGCAAGCTACCTAGTATCACCGGCTGTCGTATGTGAAGGCAACTAACACACTGTCTGCAAGTTGTTCCGCTATGGGTCATCAGCGTGTGAAGGAAAAATCTCCAGTGGCGATAAAATTTCGGGCTTACTCCCGGGTGTCTGGAGCAAACGTAGGGGCGGAGCGCACGAAGTGCGGAACGCTCGCAGTGGGAAAAATCGCCGGGAGCGGGGGTTAGCATGTCCCCGAGCTTCCTTAACCCGACAGTGCTAGCAGTATGATGGTTAAAGATACACGAAAATGTATAATACGATTGGTCAAAATAGATGACGTCGTATGCAATGGCAGGTCTACCCTTGATTGGGACGGCCGAACAGACTGCAGCGTTGTAGAGGCCCCACCCGGGGTGAACAAAACGGCTCCAGAAGCCAAGAAAAAAACGGGTGGTGGCCGGACGGGTCAGAAAATCGTTAGCCTTGCGCGAAGCTGGCCAATGGCGCTCATCAATGAGCTACTCTCTCTTGGGAACGAATTGAGTAAAGAAGGAAAATACTCCGGGAGACACCTTGAAGAAGCGTGGATGAAAAAGTATCCAAGGTGGACGGGTACATGAGAACCCCATAGCTTACTATCGCAGTACCGCCGCAGTAGCAAGAAATACCCCGACGGGGTACCAGTGGAAATGCTGGAAAAAGTATGCGAGGTACTGCACAGATGGTGTGGGACCGGAGTGGTAGAGGAAGGTGAAGAAACGGAAATAGAGGAAGAGACACGGATTGTCGGTGAAGAACCGGTCAGTTCAAACGAATCTGTTGGTTGCATAGAAGAACCAACCACTTCACTGACCCTGGACTGTGACTCATGTCCCTTGAATGAATTGTTTCACTCTGCAGTCCAGCATAACCTTTAGGAAATGAAGAGACGACCCGTTGGCAAAAAGGGCGAAATCGTTGACGAAACCCAAATAGCAATAGCAAACGAGGTGTTCAGTGACTACTGGAACACTTCAGCTCAGACCCCAGAAGAGCTGAGTGCGACACCTACACGGCGGCTCAATTTACACTAGGCCAGCTAGAGGGACACGGCAAACAAAGGTCAGATACTCGACCCCGCCCAGCTGACAAAGGTTACAGCACGGTAATAGCGGATACCCGAAAGAAGATCGGGAGGGTAGATCAGGAACTACGGCGGCGTAGAAGCGAGTAGACCGGAAAGCCAAAACAAAGATGGATTTTGGGCCAGCTGGCAAAACTGTCGAACGCCAGGCTAATGGGACTGCGTGAGGAATTGCTATCTAAGCTGAAGACTAGAGCATTTGATAAGAAGCAGTCCGACCGCCGAGAAGAACTTAAATCCATCAACCGTAGGTTCACACTAGAAGGGCCGAAGGTCCTCGATGACCCACCAGTGATTCCAGAGGGGATACCCCAAGCCGCTCAAATTGGAGAGTTTTGGGGAAATATTGTCGGAAACACGTGAGAGGCAGAAAGATTGACCAGCGAGGTGAAGGAGTGGCTCGAGGATCAGAAGGGCAAAGCCGGTTCTCGGTGGCGCCCGGAAGTCTCAGATCTACTGACGGAGAAGGTATGGGACAAAATGGTCAAAGAAGCCTAACCGTGGAAAGCGCCAGGTCCCGACGGGGTTTGCAACTTCTGGTGGAAGAGAATCCCAGGGGCAAACAAGGCCCTCAGAGTCATCGTCACAGGTTTTCTGTCGGGTGACTTACCAGTACCAGAGTGGCTCTGTGAGGGAAGGAGCACACTGATCTATAAGAAGGGTGACGTGAGCAAACCGGCCAACTACCGGCCAATAGCATGGCTGAACACCATGTATAAATTCCTGAGGAGCGCCATGGCGAGGTATCTTACCACCTTCCTCATTCAGGAGGAGGTGCTTCCAATAAACCAGCGAGCGAGGAAGGGACATAGGGGAACTTACGATTGCCTGCTAGTTGAACAGATGATGGTCAGCGATGCAAAGATCGGAACGAAAAGCCTTCAAGTCATGTGGTACGTAGTGAGGGAGGGGAAAAAGATGAAAGAAACGGCGGAGGTGAAATACAAAAGGGGGTTATTCCAAGGCGACGCCTTTGCCCCAGTAGCCTTCTGCCTAACCATCGCACCCCTGAGTGTGGCTCTAAACAAACTGCAAGGACACAAATGCAGAGGGTCTAACGGAGGTCCAGTCAATCATGCGTTCTACATGGATGACCTGAAGACCTGGACGGACCCGAGCCAAGCTCCGGCGTTTCATTCGACAGTAGTCCACGTCTCAAAGGCTATCAGTATGCGCTTGGGAATGGATAAATGCGCTACTGCTAAGCTAATCCGTGGTAAAGACGTCAGTGTCGGAGGCCAAGTGAAAGGACTAGAAGGGCTGTGATTACTTTGGAAGGGGGACTCCTATACCTACATGGGGGTTCCACAATTGCTTGAGATAGCCGAAGATGAGGTGACGGACAGGCTAGCCGAAGAGTTCAAATCTGACGTCGAGTGGATATTCAAATCAAAACTAAACGTCCGCAACAAAGCGTTGGCTTACAACTGGAGGGCAGTCGGCAAATTGGCGTACACCCTGGCAACAGGAGTGTGGAATCTCAAGCAGTTAGACGAGTTGGAAATTGCAGCACGAAAGATAATGTCTGATAACTGTGCCTGGTTTTTCGGTACAAGCAGGGACCACTACTACTTGAAGGGAGAACAGGGCGGATGGGGGTTCAAGAGCCTCAGGGTTGAATACCAAGTGGCTTTAGCATCCTTGTCCAGATACTTTCTAGGGAGCCTAGACCCATTGATACTTGAAGTACGAGACGTACTCGAGAGCATGTGTAAGAGAGTACCCGACCGAGCAACTCTGTTTCAACGAGCAAAAAAGGTATGAAAGGCGCAGGGACCAGTACCAGTACTGGAAGAGATCCCAACAACCAAAACGCTCAGGGAGGGACAAAGGACAGAATGGCTGGAGTTCCGAAGGAACAAACAGCATGGTGAGTTTAGGAAAACATGCCTCTCGGACGACACGTACAGATGGTTGAAGGAAGGGAGAGTTGACGCTAGGTCAGCCGCCTACGTACTGGCGGCACAGGACCACGTGACTCGAACAGAAAATAGGGGTGTACCAAGGCTCAACAACGTGCTGGGTGTGCAAAGAGGGACAGGAAACTCTCGACCACATCCTGGCAAAATGCCCTTCCCGTAACTTCTCGATGTACAAAGAGAAGCATGATTCGGTTTGCAGACAGGTTCAGTACCAGCTAGTAACAGAGACAGGGTTAGTAGGAGCTCCCGCTAAAGGAAGTTGGACGGAAGTACCAGACGTAGTAGAAAACGGAGAACATAAACTAGTCTGGGATATATGTCTGACAACCACAAAGCGAATAGAGCACCGAAGACCGGACATATTGAAGGAACGCCGGATCTTTATTGTCGAAATCGCCATGGCACTCGACCACCAGGTGCATGACCGAAGTGCCGAGAAGCGAGCACGGTACTTCGAGCTCGCAGCAGATATGGCTAGGACTTCTGGCTATACCACGCAAGTCGTGCCCATAGTTGTTGGGAACCTAGGCAATGTAGACAGTTTGGAGAAGGAGCTGGAAAGGTTTCCTCTGATATGAGATAAGCAACGGTTGGTCGGAAACATCCAGCGCACAGCGGTTTTCGCAGGGATAATCCGGCAGCATCTAGCAAGCAAGTAAGAGAGAGTGGCCAACGATAACGCCAAGCGGGTGGAAGACACGGACGTTTGCCCGGGTATTGCCTTGTATACCCGGGACCCTCGGGGCATTAGATGAAGACTGTTGCCTCGAGGTGACCTATAACATGCAATATGCACCCCTTGAAACGGGAAAGATTTATTGGAAGCCAATTTGTTGATGACACTCCTGCACTGCTATTAAGATCTGTCATGTACCATGTTGAAAGCAAATATTCCACTTATTGTAATGTGAATTGGTTAACTTTCAATAACGACACATTACAAAGTCTAAGATATATATTCATATCGTCAAGAGCCATCGAAAATCTCGAACTACCCGCAAGTCTTATTCTGTATCTCACATTTTTAAATGTGCCTACGGATCGGAATGGATAGGTCATTTATTTGTTTCACATATACATGGACCACACGTAATGAACTACATTCGACTTCTGGTCTGTCTAATTAAACTACAATGTAAAGGTAATTAGCAGGCTTCACTTGTACAAGGTCGTGAATGCGTGTTTTGCTTAGCCATCTCCTCTTCATTCAGCTTAGCTCTTGGATTATCAAAATAGACCACATCAGCATGAAAACTCAAACACGGCCACTATAGTAACACTCTTGATATCATATTGGGGTTTTGCTTCTGTGGCCTACAAAAACCCATAATGCTGAATATGTCTCCATGACAATAGATTGAAAAGGTGGTTCCATTTCATAAATACGCACGCACGTATTGCTATTCAATAGATCACAGGGAATGTTGATTATTTTTGTAGTTCCTGTAATCTCATTCATTCAATCCTTTATACAAAACGTTCAGGCCTCGCCAAAATACAATTATACCATATTCTTACTGTGATATCACAATATAGAATGACCGATGGCTAGCCTAGAAAATGGCTCATCGCTAGGACCGGTGGCCTTTTTCGGGGACTTATTGGAGCCTTTCAGGTTTTGCAATCAATGGTTTTGTGACCTAATGCACGCCTTTACTTGTCATAAAAGGCGCGCTGTCGTTTATACTGAACTATGGGACGCCAATTTCCAACCCTTCTGTACATGCAACATGTTGACCATCATTTCTAAGTCTGCAGGCGAATTGTAAGCTTTGCTGATTATCTGAGGCACTACCATTGCCGTCATCGCATAGACTCTCTAATAGGGGCCACCCCACCATCGACGCTGTCACCGTCTCCTTCAACACAAATCGATTGGGTCGCTTTGTCTTGCCACCATTAAGCGACTTCTTCTAAGCGTCTACTTTCGGAGAGAGTCTATGATTTGTGTTAGCTTGTATATTTTAAGGTATTACCAAAATTGTGTGGACGATGGTATATTGATATTTCTTCGCGCATTTGATGATTGGCTTACATGTTATTCATCTCACCCTCTGGTTGCACAAGTTACTCCACAAACAAAGATACCTGGAAAGATATGCTAATATGTTAATTTCTACCAATTTATCTTGTAAAGATGGTGATTATGAATGTTTACGTGCATTACTATTAAGGATTGTGGGTTATGTATTTTCTAAAAAACTTATTTGCTGTAGATATTCTGGATTGCCCATGGAGCACCTGGGGCCGTAGTCATTACAAATCTTAACTTGAGTCGCCTTAACTTGAGTTGGCGAGCTTAGCTGAGTCCGCGAACTCCGGCGTATCCACAAAACAAGTAGTAGTCGAACTCAGCTAAGTCCGCCAGCTCAGGGCTGGCAAACAGCCCAAAAAAATTAGTGGCTAATTTCACATATGCACCATCACATTCATAGTTTATGTCTTACAGGGAAAAAGAACAATATGTTTTAAAGTGTTCATTAGACAGAAAATGGAATACAATGGCGAAGAATGATCGATTTAGACGATGGAAATGAAGTAGTCTAGTCTGACTCTTTGATATAATATAGAGAAGATCTAGCGTCGTTATCGTTTGTCAAAACAAAGTAAAAAAGGAATAGCCTTAAAACCTGTTGCTTATGAATATGTCACTAACCTTTATTTAATCAGACTGTACTATATTATATGATATCAAGTTTAATATACGGTGCAGCCCTTGGCCACGAGTTTCAATAACACATATTCTCAGCACTCCGAATCCGATCTACTGCATTGTTACCCATGAACGCGACCACAACGCCAACGGCACGATGAACCATTGTTTCTTATAGAGACGATTTACACACTTACTAGGTCTTATAATCGGTAATATAATCACGGCCAATCCACACGATTGGGAAATAATTTCATCAACCATGCTTGTACTTATAACATTATTAATCTGCGATAAATATAAACACTCCTTGTTGAGTTTTGTTGTTTGACAGTCCGTTTGAATTCGCGTGTTACTGGGTCACTTCGCGTCATTAGTCTATAACGTGACTTTGTCTTTGACGCACTAAACGGAGTGTTTATCGCAAAAAAAACCCTTGTCGTTAGTGTGCTTTGGGGGCACTTTCAATATCAGCCCTATTATCATGAAGTGGATACATAGATTTGTCGGCTTGGTGCCTTTTTTCTTAATATTCAATAACACTAAATGTGAATCTTTGCGCCGTTGATCATATTGTGAATTTTAAGAAAATCCACTGCAAGCCAACTCGATCTTTGGTAGACTTACAACACCCTGTCCGAAGCGTTTGTGAAGAATTCCCCGCTTCGTTTTTATGAAAACTGCATGCGGCGTGAATAATTTAAAATCCCGATCAAACTTGGTGTGTCATAAATAAGGAACGGCTGATGATGTTTTGGTTCATTTTAGGAACATACTTGTTCTTATTCATATCTGTGAAAGCATTTTCATGGAAATGTTAACGTAGGACCGCCATTTTTAAGTTTGAGCTAGCAAACTTAAGTCAGCTACCTAGCTGAATCAGAGTTGAGCACAATAGGAGACTTATGATTCTTTTTGGATACGGATAAGACGGCCAGCCCAGCTTTCCGTCTCAAAAACCTGAGTTTGCGGACTTTATGCATACGGCCCCTGATCTCGACTGTTCACATCGTTTAGTAGAATATAACTCTTGTTATGAGCCCCTCATAGCTATTAAGGTCTGTGGGATGTTTATTTTATAAAGACTTATTGAAATTCTGGATTGCCCATGCAGCACCTGATCTCGACTGATTCACATCGTTTAATAGAATATGACTCATGTTATGTGTCATTTGCTGTAGAATGCGCCATGGTAAAAACGAGAGGAAATCAACCTATCTAGTGTGTAACATATGACACCGCGACACCAGTCATTGAGACCCAATATTGAAATGGTTGGTATTATTTTGCAACACTGATTCAATGTATTACGTTGCTTAGAAATGAACCAATCATATTGCACCTTCACTGATCAAGTGATTTAGAGGATCAGCCTTGCTGTTTGTGTGGTTTTATAACCGAGATTTGATCCTAGATTAAATCATCCCCGCGATAAACACAATAAATATCGTTCGGTGTTCTTTTACACAGACCGATTTTAAATATAACCTATATGCTAAAATCACCCCTTTAAATGGTTTTAATTGTCTTAGAATACAAACTTGTAATCGTAACACGGCAATCAGCACGCCTTGTATTGAGTATGCGAATCAAAATGCATTGTTAGCGCTGAATATATTAGACAACACTTATAAATCTGGTAAAATATTTTGTAACAACATTTCTTATCAGATATAATTGAATTACGTTGGTGATTTTATCATACGATGCTTGTTTAATGCCATGTGACATATCAGCGCATCGTTTAAGTGTAGATTAATAGTTGTGGCAATACGCTGAATCACTACCAAATATCAAATACAAACCTTCAATACTGCTATACTATTATATTACTCTAGTACTGTTGGAGGTTGTAATCAAAATGGTCGCAGCGCCTGTAGTGAGGCAAATAAAAAAAACAATATTTAGCTATACATTAAGACCAAGGTTCTTGTGTTGCAATAAACGTGAAGTGAAATCAGAGAAATCACGCAATAACTGCCCTATTAGGTGAAGCTGATTCAGGCACACGTTCCACCTTCAGTAGCATGAGTTGGGTCCGTGGTTGCACATAAAATTAAGGAATCTTGATCAAGGCTAGGTTCTAATACTTGCGGTAGTATATCCTGCCTCTGGTGCCAACACATACAATGCACAACATGCAAAATAAAATGGAAATTATGTTGATCTCGTGTGTCTATGAGAGTACTTTACTGTCGCTGTAGTTAATTTTATTGCCAACCACTATCTACATAAGCATTAGTATTACCGGCAAAATCAATATATGATTATTTAAATGACTTACCACTTCCTCAACAATGGTTCATGCTACACTGCGCCCGTACTCATTAAGTTAGCTATGGATGTACTACTAATATGCAGTGTGAGGAAGAACTCCTTCTTCACTCGGGGATCGTGAGCACAAAAACCAAAGGCGAGGCACTCTGTCAATGAGATCAGAGCATGACAGCATATAATGCACAGGGGACTAAGATAATGCAACTATTCGTATAAGTCAAACCAGTATAGTGAATCTGTTAGGGTAAACTGCCCCCACTAATTTCCGGTTTTACAAACATCGGCACGTGGTTATTCGTAGCATTATCAATATTCATCGCCTTGATTATTTTAATGTCTATTTATATTACACATGACTGATTCACGGTCAATAACGTGATCCGCACCTAGCGGGGGTTAACACTTTCATACCATGATTGAGCTTTTGATACAAAAAGCAGTCTGTCACTGCTTACTTTACCTTATATTCTTGCGACTGATTGGGCTGATGTGCATAGATGTGCATATGATTTTAAATCCTAGCAATGCATTACATAGCACATTTGATGAAACTAGTAGCGGATGAACAATATTGTATACCATGCGTAATCATAATTCGTTGACCTGATATATACTTAAAGCATTTGCATCATACCATAACTAAAACCGGATATTTTACAGTTGAGTGGTCTGGCGACATTCAGTTTTCGCAGTAGATGGTTCATTACGTTTTGAAACAGCTGTCGGTCTTATACAAACCGCATATAACAATGTACCATAATATGATTGCAAGTAATCTGCTTCAATATTGGTAAATATAAAATTTCCACTTGTTGCTCTCAAGATGGCTGGATAAATCATTTGTTACTGCCTCCTATGAGAGGATATTTGTAACATAGCGCTGCACTGTATACCAGCGCTGACTAGCTTATTCAATCAACAGGTCACCATAAATACGAGGCTGAGAAAACCAATTATAAAGCAAATTCCAAGATCAGGGGATTTATGTAGATGCTGTTAGATAAACTTATCATATCATGCTGTTGGTCAACTCCCTACGATATGGTAAAATATTTCAAAGTGTCAAAGGTGATACTCGCGTCAATGCAATATCCTTACCTGCAGAGCAAGGAAACATTTGCAAACAAGGTCCACTTAAGCCAGCATTATCTTTTTTTATGCATGTAACTTGCAGGTTTTTAGCCGAAAATTATCGTGCGCCAAAGAATGATGTTCAAGAAAAAATTCACTTGGTTTGTGAATAGCCGGTAAATAGGACCATAGGGCACGTCGATGGTTGAGGTTACACTACACACCTTGGATTTGTTTAATCAATGGTAATACATGCATTGCCGCTGTTATTATTGGTTATTATAACCATCATTGTTGCCTTGACTATTCTGTTGACATTTGATAGTAGCAGATTAAGGTTGCATTGTTGAATTGGGCATATTAGAGAACTAATTCACAGCATTAAATAATTTTGATGCCCAATACTCCTCCCAGCTGCCACCACTGCCATTACAATCGATAACAGAGTCTCCTATGCAGATTTGTAATGAAAGGAATGAAATATTTTGGATCCCATGCGTCAGTAATTTGAACTAAGGTTGGTTATTCAAATACCACCTTCTCTTTCAACATTCCTTACATTAATTGTTCACGGTTTGCCTGTGCAAATATGCAATCAGATAATGATTGTAATTAGCTGTCACGTGTATATAAAAAGGATATCAAACTACAAGAGGGTTCATTATTAATGCGTGGGCCAATAAAATCGCATTTTTTTCTGGTCATTTTAACTAGGGTTTGTATTCCGTTAGGCACTGCAACGTGTGAGTAGCGGTTGTTTCTACAACGCATCCACTGCACTTCTTTTATCACCTCATTATGATATAATAATTCACAATCAATCATTGAAAGTGGAATATTGTCCCACACACCTTGTAATCTCATATTGTCCTCATTGGTGCTGTGTGACTTCATACGGTCGTCGATTGTGCTATTTGACTTTATGTTGCTCAATATGTATAATACGCAGCTACAGAATAGAATGTCTTTGCAATTAGGTTAGTGAAGAGGTAAAGATAAAGTTTGTATTATGCGCGGTATGAATATATCTATGGCATTAGATGAATTGCATTGATCATGTTAATGTAATAACAGAACAATGCAAGCATATACTGATTCTTCAACTGAAATACATTGCCTCTCGCACACAGGGACAGATTTTACCCACTTTCAAACATTGTGCCTCCTATTTATTTGTAGATGGGTTGCTCAGATTTGCCTATCATGCCGGATTTATATATAGAGAAACGCAAGATAATAATATCAACGTCTTGGACTGAATGAATGTTATCTATTCAAAAAAAAGACCATGTAAACTGACGTTTGTCCTATCTCTAACTTTTCGTTGACTTAATGGTTCACAATACCTGTCCCCGGTCTTCTCGTGATTCCCCAATGAACCCGCAATGAAGGCCATTATTTTTATCTGCGCATCAACTCGTCGTTTGCCGGACCCAATCTTCTGATTTATTCCTCGATTTGATTTTTTAATTAGTGTTTAGCAGAAATGTTATTACTGATTGTCAAACTGATACGCCCTTACGCAGTAACTAAGTAATGAAGATAAATAGAAGTGATTAAATTCAAGCATTAAACGCTACGTTGTCTGAAACAATAGTTATACTGTTCTGATCAAGCCTCAACTGTAAAACGTCACAATGCGTGAATCGTATCTCGTGGACCCATATTAACTCTCGAAAAGCACATGATTTTTTCTTTAGATTTTGTTGATGGACGATGGAGGCAAAGTTATCGAACATAAAGACACCGAAGCCGTTAGCATTCCTGTGTCATGGTGAGCTGATGATTTGATATGAAGGTATCATATCTTCCTTTGTTCCACCATACAGTACTTCACTCTGTTAGGTGAAGATATTCAGCTCTATTATGTTTGACCGGTTGCGTTGAATACAATAGTGCTAATGTTTGCTTTATGGTGACACGTTATCAAGCTGCGTGAAATTATGTGCTTTCGCTCAGCATGTTCACAAAAAGTTGCGTAAAGGATTACCAATTTTACAATGCCTTTACCCCTGCAATTTTTAAATAAATACAGTTTATCCTTTAGCGTACAGCCTTTCTACCACACACACCTATTATTAGGTTAGAATGCTTTAATATTCTACACACCAAACGTTTAGGCAATAAACAAGGTCTTCACGGTGCTATTAAAACATCACTCTGTCCAATCTACTGATGCCTGCGTGTTGTGCTGAATATGGTTATGTTATCGGACATTAAGCGAAGACCTGGGCACATGAGCACTCAATATTATTACGTGCAAAGAGTGCAATGCAATGGCCGTCATATATGACTAGGCAATGGTCCGGTGCATTACTCACCTGAGCACCGGGAACAACGGCTACCATCTATTGACATTGCGCGTAATTGTTTGCAATGCACGTCATCTATGAATACAAATTCATGCATTTTCTACTTGTCTCAAAGTTTAAACTCATGTTATATATTTCAACTGGCAAATAACGATAGATACTTACCAAATTATCCATCAACTTTATAACAAATTTGCTGTGGCTATAGTATTGCGGCCACTTAAGAAAAAGTGCGTGCATATATGAGATCGCATGCGAAGAAATGTGTCAATGATAGACGCATTATATCTAATTATTTTAAGAGATACTCCAGTTGTGGCAAGGTCCTATATTTATTCAATAGACATCAATCGACGCACCAATGAAGAAAAGATCAATTCAGTCGTTGATCAATCCAGAACATCCTCTGGAATGGTCCATAATACTGTTATTTACATGTACTATTGCATACGCTCCAGCAACGCAAGGTGAAATAATGCTTCCATCTAACGTTAGGAGTCATCATAAAGCCTCCAAGCCATGTGTTGGACTTTCTACGAAAAAGCAACAGAGTAGATGAACTTTCAAGCAAGGTTTCCAATAACCAATTTTAGAGCCGATTTATTACAATTGGACGAATTGGGACTAATCTTAAGCAGTCGGGCACAAATTCGAGAGTGACCATAGTATACCTTTTTGAAATTGACTTAATAATTTTTTGATTTGATTAGTTAATAAAGACCTGTCCGTTGAAGCAAATAATAGCTGCGATATATCTACGCTTAGGTACAGTAAGCTACGATGAGCTGCGATGATTGTTCACGTCTGGATCGGTTATGATAAAGTTATGATTGCATATAGAATTGGCACGGAAATATTACATTCTATGTCGCATTGACAAGAAAACTACGTCTGCAATTGTAACAACTATTTTCCTACGTTCTGATGAACGCGACAATTTATCTACGATACTCAACTCTCAAGGCATTAATTTTTTAATAACCATTGATTGACGGCTTTTTGACAATGAGGTAGAAAATGACACAGAGGAGTGGTTTCGCCACATTTATAGCCCATATAGCAAGGGGCTCAACGGCTACAAAGACACAATCAGCAAATGTATGGGGACAAGTCATGATTCCAAGATATAACAGATGAGATCATTAATACCTCAGTTTCAGTTACACATGTCAGACGGAACCACACATTGGCCTTCTGCAACCGACAACAAATGAGATTTAGAGCTTAGAGTCGTGCATTTCAAATCAAAATCATGTAGGTGCGGCTCGGCCTGGATTGTCACGGTTCAGTATTGCAACTTAATCAAACATAATTGGCTCTGTTGGCATGATAATGGTTTGTGATTTAACGAGCGACAGGCGTGCCGTGACACAAAGCTAACATGCATGACTAAGGTGATCGTATTGCGTTCGTTTGTTGGTTGCGTTAATGTATATAGCGACGAGATTCGATTGGCGTAAAGTATTTAACGCTTTTATCTCCGATTGTATGCTTGTGCACTCGTTTAAATCGCCATCAAGAACAATAACTGTTAATGATGCAAGCCATGGCATGTATGAAATTGTTTTGCATAATCCTTCTCAATGCAAACCTGGAAAGCTATCGAGAGAGAAAGGGCATATTTTACCGATAATGCGACATCCTTCCATTATTTGGTGCTTTATTAGAGCAGAGAATTGACTATGATAAATATTTGTTGCAGTGGGTTGTGTCAAGTATGAATACTTGGGCTTGCGAAAGACGCTACTGCTATGTGCATTACTGTAGTTGCGATGAAGTAGGGAGATAATTGAGGCCAGCAAAGGCCATATATTGGTTTTACTTATTTACCCCACTTCTGCTTTGAATGACGTTATGGCATCCATATCAGTCGAATCGCCATTCGTTGACTCAATAACGTAGTTCGCTTTAACATTATACTGAGAATGCAATATTAATCGCTGGGTGATGCAAAACTTGACACAGCTTCCGTGCCTGTACATAACATAAATAATCAAACTGAGAATAATGGGAATATATACTGCCTCTGGTAGAATAAGCACGATATTCTTGGCATGATATAACTGTAATATGCGTGACACAACGTTTCGACTGAATAAATGCAAATACGTTAATTACCTTTGATCTTATCTAAAGTATATCATCGAGTGTGTCGATATAAGGGCCCGATGCAAGAGACCATCAACATTTACCTATGATGCTGTCTGTTATTGTGACAAAAGTGCGGTTGTATATAAATAATTATATGTGGAAAAGCACGGGTATAGATGCTGAATATGTCGATGCCATTTGGCATTTTAGCGGCCTATCAGCAAACGAGTAGATAGGGTGTTATATTTGAGCAATGATTTAGACTTCCTCCCCCAGTACAATATTCTATTGACTAGAGATGAGAATATCGTTGCTAACCCGAATGTTGCTTGACATACAATAAGTTAGGAAATTACTCTTATTCTTGTACATGTTACACAGCAAGAGCTACATCGACTGTAACAAAATGTCCGATCTGTTTTTAAGATTATTTATGAAGATGCTTGGACTGCGATTTGCGGATGAATCATTAGGCTACTTAATAACGCATTAGCTCCCTAACTTTGGTTAACGATTTATCGGTGACTTTGTAAATAAGTAGAATTCACGTCAAAGGGAGTTTACTAGCTTGTTAGATTATCTCTTTCTCATACTTAACAAATGCTCTACTTTGCAATGTCACATGAACATCGCAATTATTTAAAAGCATGTGGGGGGAGGGTTATAGCAAAATAAACGGTCAAAAGCGGACGTGTAGGTCAAATATGACTGGTTATTACTGGAGATATGCCAAACAAGGAAAGGTTCCAAATGTCCACCAAACTATAGCCTTATCTGCTTTATTTAGCAATGGTGAATGTATGAACCTGAGTTGCATTGCATATACATATTAAATCATATCAATTTACCAGCGCACTGCGGTTGTCTTTATCAAATATGCGTTAATGTCTATTGACACGGTCGACGATGAAGATGCTCAATTGCGTGACCAAATAACAACGATGCTATTGCAGGGTTACAGAGGAAGCAAAAGCAACTCTGGTAAATATACAGCCATTTTCGTTTGCTATTGACAGTAATGAAGAGTGCACTTGCTGTAAAATGGCGGGGTACGTAGCAGTGTTTTCGATCTGCCAGATGGCTCTAATCGAATAACATCGCAAAGGTAACCTAGTATTGACCTGACAATCCAATAACAACACTATTCACAGCAATTTATCGTTAAAATAATTGCCATCGTGGAGGTGAATCCTCATTAAAAGTTCTCGGAAAAGAAGATGTTCTTTATTATACTCGCTGCATGCTGCTATAGTCCGGGTATTGCAAATGTTCACGGATCGCTAATCACTATTACTATGCTATATTCTGGTTGTGGTTCAACGATGGTCGACACATATATCGTAAAATATTTGATGTCGAGGCAGTGATTTCGTGAGGTTAGACCCCATGGGACCAGCTCAATGATCCAGGTGTCCGATCAATACGAATCAAGTCAATTGGTTACAGGAAGTTGTTCTAATGCTCCAGAATTTTCGCACACCATCCCGCCACGATCGGGTGCAAATGGGATCTCACAAAGTTATCAACAGATCAGTTCCGGCATGTTACGTGAATTGTACAGCCTTCAACTATTGGCTCTGCTCTGACATCACAGTGGAGATATAAAATACGACATATTTACAAGTCTGATGAGGAGCAATATCTACAAATAAGCGACATCAAATTTAGTGCTTGCAAACAGTGCTGAACTAACCATAAAATTGTAGCCTCGAATGTGACAGAATATCGCGTCGAATCTTAGCTTATATTAAATTTGTTATTGCGTGGTGCGTAGTGCGTAGTGCTGCCCGTGCGGTGCCTATACGATAAAGATGTCTCGTAGAGCCCATTGCCAAAAGTTGAGCAAGCACTACGGTCCAGTGCAGTGGAGATATTGGTTATTCCGACCACTTTTCTAAACCCCCGTACACAACCCGTGGAACTCCCGTCGAACATCCATGAAGCATGTGAACACAACCGGGGAGGATTTCTTATCGGCTTCCCCTGTGCCCCAGCCCGCATCCCCCCCCCCCCCGTACTCCCCTTAGGGTAGGCGACCGCAATTTCGAGCGGGGGTGATTACTTACGGGCTCCCAAGGAGCCACGGGTACTATAGATCTCATGTGACTGACGCATTACCGTAAGGTGCCCTCTCCGCGCTGACGCTGTTTGATATTGCGGACGCTTGGATCATAACCATGTAAACCTCTCTACCAATACAAAATATCATGCCTTCGTAATTATTTCACGTCTAGTCTACCGTACACCAAGAGTAAGAAATAATAGTAAGTGAACAAATATACCTCATGATAATTCAATCAGGCGATGAAAAATACCAAAAGTACACATCGTAATTTGCGGTATTATTAAACAAACAACAAGGGACAAGATATGTATTGTATCTAAACTGGAAGGGAACGTACTGAGCAAACTGAACCCACCTATTAGAAACACAAATGAATCAACCGTTTGCCTGCTGGTTTGATGTATGGCATCACAGTATCTGGTTTCTTGCAGCCGTCAAATTAATGCCAATCACCAGCCGATGCAGACCAATTTAATGCCTTGCCAGAGTAGCTCAATGTTGCCCGGGCAACAACGGGCAAATTTGGCTAAGCTCCTTTAGTTCCTTCACAGTAAGCGGGGCTAGATGAGTTTATCAATGTCAGAATATGCTCCAAATCAAGTGATTTGATGGCAATCAGGCAGGTTATGCCTCTCTCTGCTGCAAAGATATGATCACAACCATGGCAGCGCTGTAATGAACGACAATAGCTCTTTTCTTTTAATGTGGATTTGTTTATTCCGAGGACGTCTCTAGTTACCTTGCGTGTTTTATGCTAGGCTACCAGACATCCGGATCAAAGCGCCTTTTGTTACTATGAATTGAAGATATATCAACAACGATCAAAGTCCTCTCATTTTGATTACAAATACCCGAAAGTGCTAAACAAGAAAAGTGATTAAATTAAGCAAACTCAAATTTACCTTCAGGACGCGCAGAATATATCCAAACTAGAAGATGAAAGAATTTTAGTCATCTGATGCGGGCCAAACATATATTCGTTGCTACAGTCTTTGTGAATACTGGCCCTAAGCCATCAGGTAATTATCTCAATCGCCATTGGCCGTCTCACTAGATCAGCAACCCATCTACACAACTAATCTAGTACAGTCTGACAGTACGGTAATACAGGGTCCCATAGTTACCGCTGGTGCCATATACCCCGATGCCATCAACACTTGGATTAATGTCAACTATGTGATGAATTTCGACAGAGGTAACCCTGTCCCACCCAAGAGTAAATCTCATTTTTGCTACCATCACAATATCAATATACCTCTGCGGTTGGAACAAAGAGTTTATAGCTTCGCTAAGAGTGCTCCCCCGAGTCTTCCGCTCGGGAAATATGTGACGACGCCACCTATTAGTCAAAGCGTTATTGTCATAGCGCGGACATAAAAGATCGAGGATCGTTAACTACACGAACACTGTTAGAGGCGAACTGTATTTGATAGGTGTACTCTCGACCGGTTTATTTATCAAGTTGACATTTATTAAATACAGTACTTACGCTATTCACCAGCCTGTTGTGCGACGGGTTTTGGAAGCGTCTGCAGCTCTCATCGATCGCATTGACGTCAGCCCATTATAACCATGTGCTTTTGTTTAAGTTACGATAGCACCACCTTGCGATTGTAATTTATTATAATTAGGGAAGCGAGCACCACAGAGCCACTCGCAGTGAGCCTACTTAGCGTAGCTATAAACTCTTTGATTAGAAGTGGAACAAACATTGGCCCACATTGGTCGTCACAGCAAACATTAATTTAGGGCTACAATCGTAACGGTTAATCAACATTAAACAACAGATAATCGTGGATGAATGTGTTAATAACGGTAAGATGTCTTAACAATGAGACACCAATCAAACAACATAGCTGTTGACGTGGTCCAATATTCGTCATCAAATGGTTGGTGGCCCGCCGCCTTGTATCTTCCGCAGTGATCATCATTGGCATATGTGCCAAATGGCTGGCCGCTGTGATTATTCATGCAGGGTATGTGGCAGATAAGTATACTGATTTCAAAAGTAATGCACCGAGTTTAGACTACCATGCTGACCCCGAATACCATGAGAGTTGGCGACATGAACACTGACATAATTAATATTGTCAATGTTATATTGCATTGATGACGTATTCAGACTTAGTACGCGCCATATCTTTCTTGTGTTTGTTCTGTCTAGGGACAAGTAAAAGAAAAATTAGTTGTTTTCAATAACGTATGTGAGCCTGTGAAAATATCAAGTCTAGTCTTCTGTAAGCCGAGTATTGGAATAGTAGGGAATTTTCTGTTGTTGGAAACTTATGTTTACGTGATCATTTAATCAGGCGTGGAAGAACAAATGCAGTGCACGTCGTACGTGACAAATGATTGCATTGACCACACAGTAGTCCATAAAAATCGGTTGAGGCAAAACCAACCAACTATAGTTTCTTTACCAGGATGTTTACTATGAAAACTTAAATACCGCTGGTGCAAGTTCTTTCAATATTATATACATGCAACGGATTACAAGTATTCTGCGTGGCCATTCCGTGCATCGGTTAATGAGCCACCAATGGCATTAGTGTAAAGCCACATGTTACTAATTCCTGGGTAAGTTATAACTTGCTAATATGACTGAATTGACAATATTTAAATAACCACCCTTGGATATTGACTGTAAAGCACGCTGATACTATCAAAAAGCAGGGAATTAACATATGTCTAGGGGGAGAGTTTGGCCATTGTTGGGTGATGTTTACCATGGCAGTGCTGTTTACACACCTCAAATGTGTTCTACGTATGGCTTCGTGAAACACTGGATTATGACGCTTTATTTTTTTTTACGTTAAGGAATGAATACAAATGAAACACCAAAACTTTTTAGCAGCTCACAAAAGATTAGGCCTAAATATGATTTCAAAATGTAATTACAAAATCATGCATAATAAATAACATTGCGGCAATGTATATAACGCCGTCCATCGAGTTGACAACCCCGGTTCCTAGCCGCGCGCCCAAATGATATAATGGAGAGCTCAGGCTGCTGTGCAATCGGACGAGATGTTGGTGTGGCGTGAATTGAGGTTATTTTCATTGAATCCTCATATTGTTTACCATTTGAAAGTAACCAAACCGTGGCTTATTTATGACATGATGTACACGCGTCATACCGCAGATTACTGTTGTATGAAAGCGGACATATAGATAATCTTCTCGCTGAGTTTACTTCGCAATAATCGTTATAAAGTCATATTTACCAACTGTGATGATGAAAGACGTCATTGGATCTACTAGACTGAGTGAATTCACTGTCCGTTCTATTGCCAGTTAGGCAAGTTCTAATTATGTCACATTGTGGAGTAATTTGACGATACCAGATAATCGGGTATTGTCGGCGAAATCCGCCCTGCTGGCAATAGCGCTCTTAGCGTGTGTGCTTTATGTGAGAGGATGAATTGCAGAATTAAAAGGCCATGGTAACGCCACGCTTAACTGATGTGTAATTTTGGCTGCTATAATCGCTGTATCAGGCTTTGAATATAATATGAAAATAACGGGATGACACTCATGTTAGTAGCTGTGTTTAGAGAAAAGTTTGGCTCCATTAGTCATGAGTTGATATCTTTTCGGGCGTTCAGAACCGTCCATTATCAGTATCTTAGCCAAATACAATAGTGGCCTCTCCTATCGAAACATATAATGCAAGCAGCAAATAGAACTGCTCACAGCCATATGGCTTTTTTCTTAATTTGGTTCAAAGCATAACATGTCTGTCGAACATTTGCTGTGAATATTTTATTAATACCATCATGTCCTAAAATTTGTATTATTACATGATTGTTAAAAAATAGAACGAAGCTGTTGACTGAGAAAGGTTTGCTTGTCGTCTCGATCATTCATGACAACGCAGTGTGTGTGCAGAATCTCTGATAGGCAGGATAACGTTCATACATAACGAGAGGCGTGTAATAAGAGCAGGTGCAGTCTTCAGCTGAAATTATTAGATTTCATCACGCAAAATGGCTCTCTTATCGCCTTTGGCAACTAGACGTCGCGATCCAAATGTCGCCGATTACCACAAATAGCTGATATATATGCGTCGATCAGTTGCACCTTGTGATGACTACAAATGCCCCAAAAACGCAAACAATTGATCAATGAACCTCAAGACAAGTGACAATATATATGTTTCCCTCACTGATCCATAGAGTCTAAACCACACGAAGAGATTATTGGATTCTGTCTGTCAGTGGCGGGCTTAATATATATTCTTAACTACCATCTATGATAACAATTGTATTTAATCATCAAGCAATCACTTAATCGTCCTTGGGCTTTTCGAGAAAGTGACCGGCTGTATTGGTATTCTTACTACATCAGCAACCCAATTGTAAAGATAATCGAGTAGAGAGTGACAGCAAGACAAAAGAAGTAACATAGTAGGGAGTGCTTATTCATTTAAATCACTATGCTGTACCCTAGACCAATAACAATTGGATAAATGTTACAAAATGCCGCTGTCACACCCGCGTTTACAAGTAATAAGCCCTGATCTGTTTGACTTTATTACGAAAACAACGTGTGTGTGGACGTTGAACATACATTTGCTTCACAAGCAACCAACACTCTCGTTGAACAGCATGTTGCGTTGCTGTAACGCCGCCAATAGTATTCTATATTGATGACGTTGGAAGCACGATAACTCTTGTATGTGCCATTAGAAATATTTAAGGGGTTTGATACTGACTATCATTATGATGTTAAGTTTAATGGCCTGTTTCGTTGCCTACTGTCAAACTAAAAATCGATATTGGCTGTATTTGCAATCTTGACATCTAGAGTTATCCATTCAGTGTTTGACGATATGGCTCGTACATTAGTAAGCACATAATTTCTCAATATATACTCAACTCTTAATGTTTTTTTTGTGGCAACCGCTCAAGCAAATGATATTGCCACTCAATTATATCTCAACGATAACAATTAATCCACTCTACCTCCGTAAAACGGTTGATGTTAGTATATTTTAGTGGCTTTAAGGCGTAGTGCCTTGCTTCTAGGTTTGACAGTCACGCATTGGATAATCATAAGATTGCTACCGAGTTGAGTTGAGTCGAATACTTGACCACGGCTACTTCTATGAATGGACCTTGTTTTTATTACCAAATATCGGTAAATATGATGTAATAGCGCAACCGCAGTCGTTACCCAATACAACAAAAATGCCCGATCGCTCTCCCTGATCTTATTTCACTCACCTGCTTTTCGATGGGACATCACCTGTTGGGATTGTGATAGTATAAGAGGACTATATAGTCAATATTCACGGTTGGTTAACTTATATATTTGGTTAATTAAGTCATTTTAGCAAGGACAACCTTGCTCAGGAATTAGTACATGTGGCTGTACACTTATGGCCTTGGCTGCCTTTTCACCTTTGTCAGAATATTTACACTTTATGCATGAGAACTATTACCAAAATAATGCAACTGCTAACTACACATGCGATTTAATGCCACATAGTTTGGTAGCAGTTTAAATGTCAATGCTTTTATCTTTGAGCTAATTGACTATACTAAGCCAGGGGCATATAAAGTGGGTAATTATGCGTTGTATATTTGATCAGTATTTGCAGGAACACTTATGTTGTGTTAGATCAATCAAACATGGAGGAATACTATATGTTGCATATTATGATCCAAAAAGCACTACTGTCTTCCCGCAATGGAAATCTCCGATGAATTTAGACGCTCATCATCAGCAAGATTCTTGTATACTTTGTCTCTTCATCTGTAACATGGGTTATCGGCCTGATTAGTGTCTCACTGTAATGACGTCCTGCCGATATTATCGCATTCATCAACGTATATCTGTTGTTTAAGGTTGCAGAAGTACCCCCGTCATGCATGCATTGCGGTCAGGACCTATGTAGGTCAATGTTTGTTCAACATCTAGCCACAGAGACAAGCATATATTGTCACAATAGCAAAAATGGTTGGGGTATTTGAGATTTACACATGGGGGGATAGGGTCACCTCCCTCAAAATTGATCACATGATTGACCTGTAACCAAAGTGCTGTTAGCATTAGGGTACGTCATGGTGATTTCAGCGAATTAGCATTCACTAACCTGGCATCGGTGGTAACTATGGGACCCTATATTGCCTTGCTGTCCGACCATGCATGCTTATTTGTGTAAATGGGTTGCTGATCTAGAGAGGATACCAATAGACACGGTCAATGTCTCGTAATGGCAAAGGACGATTCGGTAAATTTCCTGATAATTAACAGACATTGTTCACAAAGACGGAAGTAGCAAATATATATATATGGCCTGCATCAAATAAACGAAATCCAATCCCATTTTATTTTAGAGGAATTAAGTGCAACAGCAATGTAAATATGAATTTGTTTGATTGAAGTTTTATCTCTCATTTGTTACCAGTTTTGGGTATTTGTAATCAAAATGAGATTTATGGTCACCGACGGCGCTTTGATCCCGATGTCTGGTTGCCAAGAGTAAACCCGCCACAAAGCCTGAGTAAACAATGGACATCCTCTGAATACACAAATCAACTTAACAAGAAAGGAGCAATTAATATTCAATACAGGGGGCGCTGTCAAGGCTGAGATAATATCTTTGGAGAGAGGCGTTTGTCTCTATGATTGCCATCAATCAATTTATTTTCGGCATTTTCTGACATTGATCAACACAGCATGCACCACCAATTGCTTTGGGCAACGGGGAGCTACAACGGCGCAGCTTCAAAACACGTGCATAACTAAAAATTAGTGATAGATATAAGCAATGATGCAATTCCACTCGGGTCTGTAAGTATCCCATTTAAGTAGCCTGCGGAAAATACAGACTTTTGGAAAATAAATGACATGAAACTGCGCCCTTTTTTAAAAATTAGGCATCCGTTGTTGAATGACTAGTGCTTTTTTGGATCATGTTCGTCGCTGTTGAAACATAGCCTTACAACTATTGTGTGCAAAATCTAACATCTGATCTAAATATAACCAATTGTCGTCTTTCTATAAATTCTGTTTTTGTTGATATTCGTTTCCGTATTGGTCATTGCTTAACCTTGAGCCTCACTCTGCGACGATATATGTATTCGTAGTTATAGCTTATTAAAGTGCATGTTAACAGGATCTCATCGCAGAGAGAGGACACACGTGGGGTGTTGACATTGTTATTTGACTAGTTTGACCTTTCATGTCGATTTGTACACGCTGCTTCCTTACTGCTTTAGTTTTTGCGTTGCGATTAGTTTTAATATTCTTGATGACTTATAGTGGTTGAACTGTGTAGTAGGCGAACGCTGCACTTGGAGTCTTTCCATCTAATTGTATATATATTGGTGGATGATGATTGGTGTTAATGCTGTTGTTATGTATGACGCAGCATGGCGTCCGTTGTTAAAAATGTTACCCCAACGTACACAAAGCTTGCCACTAATCTTCAATCTACCTGAGCAACCCAACGCGTAATGCTTGTAAATGCATATTGTGGAGGGGATGATACCCGTTGTTATGACCATCTTGCAGATTAAGCCTTCTTCTAAATAACCTTACTGCCATCAAACGCATAAGTAGGGCAGATCTTTTTAACGAGTGGCTTTGTACGTATGCGAAAACATACGGAAGATTTCACTAGCCAGGTAAAGTAAACTCTTCCCTCCTCCACAAAGACTATGAACGCTTATTGAGTAGTCCAGGAGATATATGCCCCCCTAGCTCATGCTATATTTATACTGGTTGTATAATCGTAACAACGCGCTCACGAACAATTGTGCTTCCGCTAATTGATTAAGATGCATAGAGTGTTTCACCATTGAAGGCACTGTTTTAATAATGTATTTTGAAAAGTAGGAGCCTGTCTTGATTTAACCCGAGTATCACATACTGAATACCACTATGCCGAGACAATGACACACTGCGTATCTCGTTCAAATTTACCCTCTTTTCAGTTCACCGGGTATATCTCCCATCAGACATGCGTACAATATGTTCATTTACAATAATATGCAAATCGTGTCCTTACCGAGTTATTCAAATGGATGAACCCATATCTTCTCGAATTGATGCAATAACAAACTTGATATTAGCTTAGATTCGACGTGATATTCTACCACTTTCGAGGTTACAATTTATGGTTGGTTCAACATAGAGCTGTGCCAGCACTTTATTTGATGTCGCTATAATTAACACAATTCCTGAAAAGCAATTTTGATTTTAAGCCTCATATCCCAAATAGGCAGCAAGGAAGTAGCTTTTGCTATCTTCTATCATTACGATGTGTGTATAACATTATTTAAAATACAGGTATGAATTTTTACGAACTCGCAGCACATATAATTATTTGCTGATTCCCCAGCGGAAGCATTATTCAGTGAGAATCTAAAAGTTACACCTTCTCTTGAAGTACATAAAAAATTATTGTTGCTGATAAGCAAACAATCCAACACAAATAGACAGCTGTCTAAGGACCCCAGCCACTTAACTTTGCAATTAGCAGTAAGCAACAGCAAACACTTTAGGCATTTAATGTTTACCCGGGTCAACCTGGAACACTTAGAAAAAGCCAAAATGTGCAGTCACAGCGATAACGTCAGACCCAAGTACAGCAACCATCGTCCACTTAGGTCATTGTCATACCCAGCATGAACTTAGGTTCCGACAATGATGTAATAACCTTGCGCTCTTGATTTTTCCGTCAAAATAAATAGCAATATCCTTCTTTCTAACATGTTACAGGTTGTTTGACCAAATATTTACATAACCTCCTCTTCTGCTAAATTCTCCCATTAATTTCTATTAATTTGGCACGATATTTTCTTACCTCGGTAGGCATATGAACTGATGATGCATATGTCAGCAATTACCGAAACGTGTGTTTGCTTGATTTGCTGCTATAACTGACTACGTGACAGCGTAAGCTTTTCTGCTTTTATATAAAATAGATCACATATCGTAAACAGCACCTAAGGTGAGTTACATACTAAATTTGGTAGCACACTCTCGTTTAATTCACAGTTTAATGATAAAACTTGCTAGGCTTATATTTCAACCGGCAACCCCCAAATACCGTTGATCTGTTGGTTATGGATCACCAATCGAAACAAATGGAACGAATAAGAGTGATGGATATCTCTTGTAGTTTAACCCCGATTCAATATATTCTCGCAATGCATTGTGGCCATTATTACAAGGATTGAGCCATGAATAATTTCAGTCTAGCTAAAATTCTCGGATGACATTTCAAATACCGCTGGCGCCTGTTATAGTTGCACTGTTTCAGTGCGAGGTTAAATAATTAATTTGCTTCCGTTATTATCCTGCTGCTAAAACGACTGTAATCGTTTAAATGTATTAGAAGACCAAATCATCGATTATGTATTGATATCGGTGTTTTGAGAACAGCCCCCCTAGTTATTTTTCGAACATATATACATACACTGAGTCAAGTAATGAAGCTTACGCAATTCCATCATATCTTAGTATTATCGCTCGAAATCCGTTTGTTTCCAGCTTTGGATGTTTAGTAGCGCCAGCCCCGTTCGATATTGTACATATGATTCACGTCACATTAAATGAAATGAGCAATCCGACTTGATAACGTCCATAACAATGTAAGTGGTCTCAGATTTGATATTATTTCCCGAGAGTTTTTTTCATAAAATAACTGTCCATGATTTTTATTAAACGCCGCGTGTTGCTTTATCATAGCGTCTCCAAATACCACGTGGAATTATTTAATTCATTCGACTGCATGGTCGCGTCGACCAATCAGATTACAGTTGCCGAGCCCCAAGTCGTTCGATCAACAGCCCCAAGTGCTTTGGTTGATTTCATAATATCTTGTGACGCCCTCTACTTACACAATTGTGATATGTTGGATAGTTAACCAAACATGCCGTGTCATGAAAAGGGCTGTTTCTGCCGCATGACCACTCCATATCAATTACCACGTCGATTCTCTGTAATTGAACCCATTCAACGGTACAGCATGATTTATTAGCACCCACATATTAACCAATGGCGCAAGTTCCTAATTGTATCGTCCTGTCCTCCTCGGGGGCACAGTGAAACCATCGTGATTCCTTAAATTGTTCTCGGTGCACACCATGTTGCAAAATGTTCTGGGTTTGCATGGTTAGTTGTTGAATAGGTAACATGATACTACTTGATGAAAGAGACGAACAGACGTGCTCCATATGTTGATGTCATAATTATTGACACTATAAACGAACAAAACATCAATATGCCCTAAGCATTATTTAAGGATAATTTGCGGGTTACACACATGGATAATTTGAAAAGAATGTGCATGCTTTGTCAGGAAGCAACTTACACAACTCGGGAATGCACCGCATGACAAAAACGACATGAAAGTCAAACATAAATGTATATATCTGGTTTGACAAACTGTGGTATAGCTTCATCCATGTGTATTCAATATGTGCTACTATCTTACAATGTCAATGCAAACACTGATTAATTAATGTTTTAATTTGCATCCCATATACTCGCATGTATTTGACAACATGGCAGCTGATGTGCATATCAGTCCAGCAAATGTGATATTTCATATTCTTCGTTGTCATATATCTTAAACAATGCTGGTTAGACTGCAAACATTGTCAGGAGATTGATTCAAATCCATGGTAAGTAAGTGCACCGAATAATCACGATGGGCTTTGATATTTCCTTTACATAGGTTTTGATAAAATATTTTGTGACAACTTCACCGTAAGACCGGCATTCCCAAACACTCTCGCAGCGGCTCTAGCAACGCAAGGTGTCGTAATGCTTCCATATCCCAATACGGCTTAGCTGTAAGCTTCCAAGCAATGTTTTGGACTTTCTTCAAACAAGTATCATACTAGCAATTTGAGAGCCGATTTATTTGGGTGAATCTTACGAAGTCGGGCTGACATTCAAGAGAGCCCCTAGGGTAGCTTTTCAAATTCACTTGATAATTTTTCGATTCGACTCGTAAACAAATATTTGCCGATGTCTGTTGAAGCCAATAATAACTACGATATCGCTATGCTTAAGTGCAGTTAGGTACGATGAGCTACAAAATAGATAGAGCTGATCGATATGTATCGATCGGTTAGGATTGCAAATAGAATAAGCACGGGTAGCTAAATAGTATGTCACTTTAAGACGACAACTACCTTTGCAATTGTACCAACCATTTTCCTAAGTACGATGTATTAACAATACTGAAATCTTTCGCAGCTAAGGCATTAATTCTTCCATTATCGTGTCTTGGCAGCGCTATAATTTATCAGATATATTATTTCATTAACAATCAATTAGGATATACTACCTTTGCAAAGGAAGCGAAGGTCATGATGAGTAAACCAATGAGTCCGTTGCTGTTCCGTTTAAGACACAGTGTTTGTGTCTTGATTTAATATGCGTTGATGAGGCATGTATATGTATATCGTCACGGTCGACTATGTAGATACTTAATTGCGTGACCAAACAACATAGGTGTAACTGTACCATTTGCTTCACCATCTAAGCTCACAAGCATATGCCCACTGTCCCTCACAATAATGCTATAACAGGGTTGCATATGAAGGGCAACCATCTCGGAAAGGTATACAGAGTCATTTCCTGGCTGTTAACAAAGAGTGCTCGTAATGTTAAAAGGTTATGTACGCAGTAGTGTTTCCGATCTGCAAGGTAGCTCTTATCTAATAACATCGCCAAGAGTGCCTAGTATTGACCTGAAAATCCAATAACAATACAATTCACAGCAATTTCTAAGGTTAATGTGATCTATTAATACCAAAACCGCTCACAGAGCTGCACTACACATTTATTCAGTAATGAAATAACAGGATACCGTCGTTAAAATAAATGTCATCGCTGTGACGAATCGTAATTTAATATATTAGGAAAAACAGATGCTGTTTACTTTACTCGCTGCATGCCGCTATATTGCGAGCATTACAAATATTGCACTGCAAATCGTTGACTGCACAGATTGCTAGTCACTATTACGTACATCACTGTGCACTCAATGAACGCATTTCACAACAACACCATAGAGAGTTTGCTGCAGAAGGGCGATAATCCGCTGCTATGCATGTACATCACTCGTCCATAAGTCAATCAACGTTAAAAGAAACGTAGCGTTATTTTGGGGGTATCGGTCATTTCAGTTGATCACCAAGCAGAGCACAAAGCCTAAATCAAGCAAAGCTAATAAATGGCACCAAAAACGCATTGGCAATAACACAATATTCAATTAATGATCACAATTGGCCAATTCACTATATGAAACGAAGCCTTATTGAACCGGTATTCGGCCCAGTGATGGTGTGCTCCATTGTACCGTCTATGGCGTTGTGTAGATAGCCTGGATAACCGATGTATGGGTTCCAATTAACAAGCTACAATTGTCGATATGGGAAATAATTTTTGGCTATTTAATACTCCCCTGTTCTGCGTTACGATTGTTAATCACGAAAAGTCACATTAGCAGGCCAATGATTTTTAGCAAAGCATGCATTTGCGCATTTCGGCCGCGGCCATCTTATTAGTAATTGCTGTTCAACTAATATATGATAGGGAATATACACACGTATGAAAACCTTACTGACCGCGATTATATTCTAGTTGCGGTAGCTACCGTGTAGCAGGTATACATTGTATCACTTTCAGACATTTCTAATCTAGGTATTGTCGCAATTTAGCAGGGGCGCACTTTGGCTCTCATTATTTTCCTGCTGACCACGGCGCATTCGTCAAGTCATCTTGGTCAGTCAGGGTTTGTGTATATGTAGTTACTTGCTTATTCCGGTATCTATGAGATGCATGACTGCAATCTAAAAGTTATATAAGGCATGAAGTTTTGACGTTAATTATTAGCCAATACGGTTGACATGCTGCTATATTCTTACTTGCCGCTGAAACCTTTGAGAATAAAACCGTTCATTTGTCATGATTGATTGGTCAAAGGGTGATGCCTAGAGCCATTTTTTTAAATTTTGTGTTATACAATCAGCACTTTTCTGGGGATAAGGCAACGTGATATGTTGCCAGAGAAAATCAATACTTAAATGATCGGAGGTTGAATGGCGGCAATTTGTCCCGATCATGGACCGTTTGTACACTTCTGTTCTATAACACTGAGGTTTGCTCCACTAACAGGGGTGTTTCGACGGAGACATTATGCCTTATGACAATACAGTTTGCATCACCAGATAATGATCAACAACGACGATCCATTAAGTCAATACACATGTATTTTGCAGTTTTATGGGGTGTTCAAAATTATTGTGAACAAAGGGCATATACTTAACGCGTGAATATTTAAAGGTTTGTGAGTAATCATTAATTGTTAAAACCAATCAAAACATAATGTTAAAGAATATAAGTAGTATGAGGAATGAATAAACAAATCTTTCACATGCAACGACATCCGCAGTTAAATTTATACCCAAAAAAATAATGGAAAGCGATAGATATCAGGGTGCACATTTCAGTAGTAGTGATATTTCGACGGCCTTTAATAAGATCGTTAATGTTGAACAAATAGAAAGCCCTGTTTACATAATCACTATGATTTAGTTTAATATCCAAGCCAAAGAAATAAACGAACAAGAATGCGACAGCGATATCCAGAACTAGAAGTCGCAAAAGGCCAGTATCAAATAACTTATAGCTTTGCTAAAAGGGCTCACTGACGCCTGCGCCCGAGAAAATTATGTGAACACGCCACCTGCATGCAGCGTGGTGGTAATTTGTAGCGTCTGATTAAAATCATATGGAATTTCATGATTAAATTGGGAGCGTAGTCACCTAGGTCAATGAGGACCTCCATATCTCAAATTGACAGTGCATCGACAGCCCCCATGTGAATTTCTTGAATTTGTGAAAGCGGAACCTAGCGATGGTCGAGCACTCACTACTGTTATAGTTGGTGTAGGCTCTCTCAGCATAGCATTCACATTCATTAGAAATAGCGTGGCAACTTTGCCTTACGCCTTTTTCCTATTCTGCATATAAGAAAATGGCAGTACGGAAAACTGAAGCAACGAAGCCTAACATTGCATGTATTATCAACGATGCCTAAGCCCACATTGTTCTGCAAAACAGTATCTTTCCTTTCTGTTAGATAATGCCGATTGATTGATATTGACACAAGAAACTGTCTGCAACTCGTCAATAATTTAGTATAGCCAAACATATCTTATTTTTTTCTGTCATTCAGTGTCGTATTGAAAGCTTTCGCTTACAATAAACTATGACTGCTCGTTTTAAAACACCAATAATTACTGATGGGCAGCCCACGGTACATATCCCATGAACCGATAGCGAAAGGTTCTGCTAGCTGTCAATTTAATTATCTTAGATTCCCCGTCCTCATTGTCGTCTAGGTCGTACTAGAAGTTGCTGCCATGGAAGCCACAGTTATTAAGTTGCCTGTGCCTACCCATGGCGTGTACTTTTCTTTATGGACGAGACCCAAAAGCCGTAAGTGAATTATCCCATCCTCCCTGCACGTGTATAAAGTTGATTGGACAGCACAAATCAGAGTTGGCTCTGGTTGCAAAAACACCATCCATAAAGATGGATCATTTATAAGACCTACTTAACGTTAAGTTCACGGTTTAAGTTTTGAATTATCGTTCTTTTGTGCTGGTTATTCTAACTTTGATGAAACCCGGTCGGTGAACCGATTAATTCTAAACCAAAAGGTCGCGGTCGACGCAATATTTGTGCTCTCGATTCACAGGCACGTACTATATTTAATGAAACAAATATTCAAATAAAAGATTTCGAAAGTATATGCTGCGCGGCAAGGTAATACTCATAGACTGTCCAATATGAAAACCATGGCTTAAGGCAATTATTTTGCAACACTATAGCTAATTAGAGAACGCCTTTTATCTTGTCCATTGACCTCATCTTAAACCCTTTTTCCGTCGCATTGTAGGGCCGTCGACAAGCTCGTCGACAAGGAATGCATGCATTTGCGGGTTGTCCGACTTCATTGTATCCGACATATTTAATGTTGGATTGATTAGCCCACGGTTTGAATTTGTGCATAGTATAGATAGTGCTATTCTTTACATTTCACATTTTAATGCTGACTGTGCGTGGCACAAGTAAATTGCGTCGCCTTAAACGCATATATGCGGATGTCAAGCAACAAAACCCTGCTCTAATTGTACTCGGTGAGATATGACATTCTAGTTTAAGACGGGAAACGTGACCACATTGCCCAGAGTAATGTGTGTATAAACCGATGCGTGCTAGCCTGTTATCAGGGCTGCTTTTCAAGGCGAGGTCTGTTCTGACAATATCATAGCGACAATATGCTACACTAGTAAAAGTCTCATTAGTGGTGATAAGAGTAGATTAATGTTTTACTATTAACCTTGTTAGAATTGATCTTAAGCTCTTTAATTCACCCATAAAATTGCATCGATCACATATTGCCATATCTGTTGCCAGAATCAAACTGGTGCTACATGCTAACTGGAGTGTCTTGCTTACTCAGATAGCAGTAAAAGTATCAACGCTATGCAGTTAACAGATTGTCGCACAATGGGTTCCTGAGATCGAAAACAGAGGTCAAATTGAATTGTTATTTTCTATAAATGCGTGTACATTGATCCAAATAATGTTATAGCAACCACATAGTCTATAGACAATCTTATGACTGAACACATTTTTTATCATCGCAGCATGTTAAGAATATGATAAACAGAGATCCTTGTGGCTGTCTGACTTCCTAATTTCAATTATATTGCACTACACATGGAGGCAAGTCGATAATCCAACGTTTATAATTGATGAAAGCCTCCCATAGCAGAGACGTCCTGAAGACACACTACTTGACCATCGAACAGCGACGACATATTGTTCGACTTCAGTTGCATGGTCACACATCTTTCGGTCATCGTATAAGCAGCGAAAATCGAAACTGGTTGTCGTTTAAAAGCGGCAGAATGTCAACTGCTGCATCGACTCGATAAAAATAAAGTGGAAGGAACTGAATAATTTATTTGCATGAAATATCCATACACTTGTATCTTTTTAGTATTAGCTAATGTTGTAATTTTTGTAATATCGTCCTACACGTTTCAGGTTTGCAATACACTATGACGTGTGCGATATTAGATACTATCGGATCATTGATAATTCTGTTAAAGTAGTGCCGTTGATACATCAACAACCGATATGTTAGAACTGCCAAAAGTACCACAAGCAAATGATTTGTATAACACTTTGTATGGCAATAGAGGTAGCACAAATCAATGTTGCCTTTTATAAAACAAATATGGCACCATTAACTACCTGTAATTTCAGATCATTTGCCCATAAAATGCAACTTAACCATTTAATAGCCTCTTATGACCCAGCAGAGATTCAACTGAGCAAATCTTTGTTCATCCATCCAACTTACTTAGGGGCGAGCCTATAAATGGATCTGAGGACCGATCATTAGACTTGTTATGCATACACACAGGCTACAAACTGGCAAGTATCTTCTCTCGTATCTTAGAGAAGATATGAATACCGACCCGAACCGGACTTTCCGTGGTGGTTGTGTATTTTATTTCGCAGTTCTCAGTGGGTGAAGCGTACCGTTCATTTTCAAACAAATAACATAGTCGTTCTAGATAGTGTTTTACCGGCGACCAACTTTGGTCATTCATGTCCCATGTAGTCATCCTAATTGCATTGCCTAGGGTATAAGTCCATACAAAAACTGAAGTTGTGCATTCGCATGGTATCCATTATATGACTTATAGGACAGTCAGCAGCAAAGCAATAGCTTTCGTGGAATGCATTACATTTAGGCAATCACCATTTGGCCCTGGTTCGCTCGGTTGGGATAGTGTTGCGTTAGTTACACCCAACACATATTGACAAACTAATAGCCACATTACTTAAGCCATCACTAGCTTGGCTAGTTGTGGGAAGCACTCGAGCCACTTGATTAATTGAATTGGCGGATGATCTAACCCCTGTATATAGGTACCGGCTAAATACAAGCGTCCGTAAATGAGACCGTTAGTATTTCACAGGGACATTTATGGCTTAATGTTTTGGCTATGTTTGGGAGCAACAGGGCGTTATAGCGAACATAGATGACCACGTATTTTGCAGTGTCCTAATTGAAGGATTATCCAACTCACGGAAGTACTGCATACAATTTACAATTCATTATAGTCTATTGATTACGCAATAGTTTGTTGAACTATCGAAAGCTACTAATAAGTTAGCATTGATAAATGTCACCCCTTTATACATATCATATTTGAGTACGAGTCAGATATTCGTCGGACCTAATGGCAGGTGATAATAACAACCAAAATGAAATGCATAACTGGAACGGACACTCTGGTACAAAACCCGGACACCTTTATATGTAACGCGAATATGTATTTGCTCTCAAAAACAAAATTGTCTAAAACAAGATCTTGCACTGCTGTCGTGCAATTACAAAGGGTTTCTCAAAGATTATGTAGTTATTCAATCCTACATGCTTCACTTAAAATGCGATTTTGATATATACCCGTGTGAAGACATATGCCTGTTGTTTATTAATCTTTTTCAATGCAATATGTATTGTTTATATGTAACAAGTGACTGATACTATGTGTTATATACTACAATAGTCGGGTTCAGAACCGGATAATTTATTAAAACGTTATTTCATCTTAATAAATACCTAACACCAGAGTTGTATAACGGCATCATGTGTGATATGTAGCTATGTTATCTTGTATTGCACGGGTATCTCCACATGAGCTCTATAATCAACTTGCTGGCGACGCTTACTGGACCATTGGTCGTCCAATGCTATGAGATGCCAGTGACCAGCTTATTCCATCGAAAGGTTCTTTGAAATACATTACATGATTGTTGCTTGTTAGTATGGTATGTTGTTGAATCTAAGTGCACTGTTCTAGCAGTTTTCATTCACGCGAGACATTCTAGTCTCATTCAATAAATTACGTATCTTAATTAACGAAAAAACACCTACTCTTAGTCTTATCGGCCTCAACACTGTGGAATTTAATTCTGATGTAAACATGGAAGTCTCATACCTTTTGAGATTAGGTGGCAATGCTGCCCAAAACTGTACTGTAGGAATGTTTGTTGCCTGTGTAGGGCTTTACATCCAGAACGGTGGTTTTAATGAATTTAGCAAAGTCAAACAGTGGTGAGTTTTGAACAGGCTGGCAATCGCCTCGCAAAGGTATCATACATAACGTTTGTGTGATAGCATTTCGATGAAACCGGGTCGCATTACAGTCGAAGCACAGTGTAATTCTGGAGCAAGTTGTGCATATAGACGCCTTATTTCTGAACTGGCCGTAAAATGTCTGATCGATCTCTATCTACAACTAATAACGGTGTACACATGTCCGCTTCCTATTTATATGCTGCGCGCAGTTTTGTTTGACATAATTGTTATCAATTCTGCAGATTATCACTGATTTACAGATGGATATCTTGACATCTGTCAAGCTTTGTTTCTCTGATTTGTCAGGCGAGATAAATTACTGAAGTACGGTGATTTTGCACATCATGGGGCCTTTTTAAACATTATGCCTTTTCATGTGATAAATGATGTGATGTTAGGCCATTGTCCAGGTATTTATTGCTGCCATTTAATTGTCTCGGTTTTTGTTTTCTGCTTTGCGATCACCTCAATAGACCGATACCTTCACAATTGATACTTTGTTTCTTTGAATGTGGACTATATTTACGAGTAGATCTCTTTTGTATCAGAGATTGACGAGATTGCAGCCATTCAAACAAGATGTTTTGTCCGAGTACAATATGACGGTTTTACTCACCATAGAACTAGACAATTGAGTAGGCTTGCATCACATAGAGTTTTATTACTCATATGTTTGCGCAGTCGATGGTATCATCGTTTCATATCACACCGCCGTACCACAACATTCTCCAGCGCTAATACTGTAACGGAGGTAATATCTCTGACCAGCGCAGCGTTTAGGAAAGGCTTCGCTTTGTAGCATATCCAGGGTGACGCAGTTAGACAACAGGTTCATAACATGAATATAATCCTCCCATTGTCTATCATGTTGCATTTATAGAAGAGGGTACAACTATTGTGATAAGAACTATATATGCTGTTAAATATATCATTTATGCATTAGTTTGTTCTGTACCTAGATAGTTTGGAATATATGATCGGAAGCATGGCGTTGTTGAGTGACCTCCACTTTACCCTTCGTGTATCTTTTGCAGACCGCCTGGGGTTTTATTTGTGAGATTAAGGCGATGAATGGAATCCAATTACCTTGCTACCTTGGTGGAATCGGGAGATAGTTTTACTTGCTTTAATACTGTACTGGATCAGGCTTGTCCTATCATCAATGTGTACAATAACAGGCAAGCATTACCATAAAAGCCTCAGTCTGCTAATGGTCGTTTTATTAAACATTGGATACCGGTCAATAATACAACACATACATCATTATCATTCATATTGTGACAATTCTGCCATGAACTACTTTGAATTCTTTATACTGGCAAGGTAGACACATTAAACAATACTGTGAGATAAATGAAAGGTATTTTTCGTTTCTAACACGAATAAATGCGTTCGTATTCTCGTGGACAGTTATGGTTGAACGAGTGTAGGTTAAATAGTATATCATATAACATTTATATTTATATTCGATGTCGTATACTCATGGAATTGAAAAGCGCAATATTTGGCCATAAAGCTGAAGGAAGAGCCCCGTTAACAGAATTAAGCTCACTGTGTCTCACTTTGTGGCGAATCTGAATTACACGGAGTTTCGCAATGACTCTTGAAACAGCGTAAGCTTATATGGAGTATTATAATAGGGTGCATTCGCTCTTCTAGTCAATTTGTCTACTAACCTCTGATCCTACAAATGTGAGTGCTGCAGTACCCAGAGTAGTAAACAAGGTCGTTATCATTGATCAAGCGCTTGCAAAAGTATCGCAATGTCATGTAAGGTTATTGTGGGCCTCTGACTGATGTGGTACGATTGCATTGCCAACAGATCCAACATACCGCTAGAAAATAAATTCATGTCGAGCTTCCACTCGCAAACGTGAAAGACAGTTCTAAGGGGGTAATCTTCTGCGTGGGAGGGAATATTGCATTGTGAATTACAATGGATAAAGCAACAATGTGTCATCCCACTGGATGGGTAAACCAGCAAAAAACAGGTTGTACGTAACCGTACTTGAGATAAAGAAACAGCCACATATGGGCATTAAGCTATGCATTGTTTGGTATATCGTAGCCATGCAAATGATTTCAACGTCGCGAATAAAGATTTAAGAAATCGGTAAGGCCTCCATCTTTAATTAATTATATGGAGCCTCATTATCTCTGGTATTTAGACGACCTGAAGTGCTTAGAGTATTGCTTGTCACCACGGAGTGTCTGATGATATGACGCTCAAATGAACACTTAATTTCATTATTGCTTAGTAATTTATTTCCTACCCCTTACCGAAAGAAAAAGACATTCAATAAATATGTTTCAATGGCGGATTTGTTAACATGTATCGAGATGTTTGGTAGCAGTGTAGTTGCAATGCAAACACCATTCCGAGGGCCTATGAGACTCAGTGGTCTTTAAATGAGTCAAAATGCGTTGTTTTGATCTGCTACGTAGAAGCAACTGAATTAGTCTTCCTAACCGTAACGATGCCAACTACCATGGATGATCGGCATAAATAGCTTCACAATCACGGTACCATAGTGAGCTCTTCAATTAATTTAGCAATACCTAAATAGCGTGCATTGTCATCGCTTCAGTACCATGAAAACTTGCGGAGAATGAGGCAAAATGGCTGAGCCATCATGCTATACATTCGAATGGTTTTGTTTGCATTTATTATAGCTCACTACATGCAGCTCATTTAATATTGCATGCCATTCTTATTGTCTCAAGGTAATTGATGTTACAGGATAGAATGTGTTTAATGGCTTGTGCCGAGAACAACGGAAATAGCAGCAGTATGGCCGACTGTACTTTTACCGCAGTATCTTGCCAGCTCTCAACCCTTGTAGAGCAAAATCCTGTCCTCACAGCACAATGGCCGACCATACTAAACGACCTTTGCCAGGGTATATTTGTAAATCACACATGTAGCTCTCAACCCTTATAGAGCAACCCTAAGAAAGAAACCAAAGTTGCAGACGCGGGGTCGTCAAAACACAGCATGGGTTAACAATAATTTCTCATTTAGATGAACGATATGCAAAGAGCAACAATGCCTGCTAAAGCATCAAACCGCTGCCGTAGATAATGTTTCGAAAGACAACCCCATGCGATGAGCCATGCTTGTACAAAACATGCGTACACCCCACAACGGCCATTGAATATGGCCAAAGAGATGCTCAGTAGGAGTGATGTTAAAGCGTTGCACAATAGTCTGGTCTCGATGGACATCCACACGGCCTGTAGCTGGTTCACTGCTCCCATTAACTCCCGCCCAGGGCCAACCTGAAGTACTGAAGGACAATGCAGTGGTCCTCGCTTGTATATCGTTTCAAGTGCACCTGCAACCTCTGTAACTTAGTATAGCTAAGCCACGTTCACTACTGTGAGGGCATACTTGTTAGTTTGGCGTTTAGCACAGTCACGAGGAAGAAACAAGTGATCGCCTTGGTGAACCTCATAATGCCCGGACACATGAAAAGTTTGGCCTGGAAATGTGTTTCGGGATAGGCAGATAGGTCTGCCATATAGCTTGCTTTGCAAGCCAACAATGAACAACATCTTCAAAAACCCACGCAGCTGCTGCAAGCTTCTTGATAGCTGTAATGCCTTTCCAATAGCCCTTAAAACTACAGTAGCTCGTTTGAATGCGACGAGTCATGCGATCTGTTGTTATATATGGTAACGATTAACCTACTTAGCAAGCCTACACGCGCCTAGTCCAGTCGCAGTCATATGAATGATAATGAACGTCACCTCACGCCACTTTTGGCCATCTGAACGCTGGGGTTCTGATCCAAGTGGTTCTACTTATTGGACTAGATTCTTTCAATCGATGAAAAAAAGAAAACGCCCTGATCCAAGGTTAAGTTTTGGCGTCAACAGCTTCAAGGCCATTTGAGCGAATGGCAGATAGCTGAAGCCGGTCTGAGCCCGCATGGCTCTGTTCTACAATATCCGGGTCTGAAGATGGTCATCTACTACCTCCGTGTGTAAGGGCAAAATGGCTTCGTCGATGCAACCGTAAGTGATGCGTTCCTTACGATATATATCTCTGGTGGAGTACCCCGCGTCTGCATTTTTTTTTGTTTTTTGGGGGTACTTGCTCTGTAAGGGTTGAGAGCTGCTACGCTGCTTTAAAAATATCACTTTGAACGAAACATGATACTTTATATTGAATTTTACACGTCAGTCTATTAACTAGGCAGATAACGTGCAATGTTGATTATATTTTCTGTTGGCAATAAATCATATTTCATACAAAGCCGCAATCGATGGGCGAAAAATACATCACAGTGCAGTCAATGGGTAAATTGGGCGTTCCGTTTTTGCTTCAAGCCCCAAAAGTCGCATTTGCTATGTTGGTTGTAAGTGCGAGAAGTCATTACGCAATTTTCTAAGAGAAGATTGCATGCTGGTTTCATGCTCATTTATATTATGTTTGCAGCAGTAAGGCATTACTAGGAAACGTTGAAATATTGCCTGTGAGGGCCAAAATGTGCGCGCGAATATGCTAAAAGAGGTGGACTTGCAAAGGGCAGACGATGATATTATGAAAATATGCATAACTGATTCAATTGACAAAACCGCACATAGTAGTTATGAGCACTTATCGAATTGGTTATATGAAAATGCAGTTCACAAAGAGACCCAAATGGCTAAGCAATATTCGTTGGCTAATACAATAGAGGGTTTGTGACGATTGTAATTTGTGCCATAAGCAGCTATGCATGATGTAAATGTGGTGTGTAGCTGCTACCAAACACAGATAATGTGACGCAAGGCATTGCTTTACGATACTGATCACAGCTGATGGTTGATTGTTGATTCACCAATAAATGTTGGCGTAAATATTGTACACCTGACGCCCATTTTGGTAATTAAGCATCAATTGTTGTTTATTTGGTCAACAAACATAGATATCAGTGCATTAATTGCACGCCTGGTTAATTTCTATATGTTTTATGCTTACTATGTGGACGGTATTGGCCTAGGCACCAAACTGCTGAGTCTGACAGTGCAAATAGATATGGGAAAGAATATGTTATGAAATTTTGGGCTATAAATCATGTACGTTTGTATGACTACATAGGTATTTCCTTCGATGATGCCTCTAGGATGAGAATGTAGGCTATACAAACCTGTAACCATAATTCGAATTATCTGGCTAATGTAGTGACGGCAATCATTGGACACATATGATGCGCTGCAACTAGCAAGGAGGAAGGTGGTGGTCAACCATATTTTCGTGACTTAAGCCCATAAAAAATGTTTCATTTCATACCGTGTATCAGCATAATGTCAGAAGGTACAAACGAATACCCATAATATTTAAGGATCCGCTGTCGCGTTATTAAACTTTACATCATATATAGTAATACGCTTATTGATGCAGTTAGTCCTCTCCAGTTAAATTCAACATCATTTCCAACACTTAAATTAACGGAAGTTGCTGCTGTTTCATATTTGCGGACAGAAGGCATGCATTATGCGTTATTGCATGGTAAATACAATTTAGGCCGACCATATTTAGATAACTCCGTAGACAGGAACAAACGAGAGCATTAACAAATTAGACGCACCAAAACAAGACAGTCAGCTAGCAAGCCAACTTAGCCTCATTATATGTAAATATGCGCAAAATTTATGACCTTACAGTACACACTTGGTATTCCTATCTTGCTCATATAATTAGAAAGTCCTCACTAGGAATCACTTAACTGCTTAACGTACTGATAAATGATGGTATTTCGAGCTAGCTAAATGGAAAACGAAGCGTAAGCATGCTAAATCTTATTACAACATACATGTTCGTACTGTAGAGCGCACTACCAGCTAATTTTAAAGTCATGCAGACAAAAATTATATCACGGCCTGGGTATATCACGTCGTGCACACAGTAATGCTTATCCGTTGCTCTGTTGCTATATAAAGGAGCACCATGCATTCCGTCATAATGCTGCTATGATATTAAGCTTGACACGCGTTGCGCCTTTGAACCATTGACAGTGCTATTGCCATACACATTTTTAAATTAAGACAGAGCCCAACTTTTGTCATCGGTTGTACTGTCTGCGATTGCATCGAATTCTCTGTCGGGCACTGGCATACTGTCAAATATCACAACAGGCAACCACAATAATTTGGCAACATACGCTCGCTTTGCCACGTGATGAATCTCTTCGCTGCTACGGGATTTGGACTAAAATCTGTCATCAACTGCAGATATGCAACTTGCATTTATGCTCGACGAGAAGTTTTACTTATACCGAGAGAATTGCACTGTCAGGCTAAAAACAGAAATGATACTACGGTTATCTTTGAGGTCAACAAACCTCATATAGTGCAATTTTAACTTGCAGCATTGAACGATAATCGGGTACTGTTTGTTTTCTGCGCACAGACCTCCATTCTTACTCGCGTACGATGACAAGATAGAATACAAAAGTATCGTTCATTCGCAACATTTTATATATATATATATATATATATATATATATATATATATATATATATATATATACATATATATATATATTATATATATATATATATATATATATATATATAGTTAGCATACTTTCAACATTGGAATGATATTTGTCTTATAAGAGTAATATCATCGGCATAACCACAAACACTTACATGATATTTCCCATATGATAGTCATCTGGAATATGGCCATGTACAATCATAGTATGAAATATTGTTCCATTAACCAAGTGTTCAGAAAAAACTAATAATGCTAAGGTAGCAAGTTGGCATATAATCATGTAGAACATGCGCCCGATAATGTAAGAATTGTCGGCGAGTCGAGTATAAAGTCAAAATTTGAATCCGCAAAATGTCATACCTTCTACGATATATCGACTAGCAAGCCACAGTCTAGCAAGAGCACTTTGAACACACGATATCACTGCAATATTAAAATTACCATTGTATGCAGACAGAACAGCATGTAAGGGCGGCTCAGCAGTCATAAATGCTATACATAGTGTTTTTATGCATTAATATTCTGTACAGTCCCTTTTACTGATCTAGTAAGTGAGTCAAATGAGGGGCCTGTTACTCTATGGTAATCAACAACAACGTAAAATCTTGCGCTGTGTACACAAGATTGCTTCGGTTTCTGTGACAACGGCACGCCGAGGCGTGCTTGTATGATGCGACCGGTCGATTAACTAATTAGAAGTTGGAGATTTTGGACAAAGCAGATACTTCTCGAGCCTGCATAATATGCATCATATTGTTATTGTATACCGACCTATAGAATAATTTGTTGCATCAATATAGCCATTAAGTGACCTACATTCGCAAACTACTAGGTTATCATGTGTTTCTTTACAAGCGCCATTGACCAGTAACATATTGTGTGTCGTGAGGCCCTTCGAAAAATAGTTTTTCCTTGCACACACAGCTGAAATCGACGACATCAATACCTCTTATAACCATTGGTATAGCACTGATCACATTTATTTTATGATAAGTGGTACTTTGATTACCGAAAACGCTGCTACAACCGGTAACTTGCGAATTATCTAATACAATGTTAGTGATTTAAACATGTTTGGCACAGTTGTATGATAGAATGACGGGACAGGCTGTATTACTGCTACAGCGGCCGAAATGTGCGCTTCGATTCGGAGATAGCAACCCTGAATGTCATGAAAATATCTCAATATTACTACATTGTTATATTCTATTCTACGACGATTATCGTTAAGAAGATGTGCTGTATTTAAAAGATTCTTTCTGAACATGGCATTTTGATTACGCACGTACCGTCAAGAGTTAGGTTAATTTTGTAAACGAGGCTGGTTCCATATCTCATAATTGTCACTGGATCGGATATTACAGTCTAGCCATTGAAATCAATATTTATGTCGATTCGAGTTTTCAAGCATTAATTGAAATGAAGTACATCATAGCAATATAACCTGGCTCTTCGTGCAAACCACACACGTCGGAGTATTACCGAGCCGTATGAATTCTGAGACAACTTGAAAACGATAGTGAGGGCTTTCAAACCACAAACAAGTACATGGGTTTGCTTAGTAAGTCATAGAAGCAACTAATATGTAATCGGCGCTTGGTTTTTATTTGGTGAAATTAAAACTCAAGCGTCTAAGTAAATCATACCTGCTATGAATATATGCCAAAAAAGCAATGATCCATTATTAATGCCCTGGTTATTATTGTTACAAAGAAAACATATTGAGAATATATATTTGCTCAAATTAAAACAACACGGAAGTGTCGCTGCATAATTAAGATTTTCCTGTATTTTATAGGTCCCAGTTCCTCTTTTGTCAGGGCGGGAGTAGGGGCTACGATACGTTTAGTTTACTCATGGCACTACCAAAAGTCGCAATATATTACTCGTTAGACTCTCATTTAGCGTCTCAGCATTCATCACACTGCCGTACAACACGAGTTTTCTTAATCAAATTCGACAAAAGAAAGCTTGTTAGCATAAATTAGATGCCGATATTGCTTTGCAGTACGTTATTATCGGGGGCATTGCTGGTTTGCTTCAATGAATAACAAATAGGGACATGATTACAGCAATTTAGTTTCATCACAGCCAGTGCATTTGTGTTCGCACTGTGCGAACCTTGCCCAGAAATTGGTTTATGCACAACGTATTATATTTTCTCCGTGTATAGCATCTCAAAGAATGATCACTCGCAACGAACGGTACAACCCTCTAGATCTACCACCTGAATAGCTCGCATAGCTGGCATATTTTTGACATGTGCTTTCAATAATCCAAATGTTCCATGATGATAGAAGTAATGCATTGCAGAACACTTCACACTTCTCAGTGAGAAATATAATCAAATGCTCTCTGAGATTTTGTTTATCTATTATAATTGTGATATGGGAAATAGTTGCATTATGATAATCAAAATGTGCCAAACTATTCAAATTACCTATGCATGGGTAGAACATGATGACAGCATATCCAATTCAATCAATTGCTGAATACTCTTTACACAACACGGACCTATCTATATCCTTAGGTGCAGCTACCAAAAAAATGACAACGATGATGTTAAACGATTATACTGCTTTATTTACAATATAGGCGCAGTAACATATACCATCTATTATAACCGCGCAATTGCACAAATAAAAGGAGCCCTCACCACAATATCCACTGGCTGCTTGGTTAATAGGGGGGAAAATGCTGGCATTGTTATCAAAACAGAGAGTAAGGTAAGATGTAGAACGCATTATCCGTAACGCCACAAAATACAAACCTCGCCAGATTGACAATTACCGTATAATTCGCCGTGTCTGTACTTAAGTCTGAAGTATCGATAAAACCTAAAACGAATTATTATGCTACCCACAGTTTGCCTAAGCTCAATCACGCTAAGAACATCACGTGCAAACATAGCTTTCAGCTCTCTGCCATGCAGTTCCGCAGCATAAGTTTAATAATTGTAATAGGATAAATGTGACAGTGTTAGATTTGTTGAACTGGTTTTGGCCAAGTAAGGTCAGGTTTACGTGTGGTGAAACATGCTCTGGTCGAGCAGGGGTCGGCTTTTACGATGTTAAAACCGTTTTGCGTGCCGTCCATGTTAATGTTCTTCGGCGCCTTCAGGATTATGTTGTTTTTTTGTGTGCTTGTCTGGAGGTACCATTATGTGGTTTTTTTCATAATTGTTGTGTTTACGTGCTATTTGTCCATATAATTATATAGCCGTTGGATTCATTTACCAATCTCGCAAGAAGCTTAAAATACAGGAAATAGCCTAATTGATATTTGGCGTGGTATTTGCATTCACTGCAATGATGTCCCGCAACCTTATATGCAAGTTATTCTTATGCATCTAGTTCCGTAATAGATTCTTTTGATCGCATTGATATGTTGCTATAATCAAAAAAGCTATGCCTACTGATAAGCAGATCAAGCAATTTACATTGCCTCCACCATGTAATGTAGTGCATGGTACAGTTTATCTATGACTGCCGGTTATTTTTGTTGATGCGTGACAAGTTTGTATATAGGCAATATTTGAAAACGGAGTGTTGTTGCATCTGAAATGACGTAGCGGTAACCATCTTATGCTACTACCCATTTGCTTGACTGGGCTGCTACAATGTAATATGCCTGCTTCTTGGCATCATCGCCCGACGTTAGTCGTGGCATTTGACAATATGTCTGAAAGCTGGTATAATACTGATTAGTTGTCACGAGGTTGTTGCGGAGCTTTTTTACTAGAAGCCATCCATTTCTGATCAACAAACCGTATTTACGACAGCACTATGGGAAACGTCATCATACTGGGCGTTTTATGTTAATAAACTATAGCTAAGTGTTAACCGCACATTCCTTTGCAAAACTTGTTGTTCAATTATCTGAATGAGACCGTTAGGGCGTTACGATGGTATATGAGGCATATGATCGAAGCTGATTTGATCACACGCCTGAGGTCGCAATAGGACGTATCAGGTACTTAAGTAGGTTGAAGGAAAATATCATTCGCCTGGGAATCGATTTTGGTTAATTACAGCCACATCACTCCTCAAAATTGTATGTTGACAGGATCCAGCAGGTAGCGCTATAGGCATACATTCGTTGAGCTAGTTAATATACTACCTGCTAGGCAGTATATGATAACAATGGTATCGCTTAGTACTGTCTTTATCTCCTAACGATCACTGATGCCCTGCCTAATTCTATATTACGACAACAGATATGATGTCGTAAATTTACAAATCTATGACTGGGTACTTTGACTAGACGTAACGTTTTGATTCACAGCGATGTGTGTATGATTTAACCTGCGGAGAACAACATTTAGATGTGTCGGATATACGTTCCACTCAAGGGCTCATTCATGGACGCCATCGGCCCATATTGCTTTGTCTACCAGCTTCACCTGATGTGGGAACTTCGTTTAAACCATTAAGGCCAACCATACACGTATGCATACCTTGTATTGCACACAATATTTGCCACTAAGCGTCTGCGGTATGCTATCCAGATATATGGCTGCAATGTCCACTTTCACATAACATCCCATAACAAATCAACATGATCCATGTTAGTAAAGCAGCAAACTGAGTACAAATGCCACTGCACCCATACTCATATATCCTTGCCATACATATCGTTTCATATGCAATTATTTATATAGGTTTTTTACAATAATTAAATCAAAGAGTAAGCGAATCGAATATCCCTGCTAATGTTCGTGATAGAGTGCATGGATGGATCATTTAACCGAGTGCGTTTCGATAGAGGCAGAAAGATATACCCACTATCGTATTACCTTGTGTGTTTGTTGAAAGCAAAATTGCATGCCAGCCTGTACATCTATGGATGGACTTTAAAATGTTTTGTTACACTCGATCATAAACAGGAAATCCTGTACTGTCGTATCTTCCATAATGCATTCACCAGCTAAATGGTACAATGACATTATTTGCATAGTAGATGTTCAATTACTGTTCTTTACCACTGCTGTTGGTTTGTGAAAAGAGCTTCACACTGAAGCAAATATGTTATCAACGCAAGGCTGTTAATGTTGTTACATGTAACTGGTGGTGTGTTGCATACATTGCATGACAACATGATTTAAAGAAATAGCTCGTTACTACCGTCGGTCGGAAGATTGATGTTGCTTTATGTTTCACCGAGTATCCAGCGCTATCAAGCTATTTCAATCACCGGAAAGCAGTAATTGCAGTATCAGGGGTATGGATACAAATTTGATATTAACGAAGACGCTGCTTGATAAACTTCTCAAGCGCCGCAAGATATCTTGCTATACAATTAGTCCTTTTTTCTTGGAAGGTTTGATAATATGCAACGCAAACCAAAGGTTATACCTTTATCAAAGACATACCCCAACCTCTCGAGAGAATCGTTGCATACACAATATTTGGGCATTATATTCTCTCATGTATGATAACTTACATGATCAATCCCACACAATAGATTATCTACTGACCAATATCATGTGTAACATTGTATGGTTGCAGAAAATGCGTTAAGAGCAGTGACATTTTTGGCTCAAAAGCGCATTCTGCATTGTTTACACCAAAAGCGTGACTGCAATCTTACATGCAAGTTATTCTTATGCATCTAGTTTACTGAGAGATTTTTTTTGATCACTTTGATATGTTACTACAATCAAAATAGTTATGTCTAATGATAAGCAGATCAAGCAATGTGCTTTTTTTTAGTTCAAAGGCACATTCTGCCTTCTTTACACCAACAGTGTTACCGACTTTGCTAACTCAAACACAATATGTTTCGCTGGTTGTAACGTACTTGACGCTGCCGTCGTTAGCTATCAGCACTGTAGTTTAATATCAGCAGTAAGCTGTTGATCGTGACATTGGAAATCTATTTTCAATCATTATACTTAGCAAAATCATGCAATTCTTGGTTAAAGCATCCTCGACACACTTCTGATGTAATTCTGCATCAACAGTCAATAAGATTCACATTATTAAACGATCAAGGGTCATACAATAACTGCAACGTCAAGCAATCTGTACCTCTGTACCGATGATCCTGAGGCAATTCTATCATAAAATTAAAAGTGTATATATGTGAAAACGGCGAATATGTGTCCGCGTCTTATATGCATCTAATTTCGGTATTAAGTTTTTTTATAGAGATTGTTCTTTACAGACAATTCAACATTATTTCTTCTTAATATGAGCGAGTGATTACTTGAATGGGCGGGATGAGTGCTTACGAGATCACTCTTCTACTAGAACGTTCCATCCGACACATGTACATGCTTATGTTCAATCCTAGACGTAATTATTGGCATAAAATGCTCTCTAAGCCCAATCCACGTCACTAACCGTACTGGATGGCACCGAATAACTGTGATTTGCTCGTTAGCTGCTTATATAACGGCTGTATGTCGCTTGAGTTGCAACATATCTCGGGCTCAATAGTTGATAAGTTAATGCCGGAGCGTCATTTCAAGATGAAAACGTAATCATATATATCTATTGCATATATAGCAGGACAAGATTTCTTTTTGCCGTCGCCAGCCTTACTCCTGTAAATTCCTTCAAGCGACTCCACATATTCAACTACATCGTCTTTGCATATATGTATACATTCAACATTAGGACATGATTGGAACTAGTAATGTCACAATCACGAAAACGACACCTAGACGTACAATATTGTCGAGAGCGCTTTGCCATATTATCCTGCCACTCCTGATTATTTCGCTTATCACGAACATAGTTTCCCTTGAATTCGGTAATAGTTCCATTAGTGTCCTTCGCAGTTTCCGGCTGGGTCTGCCTCCAATCCCGCATGTCGTTGTATACACTCACAGCCCCAAAATTTAGATCATCTGTTTCTTTTGCCCCCTGTAATTAAGAGCGTTTCATCTTTACGCGTTAGATGATAACTTGTTTACTGTTTGCAATGCATCAAGTGCACTTCCATTAATTGCCTTCCTTTATCCGATCAGCTTCTATGTAAGATAACGAGAAACCGAACCATGGGAAACCGGGTAGTTTTGATTCCACGTCATGTTTGGTTAAAGAAAGCATTATCGTTGATCGGCATAGATAGGTGTTCATATAATATTTACACAGCGTCAAATTGACAAATGTATCGGCTACAATTTTGATTTGAAACTCTCTAAGTGTTTCAAGAGCTACGTCTGACGCAGCGGAAGTCATCAGCCTCTACGACTGAGTGAAAGACAATGTGTATTAACGCTGCTGTAAGATACAGCTCGTTAGACTCTTCATGCATTTCTAGTGCACAGATCAAGAGCCAAGCACATTAGTGCTTATGCTGTTAGTGCACAGTGCAATATTATATCATACATCTCAATGATTTCACGTGGCTTCCCATCACTGGGTGGAGAATTCACCGTTAAACCAGCACGAAATAGTAGTGGCAAAAGTAAATAATTCATTCCGTATATATTTAGTTATCTACGCACACGAATGCAGGCAATGTGCCATGACATTATACTTAGAATGATAATAACTGGCTGTGCGGACAATAATTTTTTACTCGATATAAGGCAACGAGCTTGCAAATACACTCGTGAATTAACGTAGCTTATTCGGCTAATTAGAGAATCAATCGCCATATAGATGAAAATGGCTGACCATACGGCTGACGTTTCCGTTCATTTATTGCATACAGATTTAATAACCAGGACGCGTCGTGCCATGTCCACAGAGTTTATATGGTAGGTAGATTGGTATACTTCAATGGCAACTTGCATCTACAAGCAATGTTTATTAACAATATCAAATTGAAGCGAACGCTATAAATATTACAGGCTTTACTGACTTTTCGTGTTATCCTTCAATGATGGCTTTTAGGCATGCGTCACAAATTGCCTTCGTGAGAAGCGTTTTATTTGAAAGGGTGTTGCATAACTAATCCAAACAGCTACTAATGGGGCTTAATCTTACCCTCATCCTACGCCACCTAACTAACTAACAATACATGAAGCTACTTGAAGTACAGATATGAAGTTACGAACTGGGTTTGTCGACTGGGTGGAACTCGGGTGACAGGTGACTTGCATCTGAGACTGTTGAGGCTGGAGTACATGAATGCAAGCCTGAAACTTTTACAGACTTATATTATTGGTTTTTGGTGCCTAGATAGTCACCGAAGATTTCCAATCAATTTGTATCGATAGTTTTGGACAACACAGGGAGACTTAATGCAGAATGGTGCCATATATCGCCACAACATCTGGAGTTCAACCGATTTGTGCCGTGTATGAACGCTTTCTAGGTAGTCGTAGCATTAATGGTCAGCAATCACTGTCACATCCGTGTTATTACCTCGTTGATAAACGCGACGTTATCCATAGGGATGGACATTTTGATGCATGTCTGGCGTGCTTGCGTAACATTCTGATTTCTTCCACCTTGAACCTCATTCTCATAGATGGGCCGATTTGGCGCATTATGTCACCGGTTTGGAATAAGTAGCATTTGGCTTCTAAGCGTATTCATTCCTGTTGTAATGCTATTTATTGCTGTTGAGACTGTTGAATAAGCCGCTAGCTGTCACTAACCGACCAGCAAATTTCCTGAATAGGCTTGTACATAACAGAACCTGTCACTACAAGGACTCGCCTGAACCCATACATTTTACCGAATGGCCATTGCTTTATGAAAAGTAAAGCTTTGCCAATTCCTGTTTTATTGAATTGCCGATGACAAATCGTTACTGGTTAAATAGCCTTCGTTAAACCTGTACAGACGGTATTATTCAATGAGAAGAATGGCTGCCAAATGTACACAATGTCATCAGAAGGCGGAATATATGGTTTCTAACGAATAGGAGCGAAGCAATTGGTTTGCCACATAATCCCCAGTCGAGCATTTCAGCGGCTGATATGGTTTCGAGTGTAAACATTGTAACCATGCCTGTTTTATGCATGTCTGCATAGCCACATTGATATCGTTTAGTTGATATATCAAACTCCTCTAATACAAAAATCTGCAAAAACAATATGTATGACGGTGCAATGCTTGTGTCAGCACGTTTGCAGTTTCCTACTCTATTTCGCACAAATATAATAGCGTAGGCTAAGCCCTTGTCGCTATGAAGCAACACAGATATTTTCTAAACCTAACACATGTGTTTGGCAACATTAAGGCGCGCATTCTCTCTCTTTAACATTAATTAGTAATATTTGCAGGGATAGTCACCCAGTAGTGACAATTGGTTGGGTTATACATATATACATGTGATTCAACTTATATGTATGATGAAAATATATATTTAAGCCGCATCTTTAAAACTCTGTTCTACAAGCCATTTTTACTCTCATAATCTGTGTTTTGTTTTCAGTTGATGAGCATTGATCTGGTTCAAAAAGTAATGTTAGATATTTAATCGTCAAATCACTATAGACCGGCACGTATTGCAATTGGCTATTGCAATACCTTAGTGTAAAGTCATCGGTGGTTAGGTGGACAGGCAGGCAGGCAGGCAGGCAGGCAGGCAGGTATGTACGTAGGTAGGTGAGTAGGTAGGTAGGTAGGTAGGTTGGTTGGTAGGTAGGTAGGTAGGTAGGTAGGTAGGTAGGTAGGTAGGTAGGTAGGTAGATAGGTAGGTAGTTAGTAGGTAGGTAGGTAGGTAGGTAGGTAGGTGGTAGTAGGTAGGTAGGTAGGTAGGTAGGGTAGGTAGGTAGTAGGTAGGTAGGTAGGTAGGTAGGTAGGTAGGTAGGTAGGTAGGTAGGTAGGTAGGTAGGGGGGCAGGCAGGTAGGTAGGCAGGTAGGCAGGGCAGGTAGGCAGGCGGTTGCAGGGCAGGCAGGCAGGGCAGGTAGGTAGGTAGGTAGGTAGGTAGGTAGGTAGGTAGGTAGGTAGGTAGGTAGGTAGGTAGGTAGGCAGGTAGGTAGGTAGGTAGGTAGGTAGGTAGGTAGGTAGGTAGGTAGGTAGGTAGGTAGGTAGGTAGGTAGGTAGGTAGGTAGGTAGGTAGGTAGGTAGGTAGGTAGGTGGGTAGGTAGGTAGTAGATAAGCAGGGTAGGTGGACAGGCAGGTAGGTAGGTACCGACAGTAGGTAGGTAGGCCGGTAGGCAGGTAAGGTAGGTAGGTAGGTACTTCGGTAACTGCAACTGGGATATTACTTTGGTAAATTATGTTGTTTGAACGCAACATTTCACACCGGTGAATAGCGTTATATGCTTTCATAGATGAATATAAAAATAATTCGAAGGATAGTATTTCTTTGGGTACTGCGTTTTTATGTAATCTTACATGCCATCGCATTATATCTTGTAACTTCTCATTTTTTGTACGAAATACTATGACATATCTGTTAGATCTACTGAACCGATCGACATCGTTCAAAACTACCTATTTGCAATCTGGTGTACTTTATATTATTATATTCAGAATGACAAATCCATATGCAAATGGCTATTACTGCCACATTCGGCGTTGTCAACGTTTTAGCATATTTAGTATTGTGCCGTATCCCGAGTGTTTTAGTGCAGGTATAACCAATCCATGTGTGCAGAGCACCAACGACCAATCGTGTTTCCCCGCATATTCAGGTATTTCAATGTTAAAAGGTTCAATGTATAACGCGCGGCCAGTATTCTCAGCTAAACAGCGTTGGCATTATTGTTTGATTTGGATGCGTTTAATTTTCAACCGTTGAGAGTGGCCAGCGAGATATCGTATTCCGCAGAAATCCGGGTATTAAGATAGTCAATGTGTTTTTGCGATAACTAAGTGGAAAAGCTCTTTACATTTTTAATATCTTTGTGAAGGGCAGTTGCGCGCCTGTAAAGGAATTAATAACATTCGAGTATATTATCTAAGATGAATTGCTTGTATTGATATCATAATGCTTAATTGAGGTTGACAAATACATCAACAATTACATTCATGCATTGGAAATCTTGAGGAGCAGAAAGCTTTTCTAAATTGATGAAACTATGATAGTTACGATAACACACCAATTGATAGCAAATACCACCAATGGAGTAACAAATAGAATGGGGCAAATATGTTTGCGCGATTTAGCAGGCTCAATACAAAGTAAAATTTTGAGCGTCCAATATATTTGAGCAGTTCAAAAGTTTTCGGTGCTTCTTAATTTTGTGCCATTCTGCCCTCAACCCTCCTATAACTGCCCGGTCCTGATGTTAATGTAGGTGTCATCTTCACAATTATAAATGGAAGTGTTAACAATAGGCATGTAATACTGCAATCATAATGACAGGATCAGTCATTTAGCTTGGGTAACTGGATGTCATTAGTCTTACCCTGCTTCGTCAAAAAAATCTTGAAACTGTACCTTGCGGTTATACTGAATGTCTGAAAACTGCAATAGCCGAAGAGCTGCCTTGTCATTAGACAGTTACAATGAGAAAATGTGCAACATCGGTTTATAAAACATTTTTTACATCAATGAACAATTGCTCTGATTTCGCCATTTTTGTAATTAGTGAATCGAAAGATTACCACTATTTAAATGTTACCGGTTACATAGCAGAGGACAGTAAGATGATTCAACTTGCATATGCAATAATCAATCAGATTATGTAGCATTATTAGTCTATTGCTAGCCTTATCCTCAGACGTAGAGTCGCAGTTAGAACTAATGATATATAGACCATGGGCCATGGGGTTAAATTCGCTTCCGTTTTTCCGTTCCGTGACCCTCGGTGAAAAGGTTTGTAAAATGGGGCCCAAAACACTTCATAGGAACTGTCGCAAAAGTTGCAAATTTGAGAGAACCACTACGTTTACGTATCAGTTGATATCAACTGTACAAATTCGATGTACCGAGGCCATGTTTTACTATTGCATGGCACCACAGTGCATTTGTTGCAGGAGAAATCCACATAGTCGCTCATTTAACTTTAACCGTAGACGAGTCCGCCATTTTGAGCATCACCGATAGCAGAGCGCTTCTCATCCGTCACGATATATATATCGCTGTTTTATGGCATCTCCGATTGGCTAGGCGTGTTTTTAGACAGGCCTGTTTTCGCAAAGTATATCTACACAATTTGGAGGCTTTCTTTAAAATATTGTGAAATAATGCGTTCATAGCAAACGTATGAACACCCATGGACATTAAATTATATTTTGCTCAATATTTTAACAAAGGTTTAACTCCAACCGCTTTACTGGGTCATTAACCCACACGATAACTCTACTAGTCCCACAGTCTTACACGCGTGCAGGAATTGCATATTATAAAACTTTTTAAAGTTCAACTAACGATATATAAAAACATAATAGTAATTATTGAATTTGATAGTAATATCTGTATAGTTTGCATATGTAACATATTTGAATAGGCAAGTTATCCCGAGTGAGGTCGTGACTCCGGGCATTGACGATATGTATCAATCGACAACTGTGCATAAAACAATTTTGTGCGCGAATTAGGCCTGTCATAAACTCGTTGTATTGTTTTTTATTGTGTTAGCAAAATAGTGGGAATGAACAACATCAAATATTGACGATAATACGTGTTTTATATAGTATTGATGCGGACAATTATCATCAATGTAGCGATATGCATAATACCAGATGACGTAAATACAGTTACATTTGCTATTTACTTCCATCACTTGATTGGTTTCGACTGCATTTGCAACTTTCTGGAAAGGAGCTAGATCTTTTTCACCTTGTTATGATGGTATTAGAGGCCCAACGGTGTGGTATCTATATAACATACGTAGCATAAAAACTACGACAGCTGTGATTGCCAACGAAAACTCCCTTGATATCTCTTTAAACTGACTGAGGTCGATCTTATATATACTGCTTTCCGGAAAATACCCAAACAATCGTTTTTATTTGGAGGCAAACCCCACAACCATAAGCCGCATGCTTAACTTGATCGTTTATAGAAGCATTAACTGCGGCACCCAGCAGTCTGTGTTTAGTCACCCAATGACATGAATTGTAAGTATGCTTGTTTTGTAAGTTACTAAATCGGAAATCCGATTCATGCCGACATTTGCATTTTATCCTGACATTGCGGTAAATAATAATAGCATTTATTTCGCACATATGGTACAGATATTTCATGACGATTATGTTCCAGTGCAATCATTTAAGAAAGCGCGGGGTGCACCATAATGTGCAGATAAAATTAAGTAGAAGAATTATATATTCGTGTGTGTATCATTGCTAATCAAACCGAATATTCAGTCAGTTGTTATGCTTACATCATTGCATACATTATACAAGTCACACCACATTTTTAACTGTTCATCAATCAGAATATCAGCAAAGCGATCGAAAAACGGTAGTATGACGGCAAAGCTTGTCAGTAGAGCTAATGCCGCTCACTATAACAACATATACCTACAAAAAAGCGAATAATGCGATATCAGAAATTCAATATTTCTGAATATACACGATATTGTAACAGGGAACACATATTTCAATACATAGTACCTTTCCTTCTTTGAAAAATGTTGAAACAAACCACTATAATTACACGTCAAATAATTCACAAAGTAGAGTTATGATTAAAGATACATTATTAAGGTATTTTCATTCAAAAGCTAATCTTATGAGTGATAACTCAGGGGCATCATTTTTGCTGTATCTATTTGTTAACGAAGTGTGATGTGCTAATTTGAGGCATGATTATGGCTACGGCGAATACAACCCATACAATGACATACCGCGCATTGACATTAACATATTTGACACGGTGTCTATTCACACGTAAATCAACTATACTGAGAATTTTCATTTATAGATACGAATCATATATTCGAACAAATATGATCGAATAGCAATTTAGTTGGATGACTTTCTGTGTGTATGTGTTATTGGAAGCAACATACGCTACATCAATAAGGATCATAACTTATGATGTTACTGTATGTTAGGATCCTGGACTCGTCTCGGAGCTTATGCATGATTGAATATACAATCGCGCAGTAATAGTAACAGACGTCAGCCTGCAAATGTGATAAAACCTTGCATACATCTGAGGCTGCATACATGGCATGCTTGCGTTGAATGCTGATTATATTTCCACTTGTGCGGGTTAAATCCTGCGACTTGGACATTTTTAGGCCTCTCTGGAGCCTCATTATTTAATGTGTGATTATTGTTTTCCAGCTAACTATGTCAATGTGGTCAGAACGCACTGTATTAGTTAATTCATATATTCAGCATAGAATGTGCATTTTGGTCGCAGCAGTGGTCGTTGCCCGCACCGTTTGCGTTGGGATGTGTTACTTCATTTACTGCCTGAACTACTGGATCATTCGTGCCACAAGCACACATCAAGCGTGTACGAGTAATTTGACAAAATTAACAAATCGATGTATGCATGAGTGGCGTTCTTACATTTAATACTTATCACATCTCCTTGGTGCAGGTTAATTGTTGATTAAATCTTACGACGTGGTTGTATTCGGGATTTTCTAAATTAAACAATGAACATCATTTGCTTTGAGCATATAATCTCTGCTGCCCGCCTAATCTCAATACACACAACCTAAGTTATGAAAACATTGACGCTTCTTAAAATACAATAAACATGGCGTAAGGCTATACTCTGACGTTTTAGAGAGTATATGGTTTATAACACGATATTTATATGTACTCAGGATATAATACTACAGAGTATTTAATGCTTTGTCTACAGTCAGATTATGTAGCCCTGTATACCTAACTTATCTCCAAATAGCAGCAATATTCACATCTTGAGCAAAATACTCGCATATTGTATATTGTATTCAAACAACATACGTGTGTTAGAAAGTTTCACTTTTCGTACTCAAATCGGTTAACAAAGTGAAAAAACTGTTCATTGATTTAAATCATCAGTACTGACGCTACGACAGATGTAATTATTTATGTTATATCAAATATCTTCATGTTTTAATTTCTTAACACCGTATACGTCTACACCAATGAAAACAATGCGTATACCACTGTTTCCCGAAGGCATCAAGCTAGATATTCACATTAATGGTTGGAAACTTGTCAGGGAATGTTATTTGTATTATCATCAACGAACTATTATTAGTATATTGTTGTATAATGATCCCCTTGATTTGCTGTGTGTTATGTGCACAATGCCTCAATATTGATTAACTGTATTGATGTAAGCAGAAGTTAGGCTGACAGGTACATTAATGACCAGCAAGCTTACTGAGAGAACATCATCGAGCATTATTTGAATAATAGATTTGTTTATTACGCATGACCATGTTTAAGATATAAAAGAGCAAGTTCGGTTTTACGGACCACTGGATAAATTGATATGGATAGCGGATTCGATTACAGTACGCATTTCCTTCACAACGTAGACGTCTTTAGTTTATAATGGTTCGATAATGGACACCTACACGACGATGCAACACGTTCGTGCGTAATAACTCTTAAAAATTAAATTGGAAACCACGATATCGTTTATTTATATTGCAATTTTCATTATCAATATTACTATCAGAAAGTAGCCTGTAAGACAATGATTTTAAGTCTCACGGGCCCGATTAAACCTATGGTCAATCTTGATACTATAATAAGCGTTGTTCTACTAACAAACGGACTTATGAGGTAGGTAAGGAGCTCTGAATAAGACCGTAATGAGATGCTTATGGCTGAGGAGCAAACGATATCGGCTATGGCTGCAACAGTGTTGGCAATAACAGTCAATAAGGTCTCGTAAAGTAAAACAAAATGTACCACACTGGGTGTTTATCATTGAGCCAGACATCTTTTTACCCAAAAGTGAACCCTAGCTCTACATAATGCCGCCATTATCTTTTTGTATTTTTGTTTGTCAACCATCGTCTAGATCATAAGCAGGAACTGGCTTGTCTCATATGATGTATCAGACGTAAGTTACAAATGTGTATGGTCGCATCATGCGCCGTTTAAGCCGCTCTACTTTTCGAATTGTTAACTTGAGAATAAACATTTAGAAGTCGACAGAAAGTATTCAGAGCCTTAGGCCCTTGGAACCTCATCTGTAGCATGGTGTCATGCTGATTCCTATGATTCGATGAAGACCGCAAGTTACACCACGAGTCCAGGTTACATAGTAATACGTATAACCCAGAGAATTAAATGAGTACACACGGGGACTTGCTTATGTTGTTTGCTTATAGGTGCCAGCTTTCGGGTAGTGATGACATTACCAAAGCCATACATATTCATTGAACTCTATTATGGCACATTTCGCATGTAGTAGAGAATCGGGCGTGGCGTATTTAAGTGCAACAATGTTCAAGATGTCTGACTAAGTTCACCCATGTAGTAAGCAGATATTGCCATTTGCTGAAAGAAAGTGATCAAATTTGCAACAAGATGCAGTAGGAATGGTTTGGAAAAAAGCATGTCAGGAGTTAAGAAAGAATACTGCAATACGCATCCAGGTACTCATATTTGACTGGTGTATTCTGTACAAATGACACATTTTCGGAATACTGAAATGTTCATTGTTTTTCATTCAGTGAAGCCAGACTATTTTGAGAATGATTTTTTTCGTGGCAGTCATTCTTAAGTCGCTTGGTTTCTAAGAGGCAGCCAAGGTGGATGCTTATTTCGATATTCAAAACAGCATTGATCCGTACACGGGTCAAATGTAATCTCTTCGACTCGCACATCAAATCGTTTTGGCCATTTATACTCAATTAATTGACCGCTTTGTCATAGAACAAAGGCGTGACAATGACACGCAGAACCTATGATTTGAATGTTATTGAACAGTGTGCTTGCTCATTTGATCGCTATGATATTTTGCAACAATCGAACCTCTATGTTTGATTATAAATAGCACACACAACTGCTTCATGTGATACACAGCGTACCATATTGATTATGGCATGTAATGTTGATTCCTGTTGTTATTAGTTTGTACATGATAGACTATTAGTAAACGTAGTTAGGAAATAGTCTGTGTTATTTATAGCACAGCAATACATAGTTATCGATTGAAAAAGTGTCAATATCATTGATTCATAAGGTGTCGTATATTTTATTCTGTTACTTCTAAAATGTATGACTGCGTGACAACATTTGCATAAGCAAGCTACCTAGCATCATCGGCTGTCGTCGTGAAATTAACTTACATACTGTCTGCAAGTTGTTCTGATATTGGTCATCAACGTGTGAGGTTATAGTGAGCTATGCGACAGCGCTCCTGACTGAGGAATCTGCAAAACCAATCACACTTTTGGGTATGACGAGACTGAAACGGGAAAGATTTATTGGTAGCCAATTATTTTATGACACACCTGCACTGTAGATAAGACCTATCGTGTAGCATGTTGAATGCAAATATTCCACTTATAATGTATTTGGTTAGCTTTAATAACGACACATTACTAAGTGTAGGAGGTCTTATTATGTATCTGACCATTTTTATAATGCGCCCACTGATCAGTATGTATAGGTTATTTATTTGTTTCACCTATAGATGAACCATACGTAGTGTGCTACAATCAACTTCTGGTATGTTTAATGAAATGATTATCAAAATAGACCACACCAGTAGGACAATTCAAACTCGGCCACAGTAGTTACACTCTTGATGTCATTTTGGGGTTCTGCTTCTGTGGCGTACCAAAACCCAAATTACTCCATGCGTCTCCATGGCAATCGATTGAAAGGGCTGTTCCATTCCATAAATGCGCACACACGTATTGTAATTCAATAGATTACAGGCAATTGTGGTTTGTTTGTAGTTCCTGTTACTCAATCTCATTCGATCAATCATTTTTCAAAAACGTTCAGGCTTTGCCAAAATACAATTATACCATATTCTTACTGTGATATCAGGATATACAATGTCCTATGGCTAGGCTAGAAAAAGGTTAATAGCTTAGACCGGTGGCCTATTACGGGGCCATATTTCAGCCTTTCAAGCCCTGTAATCAGTAGGTTTGTGATCTCATGCACGCTTGTACTTGTCACAAAAGGCGCGCTGTCGTTAATACACAGTTCAGTTTATGAGTTAGTGAGCCATGGGACATCAATTTTCTACTCTTCTGTACAAGCAACATGTTTATCAGTCTGCAGGCGAGTTGTTAGCTTTGCTGATTATCTGAAGCACTACCATCACCGTCATGACATAGACTCCCTAATAGTTGGCTACCCAACATCTACGCTATCACCGTCTCCTCCAACACAAATAGATGGGGTCGCTCTGTCCTGCTACTGTTATGCGACGGCTCCTAAGCATCTACGTTCGGCGAGAGTCTTTGATTTGTGTTTGCTTGTATATACTGAGGTATTACCAAAATTGTATGGACGATGGTATAATGATATTCCTTCGCGCATTTGATGATTTATGTACATGTTCTCCATATCGTTCTTGTGGTTGCACAAGTTGCTCCTCAAACAAAGATACCTGAGAAAATTGGGAAAACTCGAAAACTCTATTTATTGTGTAAAGATGGTGCTTATGAATGTACAGACGTTCGAAGCTATTAAGGACTGTGGGCTGTGTATTTTGTAAAAAAAACATATTTGCTATTAATATTCTGGATTGCCCATGGAGCACTAGATATCGACTGTTCACGTCGTTTAGTAGAATATAACTCTTGCTATGAGCCCCGCATAGCAATTAAGAACTGTGGGCTGTGTATTGTATAAAGGTTTATTTGCTATTTATATTCTCGATTGCCCTTAGAGCACCTGATCTCGACTGTTCACATCGTTTAGTAGAATACAACTGGAATGCGCAATTCTCAAAAACGTGATGAAATCTAGTGTATGATATATGCGGCCGCGACCCCAGTTATTGAGACCCAGTATTGAAATGGTTGGTATAATGTTGGAACAATAATGTATTGTATTACGTTGCTTAGAAATGAACCTAGCATATTGCACCTTCACGGATCTAGTGATTTAGAGGATCAGCCGTGCTGTGAGTATGGTTTTAAAACAGCGATTGGATTCTAGATTAAATCAATCCCGCGATAAACACAATAAATATCATTCGGTGTTCTATTACACAGACCGATTGTAAATATTACCCGTATGCTGAAATCATCCATTCACATAGTTTTGATTGCCTTAGAATACAAACTCGTAATCGTAACACGGCAACCAGCACGCCCTGTAGTGAGTATGCTTCTTAAAGTAGCGAATCAAATGCATAGCTAGCGCTGAATCTTATAAGATAATTGAATTACTTTGGTGGTCAATCATGTTTTTATCATACGATGTTCGTTTGATGCCATAGGACATATCAGCCCATGGTTCTGGTGTGGATTAATAGTTGTGGCAATACGCTGAATCACTACCAAAGATCAAATATAAACCCTCAATACTAATCGAGACTTTTTTTTAAAGATGGCACTGCGAAAGGTTGTTATCCAGATGGTCGCAGCGCCTATAGTGAGGCAAATCAGGACAAAATTGTAGCTATACATTAAGACCAAGGTTCTTATGTTGCAGTGAACGCGAAGTGAAATCAGAGAAATCACGCAATAACAGCACTAAAAAGGGAAGCTGATGCAGGCACACGTTCCACCTTCAGTAATCACTTTAACCGTTTGAACAGCTCCCATTTGAAGCATGACTTGTGCCCGTGGTTGCACATAAAATTAAGGCATCTAGATCAAGCCTAGGTTCTTACGATAAATACGATAGTATATCCTACCTCTCGTGCCAACACATTCAACGCACAATATGCAAAATATGTTGATCTCATGTGTCTATTATAGCACTATACTGTTGCTGTAGTTAATTGTATTACCAACCACTTTCCACGTTAGTATCAACGGCACAATATATATCTCATTATTGAAATGACTGCAGCAACAACCCTAAATAAGTTGAATCGCGTTTAATTGAGCTACGTGGACAAGTGCAGATATCATCCAACATTAATAAGTGATCACTATGTCACCATATGATGGACTTATGTTTTGTGCAGCTAGGCTTAGTGGCTACATTCACCTGAAATCCTCTGAGCAAATTTGCACAGACCAACTTACCACTACCTCAACAATGGTTCATGCCACACTGCGCCCGTACTTATAAAGCTAACTATGGATGTACTACCTAATATACCGTGTGAGGAAGAACTCATTCTTCACTCGGGGATCGTGAGCACGAATACCAACGGCGAGGCACTCTGTCAATGAGATTAGAGCATCACAGCATAAAATGCACAAGGGACTTAAGTAATGAAACTATTCATAAAAGTCAAACCAGTGTATTGAATCTGTTCGGGTAAACTGTCCCCACTAACTTCTGGTATTACAAACATCGGCACGTGGTTATTCGTAGCATTATAAATATTTATTGCCTTGATTATTTTGTTGTCTATTTATATTACACAAGATCGATTCACGGTCAATAACATGATCCGCACCTTGCGGGTGGTAACACCTTCATACAATGAGTGAAGCTTTTGATATAAGAAAGCAGTTTGTCGGTGCTTGATTAATTTTATATTCGTGCGACTGTTTGAGCTGCTGTGCATAGATGAATTAGTAGATTATGTAAGGTTTTAAATCCTAACAACGCATTACATAGCAGATCTTATGAAACATATAGCGGATCAATAATATTGTATATCATGCATAATCATAGTTCGTTGACCTGAAATGCACGCAAAGCATTATCGTTACACCAGAACTAAAATTTGATATTTTACAGCGGAGTGGTCTGGCGACATTTAGTTTTCACAGTAGACGATTCATTACGTTTTGAAACAGCTGTCGGTCTAATGCGAACCGCCTTTAACAATGTACCAAAATATGATTGAAAGCAAATATAAAAAATCTACTTGTTGAAAAAAGCTAGTATCATATTTAAACCTCTCGAAATGGCTGGATAAATCATTTGTTACTGCTTTCTGTGAGACGATATTTGTAACAGCGCTGCACAGTATACCAGCACAGACTAGCTTATTCAATCAACAGGTCACCATAAACATGGGGCTGGGAAATCCAATTATAAAGAAAATGCCAAGATCAAGAGATTGATGTGAACTACATTCATACGTACATATTCCTAGATAAGCATGTGAGACGTTGTTAGTTATCCTACTATACTGTGGGTCAACTCCCTACGATATGGCAAAATATTTCAAAGGTGATACTCGTGTCAATGCAATATCCTTACCTGCAGAGCAGGGAAGCATTGCAGACATGGTCCACTTAAACCAGCAATATCTTCTTCTATGCATGGAACTGGCAGGTTTTTCGCCAAAAACTATCATGCACCAAAGAATGATGCTCATGAAAGATTTACTTACTTTGAGGATAGTCGAGATGTTCGGTCTTTTCTGCTCATATTTCAATTCATATTTTTTGTCTGACACGGGTGTATAGTTTTGAAAGGGAGGGGAAAAATAGTTTGATACTCTTCGGTAGTCGGGACAAAGCTCGACTCGTTTTTCTGTTATTTTTAAATTGGCACAAATTTACATCAAATAAAAGTATTGTCGTGTAATCATGTAGTCAATTAACATTCTTGAACTTTTGCTGTTTATTGTCATATACACAATATTAAAATACCCAATGTTATTAGGTGTTGCTGGATCGTAGAGCAAGTCGATAGTCGAGGTCAGACTACACACCTTGGATTTGTTATAATATATGCCTTGCCTATGTCATTATTGGTTAATATTACCATCATTGTTGCCTTGACGATTCTGTTAACATTTAATAGGAGCAGATTAAGGTTGTATTGTAAAATTTAGCAAATTATATTTAACCGAATCATGGGTTCGTTTTCATCTAGTATGCATATAATATCCCATAATTGGATTCAGAGTGTTTTAGTAGCGGGATTTCTGTATCGTTTACTCAATATTTGTTCTTGCAGGCAAGTGACAAATCTTAAGTTCGGAATAAATGTTGATGAGGCTGCACCTTCGAAGAACGCCTCGAGATACCACACGTCGATACATCCTTAGATTCATTTATAGAACTTATTCACAACATGAAATGATTTGTATGCCCGAAACCTCCTCTCCAGCTGCCCCCGCTGCCATTACAATCGATGAAAGAGTCTCCTATATAGATATTTGATCACGCTAAGTTGATTTCTTGGAATTTACTACAACGGTGAGTCGTATTGGAAGGAATGCAATTTGCATTCACAATAATAACTTTAACGGTCTTACGATAACAACGACCCACACTTATTGAGATAGACTGCATTATCAATTGAACCCGCTGTTCTTTCAATCCAAGGTTCATGTTATACAGTTCGTGTTATGCGGCGGTCTATCAGGTAATTTTGCTTATATTTGTGTCACCACGTTCGGATACACTGGTGAATACATTGAGGAAGTATTGCATACAAAATCATGGAAATTCCTGTTTTAAAAAAACCCCGTCATTCACCGATTTCCTAAAACGTTTATAAATGATGTCCTGCAACCCGAATCCATTGATAAACCTCGGCTCTTTGCATGAAGGCTGTGAAGTCTTTTTGCGTATATTGACGGGACATGAATTTCACACACAAAATATGGTATACAAAGCTGAAAATTTGTGGATTTTGAACAACAGTGCCACAAAATGAGAGCCAGTATCAAATTGACAAAATCAAAAGGAAAATGATTTGTTAATACCCGATTATTCAGATAATTAAACAATCAAACAGATTGTTGGAAATCTGACACGGTAGGTAAATATTGCCGTTGCTATAATTGTCAAACACTGAATACATAATTAAATATTCAGATTTGTTGAAGCTCAACATTTTTTAGCGTCCTATCAACTGAAGAATATCTGTTTTTAGATAATTGGATTCCATGCGTCAGTATTTTGAATGAAGGTTGGTTATTTGAATACCACCTTTACTTTCCAACACTTTTTACACTTATTGGTCACGGTTTGCTTGTGCAAATAAGCAATCGTAATAATGGTCTTAATGAGCTGTCATGTGTATGTGAAAGGATATCAGACTACTGGATGTTTCATTATTAATGCGTGGGCCAATAAAATCACATATTATTCTGGACTGTTAAACTAGGTTTATATTCCATTAGGTACCGCAACGTATGTATGATAAGCGGTTGCTTCCAAAACGTATCCACTGCATTTCTTTAATCACCTCATTCCTATGAACTGGTGTATGTTTAATATCATAATATAATAATTGACAATCAATAAGAGTAGAATATTGTCCCACAAGCCTTGTAATATCATACTGTCCTCATTGGTGCAGTGTGACTTCATACGATTGTGCTGTTTGACACTATATTGCTCATTATGTATGATGCGCAGCTACATCATAGATTGTCCTAGCAGTTAGGTTAGTGAAGAGGTAAAGATGGGTTATGTACAACATATATTGATTTTCATCTGAAAAACATTGCCTCTCGCACAGAGGCAGAGCCTTACCAGTATTCAAACATTGTTCTTCTTGTTATTTGTGGACGGAGGTGTGACCCGGGGTGCTTAGTGTTGCATCTCCTCAACATAAGCCGAAGGCGACAGTCATGAAAGCATTCGTACTTTTCCTGCTCAACTGGCCAATTGCACAAGGATGCCATAATATATTTATTCTTGCAGCCGCAATTGATGTGCAATTCATAGTGAAGGATAAACGTGCTGATATGGATAATCTGATTCACAATTTCGATAGCAGACATCGTTGGTAACATGATAACAAACAATCCACTGTATGCTATCAGTTTTCAGTCATTCTGTTTGGGTTATGATGCTGTGTTTGTAGTTACGACTAGCCAGTAACCGCATGGCGCCGTTTAAGTGTTCCAGTTGCTGCCATACATGCGAACCTAGGTTATGCTTCTCCAGGGCGACCCTTGTTGTTGTAGAATGTACATAAACATTCAAACAAAAATGAATCGCATGGATTTGTTATCTTTAGCAATCTACAGTAAATGTGTGTTTTCAACTGGATCATTTCAATGAAGCATAGGTAACGTATCATGGTAGCAATTGATGCGTTGTTGCTGTTGAATTCAGACAAATTAGACAAACCTCACAGCATCATTGTTATGGAGGCCTTGTCCCTCTGCCGTTTGAATGTTTGCGCTCGCCATTCAATCATTTCACGATTGACATACATGCCGGATTCATATAGATAATTTCATGCATAACTACTTCGGGGAATTCAAGAATAGATGGATAGCGGGATTGTGACTCGGCGTTATATTGCAGTCACAGATGCGATGTTGTAGATTTATCACAAGAAAGCCTTACGCCATCTCACACAGCGCTTTAAAGTTATCGGCTAGTTCCATCAACTCTTGAGCAAAGGATGTAAATATGGTGCGTGTATGGACTGCATAACACCATCGATATCAACGTAGCTGGGTGTAAATCAGGCCGATTGCTGTATCCTGATACGTTTTGGGCTGAATATGATCTATTCAACATAGAGACAATGAACACCGACGTTTGTCCAATCTTTAACCTTTCGTCGACATAATGGTTCTCAATACTTGTCTCCGATCTTTTCGGGATTCCCAAATGAACCCGCAATGAAGGCCATTATTATTATCTCAACTACTAAATCGTTGTTTGCGGGACTCAATCGTCTGATATATTGCTCGATTTTATTATTTAGTTTGTGTTTAGCAGAAATGTTATTACCGATTGTCAATATGATACGCCATTACGCAGTTTGCTACCTAAGTAATGAAGATGAATAGGAATGATTAAATTGATGCATAAAACGCTGCGTAATCTGAAACAACAGTTATACTGTTCTGATCAAGCTTCAACTGTAAAATGCAACATGAGTGAGTCATATCTCGTGGACTATCAAAAAATCCTCCATTGTCATTTTCAAAGCACATGAGTGTTTATTTGCATTTTGTTATCCACAGGTGCACAGTTATCGAACATAAAGACGACGAATCCGTTTGCATTACTGTGTCTGGGAGAGATATGTATTTGCTACAAAGATGGATAAAGTTCGTGTTAGGATTCACTGAGGTTTGAGAAGACGAGTAGTATATAATGTAAGCATGTGACTGTGATCGCCAAGTTGGCAAACATTGTTTGTCAAAGCCTCTTGGAATGAGTCGCTGGGCATTTAATGACTACAGCGGTGCTTGCCCTCAGTGCTTTATCCAATATTTCATATTTTTGAAAACATTTTTTAATTGATGAATGCATTGATGCGCGAAGTTCTTTTATTCTAGTCATGAGGTCATTTATGAGGAAGTCGTAAATATATGAAGTGCTTACTATTTGATCAATATCCGTATCAGCAGTCTCTTTACTCGCTCGTAAATATTTATGCACAATAATTGGAAAACAGAAAATTGACTTTTAACTGTATCAGCGGCTATACATATTAGATTAGATGCCCTTAACTCATATAAATGTTTGGTTGTATACCAAACATGCCGCGTTATGCAAAAGGCAATTTTAGCCGCATGTCCATTCCACATAACTCACAACTTTGATTCTCTATAATTAAACCTATTTAACAGAAAGGCATGATTTATAAGCACCCACGTATTGTCTATTGGCGTACTTTCCTTACTATATCGACCTGTCCTCGAGGTTGTTGATATTCATTGGATAATGTAAGAGTAGGTATGGCCAGCACACAATGAAACCAGCGTTATTCACAAACTTGTTCTCGGTGCATAACAGTTTGCACAGCATTGTATGTTTTCATGGTTAGCAATTGAATAGGCAGCATCGTGCCGCATTCGTTTATGTTTCTAATTTTTATGGACACTATAAACGAATAATACGTCAATAATCCCGAACCGCTCATCGATAATTTGCTGATTTCTCTCTTGTATAAGTTGAATAATATTCGCATGCGTTGGAAGAAAGCAATTTGCACAGGTCAGGAATGCAGTAAAATTGATGGCAAAAACGACGCAAAAGCCAACAATAAATTAATATATCAGACCTGAAAACTGTGGCGTCGCATAATCATCAATACTTGAGTGAATTTATATACCATGTGTGCTTCAGTGGTCCAATGTCAATCCATCTATTAATTAATTAATGCTTTAATTTGCAGTCCATCTACCCGCATGCATTCCTATACATTGTCGGACAACTAATAGATAAAGGGCATGACCTTATATACTAGATGCTGTGCATATCAGTGCAGCAAATATGATATTTTGTATCCTTCATTGTCATAATTGAACAACAACAGAGGTTAGACTACAAACATTGGCACCAGAGTTATGCGGAATCCATGGAAATTCATTGTACTGAATATTCACGATATGCTTCTGCCATTCACTAACATAAATTATGACTTTCCTATTTCGCAGAGTCACCAAATAAACTATTGAGGGGCGATTTTTTTCAGATGCACTATACTATTGACCATCAAGAACATGCGAATTGCAGCAATAAGATACAGGTGAAAACATTGCAAAATGTACATTTGCAAAAATTATCACTTTTTCACCTTAGCCAATAAAGGTTCAGTATGTGAAGTACTGAGTACTTTTTCTGCGATATAAATGACCTCCATTGATAGAGTATACACAAGAGAGCCATTAAACAATGCAATTACAAAGACTCGCTTATTACTGGGTGGCACAAAAACAGTTTTAAGCTGTTAAACCCCAAAAGGTAAGCTAGGGTGCAACACTATTGATCAATACATATAAGTTGATAATGATTCCCACGTCAACAAAGTTGTCAGTTCACCACGAGTCAGAGGAAATACAAATCAGGTTTGTTTAACCCTCTAATTGTAAAGATGAGAACTAGGCCTTCGATCGACCCATTAATATAAAGCAAAACAATGTTCGTAGCATGTTATTATCTTCCTTACATACGACGTCAGGAATCATGTCCTGGTCCCCAATGAGTCACCGTACTATTTGTGTATACCCAGATGCCTAAGTGTCATGTGGTGCTCACAGTCGCAACCTATGTTCGAATGTATGAGTTTCCCTTATGGTAAGTAAACACAGTTGCTTGTTGTATTTTGTGCTTTGACAGAGTTGTTAATTAAGAAAAATGCTGCAAGTACACATTTTGTCTAAACTCTTACCATGTTTCATTACACATGTCAGACGAAACCACGCAAGGGCCATCTACAGCCGGCAACAAATGAGATCGAGAGCTAAGAGGCATGCATTTCAACTTAAACTAACGTTGCGCCTCGGCCTAGATAGTCACGGTTCAGTAATGCAACTGAATCAAACGTATTCTGCTTTGTTGGCAGAAGAATGGTTTGTGAGTTAACGAGTTAACCCCACTTCTGTCGTGAATGACGTTATAGCATCCCTATCAGTCGAATCCTCATTTGTCACCTGAACATTAAAAGTATTTGAAAGCATTGGGGTGCGTGTGGGGTTGGGGGATTATTGCAAATAAACGGTCAAAAGCAGACGTGTAGGTCCAAAACGGCTTACGGTGAGTTGCATTACATATACATATTAAATCATATTAATTCACCAGCGCGGTGCTGTTGTCTTTATTAAATATGCGTTGATGTCTATTGACTCGTTTGAAGATGAAGATGCTCGACTGCGTGACCAAACAACACTGGTGTAAATTAAACATATGCATTACCATCTAAGCTCACAAACATATGACCCCTGTCTATTACAACGATGCTACTGCAGGGTTACAGAGGAAGCAAAGTCATTTCCTTTTGTTATTGCCAATAATGAAGAGTGCACTTGCTGTTAAAGGCTGAGGTAAGCAGTAATTTATTCGATCTGCCAGATGGCTCTTATCTAATAACATGGTTAAGAGTACCTAGTATTGACCTGACAATCCAATAACAACACTATTCACAGCAATTTGTGAGGTTAACGTACCCTAATAATACCTAACTGCACACCAAGCTGCACCGCACAATAATGTTCTAATGAAATAACAGGATACTGTCGTAAAAATAAATGCCATCGTAGCGGCAGCTCCTATAGATCCTTTGCAATAGGCAACGCAAGATTAGTTTATTAATGCAGAATATGCCCAAAATCGAGTGATTTGATGGCAATCATACAGGTTATGTTCTCTCCCTGCTGCAAAGATATGATCACAACCTTGGCAGCGCTGTATTGAATGACAATAGCTCCTTTCTTGTGATGTTGATTCGTGTATTACGAAGACGTCTATTGTAATTTTCTGGGTTTTTCCTCGGCTACCAAACATCCGGATCAACGCGTCTTTGGTTACCATAAATAAAAGATATATCAACATCGATCTAAGACATCTTATTTTGATACAAAAACCCAAAAGTGCTAATCTAGAAAAAACGAATCAATTGAGCAAACTCAAAGCTACGTTTGTAACAGTGAATCAACCTTAAACTGCAGATTATCGTGGATGAATGTGTTGATAACGGTAAGAGACACCAATCATACATCATAGCTCTTTACGTCGTCCGATATATGTTATCAGATGTTTGGATGCCGCCGCCTTGTATCTTCCGCAGTAATCATCGTTGTCATATGTGCCAAATGGCTAGCCGCTGTGATGATTCATACAGGGTATGTGGCAGATGAGTATACTGATTTCGAAAGTAATGCACCGAGTTTAGACTACCATGCTGACCCCGATTACCATGAAAGTTGGCGACATGAACATTGACATAATAAATATCGCCAATGATATATATTGCACTGATGACTTATTCATAATGAGTACGCGCCATATCTTTCATGTGTTTCTTCCGTCTCGGGACCAGTAAAAGAAAAATTGGTTGTTTTCAATAACGTATGTTGATAGCCTAGTCAAGGTCCCCTAGCCTGATGGCTGCGGGCTGTTTACGTGTTACTGATATCCAATAGTCTCGCCGTCAGGTCTAGGGGAGGATAGCGGATTGAACTGGACAGGCATCCCAGATTTGGGATGCTCCAATCACAAGCCGTGTCTCTCGGTCACTCTCGGGTACTTTTGAGTCATTGTCTCGCATTGGTCAGTTCTACAAGTTCCGAAGAACTTGTCCAACCGGTCGAGTGATTTTTATGAGCCCGGCACACATTTTACAACAATTGTTGTTTCACGCTGAGAGTGGCACCGTTAATCACAAAGTCGGCGAGAGAAGCAGACACGCAACTGGTTCCTTAACTGACTATTACGTAAACATACTATCGTACAGCTTACCATTAACGCACTTGTTGTGGTACCAATTTGAACTTTTGAGACGCCCCGTGATTCGAGAAGTCATTCAATGTGTTCTCATTGGACACAGACCACAACAATGTACATGGCGTCACATAAAACCGAAGGTGCGTATCACAAGCCAGTTTCATGAGCCAGACACGCGCAATTAAGGTCAATCCGGGTCACAACCTTTGCGTTGATTTGTCACAAAGATTAACGAACAAGTCTAATGAATATTCGGACGCGCCGTTTAAGACCTTATCTTGTCGTAGACTCTAGGGCGAGAAGCGTAGCGGAACCCCTGGAGTCTGGGACGCAGACTATGGATAGCCCATTAACTCGTCTAGATGGTTGTAGGTGTCCGCACATAGCTGTAAGATTGCAGACCCTGTTATACAAAGTCACTCAATAGAGCATACGCTTCCATAACCGCACTGTAAACTTTTCTATTAGCACATCCTGCGATGTGCCTGTGCAAATGTCAAGTCTAGTCTTCTGTAAGTCGTGTATTAGAATAGTAGGGATTTAGTAGCTCGCGTATACTGTCAACATTCCAATTTTTTTTCCAATAAAAAAGCAGGTGATTATAATACGTCCAAGGAGAGAGATTGGCCATCGTTGGGTGATGTTTACCACGGCAGTGCTATTTACACTCCTCGTGTGTGTTATTTGTATGGCTGTGTGAAACGCTGGATTATGACGCTTTAGTTTTGTTACGTTCAGGAATTAATACAAATGAAACCCAAAAAAAATATTCAGCAGCTCACCAAAGATTAAGCCTGAACATGATTTCAAAATGTAATCAGAATACATCGACTGTAATAATCACGCATAATAAATAATATTGCGGCAATATCTATAACGCCGTTCATCGAGTTGACAACCTAGGTTCACAGCCGCATGCCTAAATTATGTAATAGAGATCTCGGGCTACTTTGCAATCAGACGAGATGTTAGTGTGGCGTGTGTCATTGACATGAATTGTGGTTATTTTCATTGAATTTCATTGATTACCATTTGGAAATAACCAAAACGTGGCTTATTTAGGAAATGATATATACGCGTCAAATTGCAGATTATATATTATATACGGATATATTGGCTCAGTATCCACCAGCGAAGTTAGGCATACATCCTGACCGCTGGCTACGTGTTTGCCATAGTTAATCTGCTCGCTGAGTATACTCAGCAATAATCGTTATAAAGTCACATTTACCAAATGACTGCCAACTCTGATGATGAATGACGTCATTAGACCTAGATGTTAGGCACATTCCAATTATGTAACACTGTGGAGTAATTTGACGATACAAGGTAATCAGCCAGTGTCGGCAAAATACACCCTGCTGGCGGTAGCGCTCTTAGCGTGTGTGCTTTATGTAGGAGGATGAATTGCAGAATTAAAGGATCATTGTAACGCCACGCTCAACTGCAGTGTATTGTTGAGCACTGTGTATAAAGCTTCAAATATAACATAAAAATAACGGGATGACACTCATGTTAGTAGCTGTGTTTAGAGAAAAGTTTGGCTCCATTAGTAATGAGTTGATATCTTGTCAGGCGTTCAGAGTCGTCTCCAAATTGCATATTCATTGGCAAGTATATTGTTTTGAATACGCAGAAAGCAAGATTCTAACAAGACTGGATAGTGCCTACGACCCGATTATAACTAAAATACCCCATTCTCAGTAGTCCAACCGATCTGTAAGAGGCAGCAACAGAAAATAGAGGAGATAATATTTTGGTTTATATATCATTCTTAACTGGCTTCTTATTGGTATCCTCACTACATCAGCAACCTAATTGTAGAGATAATCGAGAAGAGTGACAGCATGTCAATAAAGGGTAACATAGTAACCGCCGATGTCATGCTTTTTTACTGAAATCACTATGATGTACCCTAGACCAATAACAATTGGATTAATGTCAAAATTGCCGCTGTCACTCCAACGTTTACTAGTGATAAGCCCTGATCTGTTTACTGTTATATTAACAACATCGTGTGTGTGCATTTGGACGTTGAACAAACATTTGCTTTACAAGCAGCCCACACTCCGGGTAAACAGAAAGTGGCGTGGCGGTGACGCCACCTATACTATTCGATATTGCTGACGTTAGAAGCACAATAACGCTTGTATGTGCCAGTAGGAATATTTAAGGGGTTGGATACTGCCTATTATTATGATGTTATTTCGTTGCCTTCTGTCATTCTATCGTAGCAAATCAATATTGGCAGTATTTGAAATCTTAACATCTACAGTTAGCCATTCAGTGTTTGACGATATGACACTTTCATTGGCAAGCTCATGATTTCAAAATATTGACTCAAATCTTAATGCTTTTTGTGTTAATCACTCAAGCAAAGAATATTGGCGCTCAATAGTATCTCAACCATAACAAATAATCCACACTACCTTTGTAAAACGGTTGATGTTAGTATATTGTAGTGGCTTCAAGACGTAGTGCATGGATTCTAAGTTTGTAAGTCACGCTTTGGATAATCATAAGAGTTCTACCCTATTCTTGCTTATGTCTAGTGAATAACCTCTCTGTGACGTTGAGTCAAATCATTGACTACAGCTACTTCCATGTATAGTCCTTGTTGGTTTGTTTTACCTAATATCTGTAAATAAGATATTTGTCATCTGGCTTTAAATGTAAGGCAAGGATCAAACATAAACAGAAAGCAGTCATCAACATCGCATATATACGCCACACACAAAGTGCATGTTTTGATTTCATCCCCGTCTTGAGCAAGAACACATGTTACTTTCAGATTATTTTTTTTGATTCTTCATGCGCCGATTACTCTTGTCAAAATAACACTGAAGTTTGAACGTGGCGTTATCATGCCTCATCGATTATTCAAATCATCCTCCCTCGTGAAGCACACACGCTAACAACACTATTGCCTGCAGCGCGGCTTTCCAAGACAAAACATGATAGCACCGTCAAATTACTCTACGAGATGACATAAACGGAATACGCCTATATAGCAATAAAATGGACTGAGAATTCACCCAGTCTGTTGGATCTGATGACGTCATCTATCATCAGAGCTGGCAGTCATTTGGTAAATATGACTTTATTACTATTATTGCGGAATAAACCCAGCGAGCAGAATCAACATGGCTAATATGTAGACCACGGTTACGATGTTTGCCTAACTTCTTCCTATTGTGCAGGAATTTATGTGTGCGTGTATACAAATCAAATATGTCCACTTGCATACAACTGTAATCTGCGATTTGACGCGTGTACATCACTTCTAAAATAAGCCAAATTTTGGTACCGTCGAAATGGTAATGGTGTGGTCAATTAAGTCATTTTAGCAAAGACAACCTTTTCACTCTATACAAGAGAAACATTACCAAAATAATGCAACAGCTAATTACACACACGTATTAATGTCACATAGTTTGGAAGCAATTTAAAATGCTCTTCGAAAATGTCAATGCTTTTATCGTCGAGTCAATTTACTAAGCCAGCGACTCATAAAGTGGGTAGTTATCCTCTGTATATATTACAGTATTTGCAGGAACTCTTATGTTGTGTTAGATCAATCAAACATGGAGCAATACTATATGTTGCATATTATGATCCACAAAGCATGACAGTCTTCTCGCAATGGAAATCTCCGATGATTTGTGACGCTCATCATCAGCGAGATATTTGTATACCGATTAGTGTCTCACTTTAATGACGTCCTTCCGTTATTATCGCATTCATTAACGTTGACCTGTTGTGTCAGGTTGCACAAAGCTTGCAGAAGTTCACGTCGTGAATGCATTGCTGTAAGGACCTATGTAGGCCAATGTTTGCTCAATGGTTGGGGTATTTGGGATTTACACTAGGGTGTAACAGGGTCTCTTACATCAAAATTGATTACATGATTGGTATTCTGTCTAAGTGCGGTTGGAAATTAGTGTACATCATGGTGATTTCGGCGAATTAGCATTCACTAACCTGGCATCGGTGGTAACTATGGGACCCTTTATTGCCTTGATGTCCGACAATACATGGTTATTTTTGTGAATGGGTAGCTGATCTAGAAGGGATACCAATAGGGACGGTCAATGTTTCGTAATGGCCAAGGACAATTCAGTTAATTACCTGATGATTAACAGTAGTAAGAAATATATATTTTTCCTGCATCAGATAAACGAAATCCAATACTTTAGTTAAAAGAAATTAAGTGCACCAGGAATGTAAATATTAATTAGTTCAATTGAACTACCTATCTTAAATAAGTTTTATCTTTCATTTGTTACCAGGGGGCGCTGCCAAGGCTGATACAATATCCTTGGAGAGAGGCGTAATCTCAATGATTGCCATCAAATCAATTCATTTCGGGCCTATTCTGATATTGATCAAAACAGCATGCACCGCCAGAGCCGGAGCTACATCGGCGCAGCTTAAAAAAACACGTGCATTATTACTAAAGATTAGTGATAGATATAAGCAGAGATGCGAGACCACTTGGGCCCCTGAGTATTACATTTAAGGAGCCTGTGGAAAATATAGGCTTTTGAAAAATAAATGACCTAAAACTGGGCCCTTTTTCAGAATTCGGCATCCGTTGTTGAATGACTAATGTTCGTTACGATCATGTTGGTAGCTCAACGAACATAACCATACTAAAATCCAACATCTGATCAAAATATAACCGAATGTTATCTTATAAGTTCTGCTTTTTGTTGATTTGCGTTTCCGTATTGGTCATGATTCCTAAACCTTTAGCCTCAAGCTGCGACGCTATATGTTATTTGTAATTTGAGATAATTAAAGAGCATGTTAACACGCTCTGGTCGCAGAGAGAGAGGACACGATTGGGGTGTTGACTATCTGATCTGAATAGTCAGACCTTTCTTGTCCATGTTTATACGCTATTTCCTCACTGCTATAGTCTTTGCTTTGTGATTAGTTTTTATATTCTTGATGACTTATAATGGTTGAGCTGCGTTCGTAGGCTAACGCTGCTCTTGAAGACTTTCAACTTATTATCTACATTGTATATATATCTTGGTGGACGTTGATTGGTGTACATGCCGTTGTTAAGCATGACGCAGCATGGCATCCGTATTTAAAATCGTTGCCCCAACATTTACAAAGCTTGCCATTAATTATACCGGTTGTTATGACCGTCTCGCAGATGTAGTCTCTTTCTGAATAACCTTACTGCCATTAAACGCATAAGTAGGGCAATTCTTATTAAGGTTTGGCTTTGTGCGTGTGCGCAAACATATGGAAAATTCAACTAGCCTCTACAAGTCAGGTAAAGTAAACTACTCCCTCCTCCACAACGACTAAGAACGCATAATTAGTAGTCCTGAAGATATATGCCCTCCTAGCTCATGCAATATTTATTCATGTAGCTGGTTGTATAATCGCAATCATGCACTCACCAGCAATTGTGTTTCCGCTAATTGATTAAGATGCCGAGAGTGTTTCAGCATTGAAGGCACTCAGAATTGTTTCAATAATGTATTCTAAAAAGCAGGAGCCTGTCTTCATTAAAACCGAGTATCACATTCTGAATACCATAATGCCTAGATAATGACACACTGCGTATCATGTTCAAAATGATCCACATTGTTGTTCACCAGGTTCACCATGTCTCGCGTCAGTCATATGCACCATATGTTTACATTTACAATAATGTGAAAATCGTGTTCTTACATATTGAGTTATTCAATCGGATTCACCCATATCTTCTCGAATGATGTAACAACAAAATTGAGATTTGCTTAAATTCTACGTGATATCCTATCACTTTCAAGGTTACAATTTATGATTGGTTCATCAGTCAGCCCTGTTTGCCAGCATTTTATATGATGTCACTATAGTTAACACAATTGTCGAAAAAATATACAGCAAGGAAGTAGCTTTTGTCATCTTTTATCATTACGATGTGCGTATAACAATATTTCAAATACAGGTATGAACTATTACGAACTCCCAGCACACCTAATTCTTTGCTTATTTATTATTTATCGGAATATGTGTATATGAGATATACTATTTGCAAAAATACATACTATTCAAGTCGTTCGCGTCCGCAATAAATTCAACAATCCAACTTATGGAATGCATTTAATGTATCGAGTGTCTTACGGTCACCAGCGGAGGCAGAATTCAGTGAGAATCTAATAAGTCACGCTTTCTCTTGAAGTCAATAAGAAATTATTGTTGCTGATAAACAAACAATCCAACACAATTAGACAGCTGTCTAAGGACCCAAGCCACTTTACCTTGCAATTAGCAGTAAACAACAGCAAACACTTTTGGCATATAATGTTTACCCAGTCAACTTGGGACGCATAGAAACAGTCAAAATGTGCAGTAACAGTGATTACGTCAGACCCAAGTTCCGCAACCACCGTCGACTGAGGTCATTGTCATACCCAGCATAAACTTAGGTTCCGACAATGATTTTATAGCCTTGCGCTATCGATTTTTCCGTCAAAATAAATAGCAATATCTGTCTTTTTAACATGTTACAGGCTGCTTAACAAACAATTTAACATAACCTCCTCTAATGCTAATTTCTCCAATTCTTTTATATTATCTTACTACGATATTTTGTTATCTGACAATATATCTGATTATGCGTATGTCCGCAATTACCGAAAAGTTCGTTTGTGTGATTTGCTGCTATAGCAGGCTGCATGACAGCGGTAGCTATTCTGCTATTATATAAAATCACACATCGTATATATCATATAAATCCCATATCGTAACCAGCACCTGAGGTGAGTAACGTACTACATTTGGTAGCACACTGTCGTTGAAGTCACAATTAAAAAATAAAACTTGCTTTACTAATATTTCAAACGACAACCCCCGAATACCGTTGATCTGTTGGTTATGGATCACCAATCGAAACAAATGGATGCGGTAAGAAAGAATAAGGGTAATAGGCGGCTCTTGTAATTCAACCCCTATTCAATATATTCTCGTTATCCATTATGGCCATTAGCTTATTAGCCGGGGATTTATTCACAAGGGTTGAGCCATGAATCATAATTTCAGTCAAGCTAAAATTCTCGGATGATATTTCAATTACCGCTGGCGCGTGTTAAAAGTGCACTGTTTCAGTGCGATGTTAAATATTTAATTTGCCTCCGATATTATCATGCTGCTAAAATTGCAGCAATCGTTATAATGTATTGGAACACCAAATCATCGATTATGTATCGATATCTGTGCGTTGAGAACAGCCTCCCATCATTATTTTCTGGCATATATACATACATTGAGTCAAGTAACGAAGTTTACGCAATTCCATCATATCTTGGTATTATCGCTCGAAATCCGTCCGTTTTCAGCCTTGGATGTTTAGTAGCGCCAGCACCGTTCGATATTTTACATGTGATTTCTGTCTCATTGAATAAAATGAGCAATCCGACTTGATAACGTCCATAAAAATCATTTCCGAAAAGTTTTTTTCACAATTTTTTTTCCATGTCCTTAATGAAATCTTTTGTTGTGCGGTTGTGAATGCAGTACTTTCTATTAACTACAGTCGTTCACTCTAGCATCCGCCCGCAGAAATATGTGAAATTTCTTATTTATTCGATAGCATGGTCGTATTGACCAATCAGATATCAGTCGCCGAGCCCCGAGACGTTCGATCAACTGCTATAAATGCTATGGTTGATTTCATAATACCTTGGACTGATGACAGGTGTATTTCATGTCATTTCATAATTACCGCACAGCTTGACGTAGTGAACCCTATTAGACAGCTATAAACTCTTTCATCATATATCGAGGTTAGTGAACGTTGCGGACGCTGTGAGAGGCGAACTGTTTTCGATAGGTGTATCCTGTACTTGACTGTTTATCAAGCTGACATTTATTGTCAAATATTGTACCTGTGATTTTCGTAATTTTAAAGCCTACATGCACCGTGTTTTTTTACAGCGCCAAGGCTCTGCGAAACAACATTTTCCCGCGCTCGTAAATCGCAGTCACGTCAGCGCATTATTCCCACGTGCGTTTTTTATCTCCCTAGACTTATACTGCGCTTTCTGCATGTCGAAGCCAAGAGCGTCCCAATTGCCGTCTTCATGGTTTTTAACAAAGTATGTAAGCGCATGCAATGCGCCCGTTACTTTAAGGCTAAATTGATGCATCAAGATTTAGTAGCAGATAAATGTGTATAATGTTTCTATTGGGTGGATTTAATACTTTCACAAATAAGGCATGCCGATCTATGATCCGAATAACACATGACAATGTTTACTATGCAAGTTTGTCCGGTTAAATAATTCCAGGACATTTCACATTTAATCTATGCTTACCTTAATCGAAGCCACCATTGAGATATGCAAGTACTCTCAAGATCTATTATAATGACAGTGAGTTGTTAATTGTAGCGACGACCTGTGTAACATGGAGCCGTTATGTGAACGCTAAAAACGCGAGGCAACTACTGCTGATCCATGGAAATGTTCGTTTTTATTCATGCAAAATGTTCAATAAATCATGTGGAGAGGTCGGTTGGCATGGGTGAAGTAAGGGAATGATCGAGTAAGTGGCTGAATAATTCAAGGGTCAAACGAGTGACGGGCCTAACAAGTAATGGGCCGAACTGGTGACGAGCAGAAAAGACCTGACACATGTCCGATAGAATCTTTCTCATTATTTGCTGGTGTTTATATTACAATAATGCTAACCACAGCACAGCGGTCGCAGGCGGGTTCGCTCGTACAAATACGTCGATAATGACGCTCTGGTTGTACATCTAACTAGTATATTCATCTGCAAGCGACACCGTGGTATAAGCTACTGACATTCGCAATACATATATATCTATTAAATATGGAACTATACATTAGTAAACAGTCCCTATCGTGTGATACTCTAGCCCAAATAAAAGATATAGCTACTTCTAAAAACTCGTGCGCTGCTGGTAACGAAGGCTTCATTGGATCGCTGGGACATAATGATGCCTCGGAGCATTTAACAGCCATGTAGCAATTATTTGGTTACCTCTTTTGAGGCGGCAAGTTAAGAAAATTATGAATACGAACCATGCCCATCAAGGGACGAAAATGTACAGAGACTCATACAAAGCATAGAAATATTTTCTGTGAACAAAATCTGCCCAACATACCTATCCAAGCATACATCAGCATCCATCTTGTTACATTCACGATCTGCTACCATGAAGCCCCTTTTAATCTCTGGTATGAGGCTTGAAATCATTACATCTCATAATGAACACATTAGCGCTTTAAATAGCTGTTTATTGACACAGGTGCAATTAAAAAATGATTATTCGTTTAAAAGACGACTTGCGCTTCATGCTAGGAAAATACGCGATGAGGGAAGCTCACTTGTTAATGGTTCCATGCAGGCCAGATAAAAGTATGGCGTACTCGGATACAGACAACATGTCCATCATTTGTCATATTCTGGCCAATAATCACTATAATTTACAAATGATTTTCGTATCTGAATAAAATATTTAAGACAGCTTCGCCGTAAGACCGCCAATCCCAAACACTCGCGCATAGGCTCTAGCAAAGGTGTCTTAATACTTCCATATTCCGATAGGGGTTAGCTGAAAGCCTCCAAGCAATGTTTTTGACTTTTTTTCACAATCAATTTGAGAGCCGATTCATTGAGGTGAATCCTAAAAAGTCAGGCTGACATTCGAGAGAGGGTGGCGTTTTCAATGTTTACCCAGTCAACTTGGAACGCATAGAAACAGTCAAAATGTGCAGTGACAGTGATTACGTCAGACCCAAGGCTGACATTCGAGAGAGGGTGGCGTTTTCAAATTCACTAGATAATTTTGCGATTCGACTCATAAACAAATACTTACCGCTGCCTGTTGAAGCGAATGATAACTAGGATATCGCTACGCTTAAGTGCAGTTAGCTACGATGAGCTACACCGTACATAGAGCTGATCGACAAATAACATCTCGATTGGTTATGATTAATTAGGATTGCATAAATAATGAGCACGGGTGGCTAAATTGTAGGTCGCATAAACATGACAGCTACCTTTGCAATTGGACCAACCATTTCCCTACGTTCTGCTGAACGCAACGATGTATTTACGATACTCAAATCTTTCGCGACTAAGGCATTAATTCATCAATAATCATGGACAGGCAGCGCAATAGTTTATTACCTTTACGGCGAGATATTATTTCATCAACAATCGATTAGGACATGATACCTCTGCAAAGGAAACCAATGTCATGATGGGTAAACCATTGAGTCCGTTGCTGCTCCGTTGAAGAATCTTAAGCGAAAACCGAGGTTGAGGAAACAGTTCCTCAAACCTAGAAAATCCTGGAAAATCAGGAGTCACTTGATATACATGGTAGTGAACTGTCATCACTGAACGGGAGCCTATTGATACACGCATATGAATGTCCAACAAGAACAATAATTGTTAATGCAGCAAGCCATGGCATGTGTGAAATTGTCTAAGTAGAGCAAACACACATATTTTACTCCCCATGGTCAGATGTAGCTTACCCCGCAGGTTATATTTAGACTTAGCTCATAAAGCAATAAAGCGCCTTTATAATAACACAGAAACATTTTCGAATTAATGGCCTTTGATGGGAAGGATAAAGTGTCTCAGTGGTTTGAAAGCATGATCATCAATGCCTAACGGCATTGGACAATATATCGAACCTCTTTTAGCAGTTACCAAACGGGAATCTGATATTGCCCCTGTCATTCGCTGGTTATAGAGTTCTCGCTTTGCACATTCCTTCCTAATGCAAACCTGGAAAGCGATCGAGAGCAAAAGGTACTAAGTTTGCGATACTACGACATCTCTTGATTATTTGGTGCTTTATCAGAGCTGGGAAATGTCTATGCAGTGGGTTGGATAAAGGGCAGAAGACGCCACTGTTGAATACATTACTATATTTGCTATGAAGCAGGGGGATAAATAAGTCAGCAAAGTCCTCATATTTTTTTTTTTTACCCCATTTCTGCTGTGAATGACGTCATAGCATCCTTTTCAGTCGACTCAAGAGCGTAGTTCGCTTTAACATTATGCCGAGAAAGCAAAATTAATCGATGCGTGATGCAAAACTGGACATTGCGGTTGGGCCTGTACATACCATAAATAATCAAAGGGAAAATTATGGGAACATATGCTGCCTCTGGTACAATAAGCATGATAGTATTGGCACGACATTACTGTTATATGCGTGACACAACGTTATGACGAACCCAAAAGTTATATGTTAATTACCTTTGATCTTATTTATTACACCCGATGAAACAGGTACAACCGCCTTTCAAGTTTGACTATTACATCGCCAAGAGTGCCTAGTATTGACCTAAAAATCCAATAACAACACAATTCACAGCAATTTCTAAGGTTAATGTTCTCTATTAATACCAAAACCGCTCACAGAGCTGCACTGCACTTTACTTTGTAATGAAATAACAATAAACCGTCGTTAAAATAATTGCCATCGTGTTGGCGAATCCTAATTTAATGTATTAGGAAAAGCCGATCCTATTTACTACACTCGCTGCATCCCGCTATAGTTTGCGCATTGTAAATGTTGCATTGCAAATCGTTGACTGCACAGATTGCTAGCCACTAATACTTACGTCACTAGGCGCTCACGAACGCATTTCACAACAAGACCACAGAGCGTTTGCTGCAGGAGGGCGATAATCCGCTGCTATACATGTACATCTATATGCTTCTTTCACTACTTCCACTTTCGTGTAAAAGGTTGCTAGTTGGCATTACAACTCTCAATTGTTTAAGGCAGCTGCAGTTTAGTTGTTGTGGAAAACGCAGATATATGACATGTCTTACGGTCCTATTCACATTCACAAGTTTGATGAAAGTCTGATTGAATAATGTCTCAGGCTTTAAGACTATATTCTGGCTGTGGTTCAATGATGGTCGACAGATATTTACGGTGTAAAATAATTGCTTACATGTGAAATTGAAATTCCCATATATTTAATGCTTCGGGATTGCTGCTTTTCAGAACGCCATGCAACACAAGCGTCACGTGATCCATACTGGACGCTATGTGCAAAGCGTACAATTACTTAAGTGGTATAATCTGTAGGTGATGCACATTCTTCAAGTACCACCATATTAAGTGTATCCATCAAAACGCACTACAACGTATATCACTGATTTTGTCGACATGCATTCTCGCTCTAACGATTAATATATTATACATTGTACATGGCCGTGATCTCTTGTGTGATGACCGCATGTATAAGCTTAATGATCACGGTGGGCGATCATCACGAAGCATGCTAATAGGTAACAGGATGTTTTTCTAATGCACCAGAATCCTGCACGCTACCCTGCCATGATTCGGTGCATATGGGATCTCACATAGTTATCAACGGATCAGTTCCGGCATTTTAAGTGAATCAATCAACCCTCCAACTATTGGCTGTGTTCTAACAGCACAGTGGCGATATAAAATATGACAGCCTGGCAAGGAGAGCTATCTGGAAGTAAGCGACATCAAATTAAGTACTGGTAAATAATGCTGACTGTTGAACCAACCATAAATTGTGACCTCAAATGTGCAAGCATGTCACGTCGAATTTAAGCTAATGTCAAGTTTGTTATTGCATCATTCCAGAAGATATGGATTCATCCGATTAAATTATTCAATTTGTAAGTCCCTTCAATGCTGAAACACCCTTTGCATCTTAATCAACTAACGGTAGCACAATTGCTGGTGAATGCATGTTTTTGAAATATAAAACCGGCTACAAGTATAACTATTGCTTGAGCTAGAGGGAATTGGCCGCCAGATATCTGTGGGACTGCTAAATATGCGTTCTTAGTCGCTGCGGAGGAAGGAGGAATTTCAATTTACCCGTCCGTATGTTTTTGCGCACGTACTAAGCCAAAAGGGAATAAGATTTTCCTTACTTCTGCGTTAAGTGGCTTTAAGGTTAGGTAGAAGGAGACTACAACTGCGAGATGCCGACCCTCGTCGCTCAGTGAACCATTTCGACAAAGAACTTCTATCCCCCAGCGAGGCATTGCTGGATAGTGTTAACTACGGCAGTGCTGTTTACACTCCTAAGATGTTTCTTTGATGTTGTATCAAAACTACTGCCCTTATTCGACACGATGCAATAGCCTTTGAACATTACCATTCTCTGTATCACTTCTCGTGTGATAAATCATATTGTGTACCACGTGTCATGCTAGGTTTCGACAACACCAAGCATCAGATACCGTAAAAGAAGCCGGGGTCAATGATTGTACTCGACTTTACAGGGAGTTTTTACGATAGATATAAGGACGCATTCGGCTCAGTTGTTATGATGTTTGACAAAATTAATTTATTATGCCCCTCCAAAATCGCCAAAATATTTCAGCTTCTGTGGTTTGGCCAACAGTGAAATTTATTTCATGGTTAAGAATGATTTTATTTTATTTTTCCAAACCATGACAAAGTCTATTGTTGAAATATTGTTAAGAAAGTCAATATTCCAGGGTTAGGAGCTAGTTAAAACTTGTGTCATTTCGCAAAATAATGTAGATGTGTTTATAACAAATACAGCAAATATTGAAACAAGTACAAAAGATTATTGTATATAAACGGGAGTAGAACGTATTGAGCAAACTCGCCCCTGGCTTGGTATATTCAATTGACACGACGATAACAGAATTGACATTTTCAAAATTAAAGTGCTTCCAAAATACTTGGCATTACCAATTGTTTGGAATCAGCTGTTGCATCATTTTGTCAATGTTTCTCTTGTATAGAGTGTGAAAGTTTAATTCGTAAAGCAGAATTCGGGCTATCGTGCGATTAGTTGACCCGTTAGTGTGCGTTATTTAGATGGATTGCAATAACTTTAATTGAATCCCTACATTGATTACCATTCGGACGGTACCAAAATGTGGTATATTTTGGAAGTGATGTACAACCGTAGATTACTGATGTATGCAAGTGGTCTTATGATAATTGTTAACGCGCGCATAAATGTCGCGGTACGTATAAGCCATGTTTAATCTGCTCACCTCGAGTTTATTCCGCAATGATAGTTATAAAGTCACATTTACCAAATGACTGCTCGCTCTGATGATAAATAACGTCATAAAACCCAATAGACTGGGTGAATTCCGTACCATTGCCAGATAGACACATTCCGTTTATGTCACCTTGTGGGGTAATCTGTCGATAATATTTTGTCGATGGAAACCGTCAAGCAGGCAATAGCGCTCTTTGCGCGTGTGCTTCATTTAGGAGGATGAATTGCAGAATTGCCTGAATGGTTAACTGTAGATCTGAACATTGCAAATACAGCAAAAATCAATTTGCTACCAGCATGAATCTTATTTGCATGATAATACTGGCGCTATGTGAATAACTGGGAGGAGGCCGCAGAGAGCAAGCTGAGTCCACCTATTTTCATTCCATCAATAAGGACAGTAAGCAACGAAATTTGCCATTTGGCATCTTAATGATGGGCAGTATCAAAGCCCTTAAATATTCCTACCGTTATCGTGCTTCTAACGTCATCAATATAGGATACTGTTGTCGGCGTTACCTTCACGCAACATACTGTTAACCGATAGTGTGGGTTGCTTGTGGAGAAAGTGGAAGTGGTACGTGACGTAAGGTAATGACTAAGGCTGGGTAAATTGTTGTTTCTTACGTGGACCTCTATCACATTGGCATAGCCATGTGCCGGTGTAAGCCGAATTTGGCAGTATGACAGCGCAATGTTTATGTGCCCTAAGCAGTCGTTATTGGCATTCTCACTCGACCAGCTTCCCAATTATGCAGATAATCTAGTAAAGTCTGACAGCAAGACAATAAATAGTAACCGGCGATGCCCAGCTGGTATGTGCCTATTTACCGAAATCACCGCGCTGTACCCTATGCAATAACAATGCAACAACTTAAAAAATGTAATGCATTTTAAAGGCGAAGACCCTGTGACGCCGAAGCTTATGGGTATTGAACCCTGAACTGTTTGCTGTTATAAAGATAGCATCGTATGTTTGCATGTGAACGTCTGTATTGTTCGTCACAGAGTCGCACTCATGAAGTGATCTACATTATGCCAAACTTAATACATCATGAATGCATCGATGCCGGTCAGTTAAGTGATACATCAGTCAATGTGTTGTCATCAAGCCCGACATGTGCCCATCAGATGGTGGATGCACCGGCAATCTTGTATCTTCCGCAGTGATTATTATTGACAAATATATCAAATGGCTGCCAGCTGTTATGATTGATCATGTCATGTGATCACGCTAACTTGGAGGGCGAACAGTGCATAGAACATATGAATAAAATCATTTCTAATTTCAACGTCTGTAATATATCGCATCAATGACATATATTTCCTGAGTATGAGTTACATGTGTCTTGTGTTCGGGAGGAATGAAAAATAAATTAATTGTGTTGCATTTTTGTGTTATACATAGCCACACATGTCGGAATTATTAAAATTGTTTTACTAAGGTAAATAATGAATGGATGTAGATAACTCAGCAGGCTCATAATGGTGAGTGCTGTTGAAGTGCTGTCGACTTGTTTCGTCGTATGGCCGCTCCCTATTCTTGGGAGTGTTTTTGTACTAGTGTATATTTACCAAATGCAGTATCTGTAAGCTATTCTGTGAAGCTAGTTATGATTATTTCCTGATGTGCAAGACCGCCATTTTGACATGTTCGGAATCCGCAAAATGCGACCTGTGCGCCTTATATTATTAGCGCAGTTGTGTTTAATGTTAATGAAGCTAATAACAGTACTAGCAAAGCGGCGTTATTTGCAGTTGAGCATGGAACTGGATATATGTTACGCAACATTTCGCTGCAATGCACAGAATATCGTTTTCCGCGTTTCATCCCTCACATGCTATCTATTTACGTAGTTGATGAAAATTAATCTTGCCTTCAGGTAGTAATGGTGACCTAAATCAATCGATCAACGAAGCAAAACGTATAACATGACAACACGATGGGCGGCAGCAGCTAGTGATTATGTCCTGGTGGAATGACGGCAACATACTAAATGTCGATCCTGAAGTGCTGCAACGGAAGTATAACATTTCATATATTTTGAGTTTGGCATTATATTGGATATCGCCTTACCCTTTGCTAATTTGGCGGCAATAGTGTCATCATATACAAACTGATATTGGTTGGTTTATGCTTAATACGACACCATATAAAAACTTATGTTGATTTGGTTTATGTTGAATACAACGGCGCTAACATTTTGCTTCGGCCCAAGGTTGATAAATGGCATGTTTGTTTTTCTTAAAGAGGGTCACCAGTTCAACGTATGATTTCATGCCTCAAACCACAGAGGGACAAAAAGGAAGTTGCTTTTGCCATCTGTTATCATAACGAATCGCGTATACTATTTATTAAAATAGTTAGTATGAATAACTGATTTACTGGTAGTCAAAACTACAAAACATAATGCCGATGATCTGTTGGTTGAGGATTTAGGACAATGGGCGTCTCTTTTCTTTAAACCCGTAAATCATTATGGCCTTTAATGCTTCACAGGGCGGCCTGGGGCGTTATCTACAAGGGTTGAGACATGAATAAGATATCATAATTTTAGTCTCGTTGAAATTCCCGATTTTAAGTACCGCTGGCGCAGGTACTCTGTTTCAGCGCAAAGTTAAATATCTAATTTGCTTCCGTATTTGACATGTTGCTAAAATGATTCTCTTACAATGTATTAGAACACCAAATCATCGGTAATGTATCGATATCGGTGCTTTGAAAACATCCTCCTGTCATTATTTTCGAACATGCATGCAATGAGTCAAGTAACGAAGTCCATCATATCTTGGTATTATTGCTGTCCATCTGCAAGTACTCAGCGGAGGATTTTAGCAGCGCCTGCAACGTCCGATATTGCAATTATTATTCACCTCGCGTTAAAGCAAATGAGCAATCCGACTTGATAGCGTCCTTTAGTGGTCACAGATATGCTATTATTTCCGAAAAGGAGAAGAAAATCGGTCCGTAGAGGTTTTCACAAAATAATATTTCTTGATTTATTATGAAAGCCTTGGTTGTGCTGGGGTGAATGTAGTAATTCTTATTGATTACAGTCGTTTCGGCCGGTCATTCATTTCGGTCCGTCGCTCGCTATTCAATGTCGGTCTCATTGAGCACAGAGGAAAGAGAAGATGTAACGGTTGCGTCATCGCCGAGTACATGCGCGATTTGCGATGCGTTATTTGGTGCAGCGCTGTCTAGATATTAACCCTGTGACTTCCAAGCTGTGGAAATCAGTTGCTCAGTTGTCGTCTTTCTTGCAAGCTCAGGGCGATAGCCAATTAGGCTAATAAAATACCTTATCGGACGAAGGTAGAATGTGCTTTGTGTCAATGGTGGTAATGCTGCGAATGTGGCTGAGGCCAAAGCGATATTAAATGCTTAAACTTGAAATAGAATTCAAGCATCTTGCCCATGTTACACACAATTCTCCATAAACAGTTATGATTTCAAGCCTCATACCCTAAAGTGACAGCAGGGAAGTAGCCTTTGTCAGTTTTTATCATCATGAATTGCTTATAACAATATTTCAATAATTAGTATGAATTACTACAAGCTCCCAACACTCGTATTTCCTAGCATATGAGATATACTATTTGCATAAATGAATCTTATTTCGTACGCGTCCGCCATAAACTCAACAACCAAATATTTAAGGTGTGCAATCAATGTATCGATTTTCCTCCATTCACCAGCGATATCAGAAATAATTGAGAATCTAGCAAGCCACGCTCACTCTTGAAGTACATCAGCATTTAATGTTGTGGATAAACAAACAACCCAACACAATTAGACAGCTGTCTTAGGACCCAAGCCACTTTACTCTGCAATTAGAAATAAGTTACTGCTAACACTTCAGGCATTTAATGTTTACCGAATCAACCTAGCTATTCTATTAATAGCTATTCTGCTATTATATTGAATAGTTCACAGGCCGTACCCGGCACCAAAGGTAAGTAATATACTAAATTGTTTATTAAATTTTATAGTATGCAATGCTAAATTATAAAACTTGCTTTACTGATATTGAAAACGACAAAACCCTAATGATATTGATCTTTTTGCTGTGAATCTCCAATCGAAACATATGCGGTATAATAGGAAAAGGAAAATGGACGCCTCTTGTGGTTTGACCCCGATTCAATAAGTTCTCGTAAAGCATTTTGGTCATTAGCTAATGGAATTGAGAGTTATCCGCAAGGGCTGAGCCTGCAGTCCGAATCAAAAGACTGGTGTCAATGAGTCTATTGCTTCGCGAAGAGTGTTGACACCGCCAAAAATATGTGAAGACGCTGGCTGTGAGCCGCGTGGTGCTTTGTCATTGCGTATAACAAAACCACGTGGAATAAATCTAATTCCTTCGGTTGTATGGTCGCATGGACCAATTAGATAACAGTCGCTGAGCCCAAAGACGTTTGATCAACAGCTCCACGACGGAGTGAACCCTTTTGTCCAGCTATAAACTCTCTGATCAAATATTAAGGATAGTTAACGTCGCAGACGCTGTGAAAGGCAAACTGTTTTTGATAAGTCTACCCTAGATCGGGTTATTTATCAAGCTGAAATTTAATTACAAATGTTGTACATTTGGATATTTTTAAGCCTGCTGTGCGACGTGTAATTTTTTACAGCGAAAACAACATTTTCCCCGCTTTCTTAAATCGCAGAAACGTCAGCCCAATAATTACTCGGTAGCACCGCCCAACGATGGCCGTCTATTAAAATTAGGGAAGCGATCACTAGAGAATCACTCAAAAGGAAATCCCTTAGCCAATCATTAAACTCGTATGTCGATGTCAGCTTCAAGATCGCCCGTCATCCTATCACGCAGCTTCTCGCTATCCATGCTCTCGTCCGCTAAGATGACAATTATAAACTAGTGCCCCTCGTCCTTGTTCAAAAACCACAAAGGCAACTACAAAGCTGCATTCAAAAGGGTCATCGATTTCCTTCATGAACTAGTCAAGCTCCCCACCGCAAACCTGGACCTCGAGGCATAAATTTCTTCTTGATATCGATCCCAGCATTCTTCCAGAAGTATGAATCGTTGATTACGTCGTCCATTGGACACACGCTACGTGGCTGAAGAAACAGGTATGCAACCTGTATTTACGTCGCCTCCTAGGCTTGCCGTTCCTCCCTGCTGAACATATCCCCTTATGTTTAAGTGTCATTCCGCAATAAACCAAACTTTACATCGACTCTACGCCAGCTTCTCGATTACATGGATGTGACATGGATTACCAGCACTGTGACGTCTTTCTGTTTGAAGCAGTTATTGCAAGTCAATCCACACGAACAACGACGTAGAAAGCTTACACCATCGCATGAATTATTTGGCCCACCTCATCTCTCTAGGCTTCTGCCTTCTACTGCGCCCTCTGCATGACAAAGCCAAGAGTGACCCCATCGCCGTCCACATGGTTTTTAACAAAATATTGCATAGCACAACTAATCGACACTTACCTGAATGGAAGCCACCATGGAATGATACAAGTACTGTCATCAAATCAATGACTGAGAGTTGTTAATTGTAGCGACGACGGCATTCCTGTGTTACATGCGAGGCCACTACAGTTGCTTCATGTACATGGTGGGTTTTTTGTCATAGGAAATGTTCAATAATTCATCTGGAACAGTCAGTGGTCATGGGTGAACTAACGAACCGAACTAGTCATCTTGCTGATGTTTATATAAGGATTATGCTTACAGCAGCACAGCGACAGCAAGCGAGTTCGTCCGCTCCCAAATACTTTGCAACATACAAATACGTCCAGTTTCGTCTGCCAGCGGCAGTATAAAGACTCCACTGATCTTCTTAATGTATATATATTGAATATTGAAGTATACATTAGTAAAGAGTTCCTCTCGCGTGATACTCTTGTCCAAATAAATAATATAGCCACATTAAATCAATCCCGCGCTGATGGTATAGGCAGCTTCATGTAATCGGCGGGATATAATAGAGCTACGGTGGATAGAGCAGTCATGTCACCATAATTTGTCCATTGAAGCGACTTGTTAAAAGAATTATGAATATACACCATTTCAAGAACAATGAGTATACACTCATCCAAAAGCTTATTTGGAATTTCAGTGAACACAATTTGCCCAACATACCTATGCATACATGCATCGGCAACAATCATGGGATATTCACACTCTGCTACGGTAAATCTCATTTCAATTTTAGGTGTAAAGCTTGAAATCATCACAGTCTTTAGAAAACTGTATGAAATATATGTAAAATGCTTGAAAATCATTTCAAGTTAAGACACTTAATATCACCATTGCCTTAGGCACATTTGCGGCGTTCGCATGATTGACACAGAACATATTCTACCCTCTTAAGACTACTTGTTTCACTGACTCATTTTAATATTGCCCTGTGATATTTTACATCAGCGTTAATCACCCTAGAAGCACAAATTCAGCTTAGATCGTAACGTTGGTCTTAACATTGGTCAGGAATTCAAACTGCAATTATTTCATTCAATATGGAGAGTTTATAAACATCGAAGATTATCTTATATACAATGACAAGTATGCAATAATACTATACTTAAAGGAAAGTATTCATAACATATTATATATGAGGTTATCCTGTTTAGTAGATTATTTCGTTTATAAGTGTAACGCCTATAAGAACATAGAGACCGACGAAGAATCTATAAAACGTGACGCTTATTGGATTATTTCACACGCATGTTTGTGCGCCAAGTGTTGGAAAGGTAAGGCAGCAAAGTATTAAAGTCCCTCTTTCGCATAGTTATCAAGTATGATAATTCATCCATTAATCACCCACCTGCACTCTTATATGTTCCATGCGTTGTCTTGAGTAGTACTTCATATATCACTTGTTTTCAGTGCATTAAAGATATTGAGCAGCGAACTAAGTTTTTAAAAAGAGGTATCTTCCAGCGCGACTGAATCAGCGTATATTAAGCATAACAAAAGGCTCTGTGTAAACGAATTCAATAACGAAGACAACTCAATCTTAGGTTTGATACTATTTCATTTGTTAGAACAACGCGACGTTAGGAAATCTTAAGCCTATCAGCTTAGGTAGGTTGCACAATGCACACATTAACGTCTCAAATAAGTGTTTATTTGACACAAATGCAATGAAATGTTTTTAGTTGATGGTTGCAGCATTATTTAATCTCGTCTCACATTAAACGCTGCGAGTTAACTAGAAGAAGCGAGGCGCATCAAATGCACACGTAAATGAGTATCAAACGTGATTTAGATCGGCATGATTTGAACAGAAACTTGGACAGTGTCTTGATATACCTCGCCGAAAAAGCTATTAACGCCATGACTCGGAGCATAATAATTTAATCATATGCAAATAAAAAATTTCGAAGTCCTCTTCATTTGTTTAATTGGTAGATCTTTGAAACCTCTTTATAGCATATTTGATAAGTCTACATCTTTCCGTTAGTGAAAAACATTTTGCATTATTTGTCAGAAAATTTCATGGGCATGTTAATTGCAAATATCCATCCTATGTCGCATGTTGTTACTATTAGATATAACAATATGTCCTCGATTTAATATGATTGCCTCTTCCCGAGATGGATCTTGGCCTGTGGTGAACGTTTTCGCTATACACAGCACGACATCACATACAAATGGGTCACTTGTTAGTGGGAGCTAAAGAGGTTAGGACCTCTATCATGATGTTATTAACGTTTCCAGATTTGTCGAGAAAGTCGACACAAGCCCATTTTAATGCAAAACTGCCCACGAGCCAAAGAGTGTTTAACTCTTTAGGTTCGACCCTAATGTTGTCTTACCTCGAAATGTATATCACATTCACATTCTAGATACATAAAATTGAACTCAATATAACTTTATATATATCGTGATGATTCATGTGAATCTTTTAGCCTATCATGGTGCTTTCTCAACAGATATTATTTATAGCGTAAAATGACACGATTAGTAAAGTGTCCAAATGTTTATCGATCAGGCTTTCAGCTTGATTGATGATAAACTACAAATATATAAAACCTTATCATCAGCAGCCATATCCATTGATTTAGATTGAAACTGTTACTGTGTTAGGACCTAGCTATAGATGTTAAACACTACCAGATCATTTATGTATTGTGGAGTAGTGATCCAGTGATTATGAAGGGTAGAGCAAAATGTTGATACAAAACAGGACAATGCATGTCTATACATATCCTCTCAATATAAAATATATTACGAGGGATCTGGCGTTTGCAGTACTGTTAACATACTTAGAAATCGTCTAACCATAATGCAAACATTACTAAGCTATATAGTATGCGAATATTTGGGGCATTGGCGCTTATCTTTACCTGTTACGTTTCACACCTTAATAATTTCATACGAATTTGAGGGGTAAATTTCATATGTATCAATGCGGTACACATTGTATTTTGATGTCAATGTGATCAGCCGCAGTAATCTGCTGCCTAAGAAATTAACAAGAAAATACATATATTCAGCTGCCGTTTGCATTGTGTATCCTCAATGTTTCTGAAAATAAATGACGCGATCAATTATTACAACTGCCAGCCGTTTGATAAACGTGATGATGATAATTATTGAAAATGGTGAGCACAAATAAGGAGTTAAATGCGCTGGTGCAGAATAATTGCTAGCTTCAAACCCGTATTACTAGAACTTTATCAGCTTTTATTTATTATAGTTTGTCAAAACAATCAACTCAAAATAGGACCACTCTCTAATTGGGTTGTTATGACAGCTGCTTTGGGCTAATATAAAGACGAAATGGCAAATGTTATAAAGTTGATTGTCATCTAAGTAGACCTAGTTGAGCATTCTTAGGTAAACGCATGTGTTGCATAAGTCATATCCCTAGAAACGCTTCATATGTGCTACGATAAACCGGCCGGGGCCACACATAAGTAACAAAGGTGATTCGATTGTTAAATTATTTATCTCTCATATTGCATGGACGGTTACAAAGGGATTTGTTTGTGCCGTGCTGTCAGAAAAAGTAACAGATATGCATTGCTTAATTGCTGATCGATCTGGGATAAAAACGGATTGATAGACTAGGATCAACTATCTTTTTATGTGCCTGTAAGATAATAATGGACCTGTATGTCACTGTTTGAGAATATGTTAAAAGTATTCGTATGTACTAGAGCTAATAGCAATACTAATGTATCAGCCTGCAATTGTTTCATGTTTTTCATGACGTTATAACCTCAAATAATCTTTGCTCCCATTTTTACGCTATACAGCATAGAAACAAAACAAATATAATTTGTATGCCGGCATGCAGAAGCGAGAGCTGCTGCTTCCTTGCAGGTATAGACGGCTTACATAATGTCATCCGAAGCAACAGCATTAGATCTGCTGTCAATTCAAATCTAATAACCGCGTTCTAGATGCGTATAATGTATTTATTATTAGAGATTATTGGATAATCATTCATCGGATTCAGGCAAGCAAAGTATTCATTATTATCGGCGATGTGACTGGTGACCATTTATCATCGTATAATTCCAAGAGTCGTCCTGGACCTTATCGAGAATTCGGTGCTTTATATCGGTGTCCTCGTTTGAGCAGCAGACCAATTATGCAGATAATTTAATCTGGTCTGACAGCAAGGTAATACAGGATCCCAAAATAACTAATGATAACCTTATATACCCAAACCCTGTTTGAAGTAAATAAGATAACATCCTGCCTATTCATTAGCAATTTAAACAACCATTAGCTGATGTTTGTTGTCAAATATACACACCATAACCCTATCCTCTCTCGCATTATCAATGGTATGTAAACTTAAATGCAGTTTTGATGAATTCATAAATAGCAGTAGGATGGCATGGAAATGAAACATTAATCGTCATCATCATTTTAAACCTTTCACGACGGTTGCTTTCAAAAAGTGTACTCACTGTGTGTCATCCACAAGGATCATTACTGACTTTTACCAAATGACTGGAAGCTGAGATGATTGATCACATCATATGCGCCCGGCAACGCGGAGTGTATATCGCGAATGAATATAATCATTACCAATTTATAGCACCGAGATAAGTCTACCAAGTAGGCCCATGAGTGATGCATGACGCGTTGCTGTATATGAGAGTTAGCAACATGTACATTTATAAAATTCATACATCATAATAAAAGTCTCACCATTTTACAACGTGTACATTAAGCGTGCTCCCTGACGTATGAGATGGGATTGAAAATATAAACCCGTTTTTATGCAGATGTCAATCCCCCTAAATGAGCAATCAAAGGCCTAAAAAATGGTCGAAGCAGCTTGAGTGTTGTCGACGTCAGTAATCGGGTCATATAGTTTGATTTCTTAATCTTAGGGACCACGACATAGTGCGTTTTATCATTACCACAGTTGACTTAAGCTTTGGAAAATGTAATGAGTGTAATAACGGTTCACATATGCAGTTTGGGTTATAAACTCGGAATTTGGTTTTCGCTCATGCAATGTCCTTAGCAACTATCGTTTTTTCATTTTCAGTCTGTGTACATCATCTATTTGAGCATAGAACGCAATTTAAGTGGCCTGCAAGTAATAATGGTGCTTTTATTTAAGCGATTCAGGTGTTCGTAAACATATTACACCGTCTGGATTACAGTGGTCAGTGATTATGCTCTTGTAAATCGAGCCTGCCATTTCAGTACCATGATTTTTCCGTGATCATGAAGAAGCACCGTACATCTGATCGACGATCGAACCATCAAATGAATGCCCGGAGCATTGGAATGATCGTTAAATATATCACCGATAACATTGAGCAGAGCTGATGGGTGAGTTTACATGATATTAGAGGCGCATAAAAGATACCTCAGCAGGCTAACGTCCATAGTTCGTTTTTGTTCATTCAAATTAGTCTATACCGACATTTTGACACATGTATTAAATTACTCACCGGGATATTTATTTGCATCTATAACAATGTAGGCAGTGCCATATTGCAGAGCCACGCTTATACAACCATACTTGACATATCAGTCATTTGTTATTCATGAGCGGTTCTTCTGAGCGCGTGCTCACTCGCATGAGAACAGAAAATTGTATGCAATAAACCATGGGGAACATGAAAAGCTATCGCAACATTAGTATGCACAGCAACAAGACATTTCTTGTGTCGGACTTATCAATAAGTGTATCTAAGCTGAAAAAGCATATATCGCGCTACTGCGTTGTGTTGTATTCTGTATGCAGCACATATAATGAACTTGTACGGCTCGTTATTGTTTATTGAAGCTTCGTATTCTATTATAAACAAATTCACTTGCAACCTCACGCATGCATTGGTTTACAAACTTTGTTACGGTTGCAATGGCTTGTCGTTTTTTTTTTAGTTCAGCAAATATGGTTAGGTGCCACTATTATCAGGGGATTTTGCAAACACACGTTTGCTGTTTTGGTATAAGCATTGTGTCACTTAACACTTCAATAATGTACTACTAAACATCCCGTATACTACACTAAAGAAATAGGATACAGATAAGTCATCGACTGATGTTACGAGGTTTAAATTCCCTATGCATCAGTGTTTGATTTCGTCAAACTACCAACAGCACAGATCCGGGCTTATACCACCTTATATTCCTATTGATTATTTGGCTGACATTTAATCCAAATTTGCGATCGTGACATGAGACAATATGTGAACAAATTACTGCATAATTTATAACGGTTTGTCTTTGGGCGGACTTCCAGCTGCTAGGTTGGTGCATCATTTCTTCAGTAAGAGCTAATGCGTGAAATATGAGCTGCATTTCATGAATTGTTATGTATGGGTTATAATATACCACAAACTATGAATACTCGACCTCTTGAACAAGTGTATACAGTGCATATGAACGTTTACAGGAGATTTATAGTTTGTGTCTAATCCATAACCCAAACCAACATAAAAACGATGAAACTGATATTCAGTAGAAGTTGCTTGACATGTGTGGCAAAGCAGCATACAAAGTCGGTTGGTGCCGACATGATACCTCAAACCCAATATGTATTTTTTGGGCAAACATTTTAAGTAATGATGTCACTGTACCTCATTTTAATTACTAATGACTATTGATAGGGCACCTTTGGACCTAGAAGTCTCTGTGCCCGGGCCATCCATCACCATAATGTATTGGGTGGCCCTCATCATAAATCATTATAAATTATATTCAGCTGCTATTTGCACTCTGTTAACTTTAAGTTTCCTGGAAAACATGACTTAATCAATCATTATAGATGCCAGCCATTTTGCAAATGTGGTAATGATAATCGTTTACAAATGTGTACTTAACATCGCGTATGGATTTGAATGCGGTGGTTTAGAATATTTCTGTTGGCTTTATGGGTATGTTGACAGTGTTCATGCATTCATAAGTTTTCATCTGCGAATTTGTGTTCAAATATTCGCCTCGTAATTAGACCAGTTTCTGAATTAATTGTTAAGGGAAATCAATATAGGCCAATCAAAGTTGGAAAATTATAAATATAAGCATGTGTCATGACCCTAGACACTCCTGTTATATGTTACAATAAACCAGATGGTGTCATGATTGAGTTACAGAAGCAATGGTGTTAGTAAATTACCACACCTTCAACACCGACGTTGCAATGAGGTTCTTTCTTGTCAGGCGGTCGAACTGTTGAAAATTTCTGTATCGCGGAGTTCCTAATCGATCTTGAATAAAAATACTACTTACGGATTTGTAGAAAAGAGGTAAACTGTCTATATTAGTAACAATTCGGCAACAAAAGAGAGCTTAGTGTGTATGCATCTCTTCTTTGAGGTACATTATATTCGTCATCTAGATAGACAATTGAAACATATTGTTTTAAAATGCTGTGTAAGTATGCGGTTATACCATGAGAAACACCATTATAATTAATCAACTTTTGGCATCTGATGCGCTACACTTTTTAACCTTGTTAAGGCTTCCATTGTTACGCTTAACAGCACAGCAAAAAAAAAAAAATGTAACATGAGTGACAGCATAGAAAAGTGACAGCTGCTGCTACCTAGAGAGTGTAGACGGCTTACATTACGTCCATTTATGCAGCAGTTTTATTATCTGGTGTCACTTAAAATTGCACTGCTGGTTAATGCTGATCAAACAGCGAATCAACCGACTAAGACCCTGATTGATCGCTCAACCTAAGTAATTGTATTGAGTGCGAAGAATATCGCCTCGGAAACTATGAACGTTATATCAGATTCAATGTGATTACCGAATTTTCTGGGCAGTACAATGTTGTTACGACTGTATAGCTTGTAGAACAACATATGAACAAGTTCTTAGTGCCAAACCCTTGATGCTCTACTATGAGCAAATGTCTTTGTTAAAGTTGTCATAACCATTTATTTCTTTAATTTGACAGTTAACCATTGAAGTAACCCCATTATCATAACTATTCGACAGCTAAGATCTCTGAAATTCTGTTTTGTTGAGGGTTTACCAGTAAACAGAGTGCAGTTTGATAATTAACCATCACCTGGTACTCTGTCTGTTTCAGCCATTTACGCACAGGCAAAAGGTTTGATGCAGGCATAATCAAAGCAATAAATCTTGGCAGTTATTGTTTTCATTCGAATGTTTTGAACGGTATTTATGATCAATATGTATTGGTGATTAAAGCAAAAGACATTTTCACAATATTCGGTGCATGTCCGTCGCTCTGCATACATGAGCGTATATGTATCAGGGCAATGATTACTGGAAAAGAGGGGATTTCAATTGCAGTTGATTGCCTAATTGCCGACCATGAGCCAAAGAAGTTTGCTTTTATTGCGCTTGCTTCACATAATAATGGAATATATTCACGGTATTGAACATGTTATTGCTTGCGTTCATGATGCATAAAATGTGTCCATTGTTTGAGATGATTGGGTTCTCATTCATCAGATGCAGGCAAAGTAATCATTACTACCGTCTGTGTGACAAGTGACCGTTTGTCATCATGTAATTACAAGACTCGGACTTGACCTTTACGATGCTTTATATCGGTATCCTGGCTTGATCAGCAACCCAATCGACCGGATAATCAACTTAACTCTGACAACAGGGCAATAAAGGACCGCATAATAACCGCTAATACCGCGCGAGGGAGTGCCTATGTTTAAAATCAATATGCTGCACCCCAAAACCGAGCGCACAATAATGAGTTGTTATGGATGCGATCCCGTCAGACATCCTTATGTACCATAGTTGATGTCATGCTTAATGTTATAGCAGTAAAAACCTGCCTATCCATTTGGATAACAAACACAAAACGGCCTATGTTGGTTGCCTCATCTACACTTATATTACGCGTTCCTCTTTCGCAAGTATTACTCAATCCTAAATACATCAGATAATCGACGGATGCAATAAGCTGGTGAACTCGCTCTTTATCTTCCCCAAGGATAATTGTTGACATGTGCCAAATATCTAGGAGCTGTGATGATAGATCACGTCATTTGGTCCCCGCAACTTGGATAATACACTGTGTATATTGCTGATGAATATAAGCATTTCAAATTGCAAATGACTGACCTATGCCGCATTGCTGTATATGAGATTTGGCAACATGTACAAATACAGAATTCATGCCAGATAATAATAACGGAACCATTCTCTACCGCTTTATAATATCACATCGATGGCAGAAGCCTATAGTGCTAGTTTCATCGTTTGTTTTGTCGCAATGATCGCAGCTGTCTGCACATTGGCGTATATGTACTATACAACACATTCATGTTAATAGTGATTCCATTGCAGTTAAAGTCGTGCATAGTGGCTCCGAATAAGAATAAGACAAATGGCTCACTAAAGGTAAATAATGGATACAAAAATAAACCTTGCTCCTTGCAGATGTCAATCCAACAAAGGCTGGTCAAAGGTTTAAACATGGTGAGGGCTGTTTAAGAATTTACTACTTTGATAATTTGGTTTTTATAACTTTTTTAAAAGGATTTGATTACTTGTGATAACTATAACCAGCGCTGGTAGCTCGCAATTTAGACACTTTCTAAAAGCCTACAAATATCATTAATTGTGCCTTACGTATAATTGACGGGACAAGATGTAAATTATAAGTACCAACACATACACAGCCGCCATTTGGTTTCTATCAAATATCACCAAATGCTTTATATCGCAGTGAACCCAAACGTTGACAAATATAATGACAGTAATAACGGTACAGATATGTAGGTGAAGTAACATGATCAAGGAACTGGATCTTTTTCAAGCAATATGCATAGAAGATTGTTGTTCGCGTTTAGGCCGTGCATATCATATACTAAATCATACAACTAGGTAATATTGCCGTCAGGTAATACAAATGTTTTAAATCAAGCAATTCACTGTCGCAACTGATGCTAGAAAAAAGTATGATGCAGTATGTAGTGTATAAATCAATAAACAGATGGCCCGACCATCCGCAATAAAGACTACGCTTTACTGTTTAGTACCGCAATAGATCATCATATCAGCGACAGCTTAGAGCTGATGGACCGATTTCGTATGTTCGGAACGCAACGTTCGATATGCATTAAAAATGCCGTTTTCGTCGTTTCGGTTTTGTATAATTGGTCAATAACAGCATTGTTACAAATAAATCATATAACTGACTGGAAGGTTTTCTTAACTACATATAAGTAGCAAGCCCGATTTTATCAGCTATTGTCCATCGACGTCTCACCAACCGACCGCCTACCAAGATAATCGATTACAATACACTGCCATATTGCAGACATACTCTATTAAAACCAGCCTATGATCAGTTGTTATTTATGTGCTGCTCTGTGCTCTCCAGTGTGTTACAAGCGCATTCTGCGCAAAATCCAATGGCGAACGTGAAAGGCTGTCACATAATTAGTTCATCAAATATGTTAGTAGCCATCATTTGCTGGGGTTTGTATGTTGATATTGCATATGATTTGTGTTACATAACTTATACCTTGTATACAACGCACCTTAACTTATTCTACACTATTCACATCACGCTAATACATAGATGCAGCTGTAATATTGCCGTTCAATCATTATGACGTGGGTGAAAGCAGTTTATTTCGATTTGCAGGTTGGACAATCAATAATACAGGCAATTCATAATATAGAACGTCATCTATTGACGACGGAGGTTGCCATCAAAGCTATTTCCGATTCTTGCACTAGCTAGCACGGCTCGTGTCATGGGTTTTGGTTGCAAGGGCATTTTTAACTATCAATGTGTCGCATTGTTTTTGCACAACAAAGTTGTATACTAAGCAACTCCAAAATAACTGAAGCTAATACATTTCTGCAGATAAATGCAACCGCGAAATAATAAAGTTAGCGTTCTGATTGCATTTATTAATAATGTATCTAGCTTCTAGGTTTTCATTCAGTTTGGATGATAGGAACTTTAACAATAATTGTTGTTATCCAATTTGTCGTATAAATTGTCTGACAGATTAAAATCATAATGTAGAGCTGCTCATGTTTGTCCCACATAATTCATACCGCAAATGCATTCCTGACGATATATGAAATAACGGAGAAATAAAGGAAACATGATTAAATGGGCCAGCTCTTATTTTTTTTCAACTACTATTTGGTATTGGACCTTTAACAATAACCTTCGTACTTCCATTTATATATATGTTCCGTATAAACTGGTTTGATGATGGATACCATTTTCTTGTTCAAGGAGTCCGTTGGATACCCAGAGCATATACAGTCAGATAAAAATAAGAGCATACCTACCTTTCGATTAATGAGTTTCATTGGCAAGAAATAACAACCTCCCCAATTTTGGCCCTTTGTGTTCCTCCTCGGTCGGTGGAGCAGATTTCCGGCTGCAAATCGCCATGAGCCCCATTTAAATACAAGATAGCGTGTGAGTAAATGTGCGCGTGTGTGAGTGAGTGTGAGTGTGTATGTATGTATGTATGTATGTGTGTGTGTGTGTGTGTGTGTGTGTGTGTGTGTGTGTGTGTGTGTGTGTGTGTGTGTGTGTGTGTGTGTGTGTGTGTGTGTGTGTAACTATGCTTGTGTCTCTTCATAATCATGTTGTTCTTAGCCGATAAGAATCATTCTGATGTCGTACGCTAAGGATTTCTTCTAATGTCTAGGCCAATAGCTGATTAGCGAATGCCTATGAAGCACTTTGTAAGAGGTAATTCAGAATAGCGACGCAGTACATGAAGATATGTTGCCATTGTTTTTTACTTGATATTTGATATATTATAGAATCCAGTGCAGATAATCGCTGATTAGTGGCGCAAATCTGGCGACCATGGTGATCTCTTTATATTTCCAGAAAGATTTCCATGAAAATAGACAAAATACTCATAAACTCATGTTTGGACAATTATACTGTTTTGTATCAGAATGTTCTTAATGTTGCGCAAACATGGGCACACTGTACAATGGCGGTGCAATAGAGACTTCAACCTAAAAGTTTTGAACGATGTTTGTGAGTTCAGGTAATCCAAGAGGAGATAAATACATTAGAACTAGTTAAAAATTGGGATTTTTCGCGTGCACATAGATGCCGTGAGCGATATACCACATTTATACTTGCATTCACGAGAGATATGTTTTGGTATACGCTCCAAAACCGATTTTAACTTTCAGCGGCATCTTGCATATATTCTTGATGAATTTGAATAGCAATGATAATGACTTCGATCACGAGAAACAGCTCACCACCTCTTTGCTGGTCAACAAAAATCAAACTTACAGTGCGTCATTTTATTTGTGCATACTTTCGAATACATTATATGACAAAATGCATGATTGGCCTAAACGGTTGCCTATAAACGAGCTAGTATGCACACACATTTACATATACATTCAACGTTTTCGGTTGCACGTGGTACCCCAGTGTCACAATAATGTGCTTCCAACTGGAATACAATCAAGTGTTAACCTAAAGAGAGCTTACAGCACTAATCGTGGACCGCCAATTAAGTGTTTCTATTCACAGCTCATCCGTTCACACCAACGATTTCAGACAAACATACAGCTAACATCAGGCAATATATGACGTGCAGTGTATCAATAAGGCCTCTAGGACTAACAGGACTAAACCGAGATGGCGGCATTGTATTCCATGCTCTTAGCACAATTAGGAACTTTATCTAATCAATCCCGCCCGTTATAAGCGACTTTAATGTAGTCGTGCAAGGAATGCCTTTAGCAGAAAACTCAAGCAATTAGATCACCAAAAGGATACGGACATTCAATGTAACTGTTCACGGTCCATTAATATTATCGACTGCATGATTCTTAGTGACAAGTAGTAGTTCTAAATTCCTAGAGATGTTATGTCTTCAGGATGGCCTTTCCCTTTCTATTACTACCATGATACATCACGAATTCAATGTAGGACGCATCTGGCACCCCACTATAAAAACATGAAAGTTAGAAAATGCGAAAAATGATAATTCCTCGTCCGTTCCTTGATCTTATATTTTCCTGGTACTCATAAGAATACCTGTACACTTTCGTCAGTTTTTCAATCAATTTAACCTACCTATAATTTCTTTTATTGCAACAGTACAGTAATATTTTCTACCCAGCTGCAGCGACCAAGTGTTCGAGAGCAAACGATTGTGATCAATTACAGCATCTGTCAGCCATTTGGTTAGCATTTGAGACAACTAAGTGGCTACTTATGATTGAGACACAGGAAGCAATCATTTCATAACTTTGGCGCCGCTTGACATTTACTTGTCTGGGTTTCAAAAGCTGTTCAGATATTTATGGCGCGAGCTTTCCTGCATTTCCCTGCAAATAATCCTGAGGCGCCTTGAACTTATCCATTAAGATAATCCAACGAATCGCTCAATAAAAACAAAATGCTTATTATTTAACCTTCTTATGGTATTGAGTAATAGGTGAGTGATTAATGCCATGTATACATATCGCAGGTAAAGACACAATTTTAAACTGTTTGAATTCTTTTAATAAATCCATGAGATCATATTTTGAGAACCGCTAATATGCATTGCCGACAACTTTTAACTGTTCGTTTATCGCAAGTGCTATTTGACAACGATAGCGGTCTAAGATACATGGCTGTTGAGAGCTATTTGTATACGCTTCATGCCCAATTAAACACATCAAGAGAGGATTTATACAACCATTGCAATATCTTCTAAAGCAGAAGCAGACATAAGGCATATTCTGGCGTATTACAACAGGCTTCCAATATCAAATTGTACTTACCCAGAACCGACTGCTATGTCGTTTATCCCCGTATAAATTCCAACAAAACGTACTTCATTGAGCTGGTTATTTCACGTTGCATCATAGAAGGGAGTAATACAATATACTCTCGCTTATTTTGAATGGTGTGCGCTGTTGGAAAAATGTGATGAATGGTATAAGAGAACCACAAAAAACGTCTCATGTAAACATCTGTCATTCAATGATGCTGGATTGCTTCTACATGCCTTTCTTTTTTCTAACAGTGCTCGATATTTATGGTGTTGAGCTACACTAAGCGTCGTCACTAGCACCACATTTTCTACCAAAAACCACTGATGTTCATAAATATATGTAATATACATATCACAAGCGTATATCTGGTTGCACCTGAAACGTATTGATATATTTGTTTTGTTATTGATATACCCATTTATGCCGGTTTAAACTACAGTCAGTAGTAGTAATATCAAATGCGCGTTATCAATACAGCAATAAATGCTTCAGTCAATTTTGTCGCTATGCAAACTTGTTTTCTTGTTTTGAATAGCAAAGATGCACTGGAATAAGGACACTTGTTAGCATGATTGGTCAACCATGAGCCAAATATATTGCCTTGTACGCACTAAGCCTTTAATGCAAGCAAGACGTTGAAAAAAAGGGAACCAGATGATTCGTATGGATCTATGTGCACGATAGGTCGACATGTAAAGCATAAAATTGTTTACTCAGCCAAATGTACAAAGGTCACTGTGACCAACATCGGTTTTGCCGAACCCATGGTCAATAGCATTTTAAGAGCGATGCGCTGCCATCATTTTTTTATCCGGTAATGCATATATATATATATATATATATATATATGCAATGAGGTATGGTATGCCCTGCGAACAGAACTAACTTAGTGCATTGCCCCAGGATAGCACCAGCAGTCTCCTATTGAGTGGTCTATTTGCAATCGGTGCAGGTCACGACCAGGATCTGTTTAAACTAATAGAATTATAGCTTTCGTTGTCGTGAATTGCAGCCGGCTTGCTCACTTTATAGTAACGTAGCCAACGCTATCAGCTAACTCTCAAACAGGCATTATAGTGATTGCACAGTTATAAGTTTATCATGGGAATGACAGTCACCTTATTCATCGTGGATGGGGTACTAGGATTTGAGGTGACCACTGTTATGCCTCGTTTTAGCTGCTTATGAACGTCCCGGGCTGACGTTAAATTAGTTTACTGCCTCTGTATTTGCCGTTACTCGCCGCTAGTTGCCAACTAAAGTGGCTTGGGTTCATCGATTGTACGATTACTATCTTGAGTTACCGACATCACCAAATTCTGCTACTGTGGTGAATGGAGCTTTAGTCGATGCATTGAATGCCTTCCTTATGTCTCACTGTGGCACGTTGTGGTTAATACGCACATAATCAAAAACATTTTTGCAAATAATGCTTGTCATATATACGTATTGCTGTATTTACACATTTAGCAAAGAAATCTCGTCGACGGAAGTTTGTTAACATTCATGCAAAATGCTTTACTATGGTTTAGCATATCATGTGGTTTACCGGCATAGTCTGCAGAAATAGAGGAAAAGCTGGCTGTTTTGCATATTTATCTTGCTCAAAACTATAATCCGTTCCATCAGCTAGGATCACATCATTTCAATCGGTCCTCATGATTTCTAATGTAGTCAATCCTCGCTTGAATTTGAAGATATAAATTGACATTAAGTTGGCTGGTTCATATGTGGTACTGCCAGAGTATCATTGCATAAATACATAAGCATAAAATGAAACAAACCTAGAAATATCGGTCTTGCCGTTATGCATCTTTCATTATTGCTACAGATTCATTCTTTCCTGTCCACCAATTTACCCATTGCAGTTCTAGTATTTTGTAACCGAATCGAAGCCTGAAGGGCCGAGTGAGTGTACGAAATGGCAAACTACAGCCAAAACCAATCAATCGTTATCATATTTGTTATATATGACGGTGTATTTTATGTGTATCGCGTATCATTAGCTAATTGGCTATTCATAAGTATATTGGGACATAGTTTGACCATAGCTTATGTCTTGGTGACACATTTTGGTAGGCGTTATCATTCTATCTCGAAAATGATATGTGTTTGTGGGCCCCCTTCCAGTGACATACATGTTGCCGAAATGTCATAAAGCGCATTACGCAAGTTTCATGTTGTTCTGATGAATACCAGATTATATTCACATAAGCTTTCTCATTGTATCAGCAGGGCACACGGTCATATTGAACAGCTATCAGTCCGAATGAAAAGGAACATTTCATTTTTATTAGTTAAGATAAAAATCTACACTGGCGCTGTTATCTGACATAGCTGGAAATCTCTGAACCGTCAACATTGTTGCACCTAAAAAATGTGCCTAATCACATTTAATTGTCCTGATATTTAACGAATAATACTGGCGTTCAGTATCATACATTCATGTACCGGAGGAGTAATTGGTTTCGTTAGCAAAAACGTAGCATATGATAAACGTAAAGATATCTCCTTATGTAAAGACCCTGTAACATGTTTATGGCTCCATATATCATAACAGCTGCTTGAATAAAAATGCAAACAACCACTGACTCTGTCCCATCATAGCGCGATTACAACAACCAACAAGACATATAAGTACATTAGAGAGGGTACCTGGACCTTAAAATACTAATTAATCCTGTCGTTAAACATGCGGCCGTTTGCTGAAAGTCGCTGCAATTCCCTATAGCCAGAAAGAGACTATTCGGGTTAAGTATCTTTAGATGACGATCCTTTGCATGTATTAGTCTATGTGAACGTCTTGAATTGCGCCGCAAACTCATTAAAAGAGCAATAATTAGGTGCATAACCTAAAATCTGTTGTACCGAACGGCCCACATACTGTCTAGAAAATAAGACAATAATGCTTTCGTAAATGGGTGTGTAATTCGACTGACTCCCGTATATAACATCGCCATCATCTAGTCATTGGCTCAATTCAAAAGTTGCATGACACAATTACGACATACAATCATCGCAATTTCCAAGCGAATTCATCATAACGTAATTGCTGCACTGACAGCTAAAGAAATCACACTACTATCAATTTGTAAAAAAATGTTTCGTTCTATTTCAAATATGAAGATGTAGGAAAAATATCATTCAACGCATAATGGCTCATTATCCTTCTGTGATGTAATGCAGACTTGCTGGTTAGTTGAGTAAATGGTTTTGACGTCTGTATTCCAAACGGCCCCATTTGCGTCTTAGACACAAAATGAGGCTGTGAGTCGCGATACTTACAGATCAAATTGGTGCTGCAACAATGACCAAAACAAGTCAGATGTCCGGACGCTGGTGGCCTTTACGGATATTCACAAGTGGTTAATCACTGATTTATCAGATAATTAGGTATATGTCAGGGCGGTAGGTTACATTTCGTTTGCTAAAATCATGATCTCATTCAAATAAACCTATTCCCAGTACCTAAATTCTCTTGATCCTAACAATTAGGGCCGTTCGATGTTTAGAACATTTGTAGGAATGTGATTCCACAATGTCACTATGACATGAAGCGGCAAAACTCGGCGAACCTTGAACTAAAAACGTGCGGGTATCGCATTAAGCATTGGGTAAGCGCAGAGATGAGCGCAATACCATTGTTAACAGAAGATACATGGTAATTCGTCTAAAGATTTATATTTGTCAATATGACCGTGTTGTCGCATTTAAATTACTGTCATACGGTATTAATGGACAATCATGACAAATGCTACTTCCCAGATATCATAATATGGACCAACGCTAAAAACCATAAAAGCTTTTAGAGTACTGCATGCTGCATATGTAAGATGTTTGTATCCCATTTAAAGTTTAAATACCACTTATGCCATTCAGCCATATTACCGGCATTTGCAACATTGACGCAAAGCATATTTTACCGTCGTCAGACTAGCAGTTTTGCTCACTTTGTAAGCTGGGGTAATGGAAACTAGGGAGAACATATAGATACAAAGGCATTTAGCTGTTGCGATTATGCTATTGCCAAAGAGTATTGGAGCAAAACGCAGGTCCATTGTCTAGATCAAGCCAATGCACCAAGCACGAGAATGAATAATTAGTGATAGGAAATTCTATGTCTGTGTTTTGTTTTTTGTCATATGAAAATTTGTCCCGTATAAAGCATTTCGGTCGATATTTACAACTAGTTTTTTTTAGGGATTACAATTAAATGGCTAAATTTCTCATAAATTTTGCCGTAGCATTGAGAAGTGAGATGTTTAACTAACTATATAAATGAGGAGAATATATTTTCGACGCATGTAAAATAATTGTGTATCACACCTAGAAATATTGTAATCATAGATGCAATGATTATGCTCCCGTCCAGCTTTTGACATATTCGCTTCCTTCCGGTCGATATTTACAACTAATTTTTTTAGGGATGACAGTTAAATGACAAAATGCCTCATAAATTTGGCCGTAGCATTGGGAGGTGAGATGTCTAAATAACTATATAAATGAGGAGAATATATTTTCGACGCATTCCCACATTTAGAAATATTGTATTTATAGATGCAATAATTATGTTCTCGTCCAGCTTTTGAATTATTCGCATCACTCACACAAGCTTTCAGAGTCGCATGACAAGCGTTGTATGCAAGCACAAAGCGAGGAGTACTTGCATATCATGGATATACGCTGTTTCATGAAGAGTGTACTAATGGTTAAAATAGCTACATTTCATCTTAGAAGAATGTGATCCTCCTGAACGCAAATTCAATTGACTCCTTCTTTTAAAGTAAGGATCTCTCATGTAAACTGCAGCTAACTTTTAAACTTTGGGTGTAGCTCGTTAGTACCAAAACATGCCGCGTTGTGCCTAGCGGCAAATAATTCAACACGGCCGTCATACATATCAGTGTGATATTAGATCGAACAATTTAAACCGTAACAAATGTCTAGTGAGATCAAGGTATCTACGAAGCGCAATGATGTCTTTGCAACAGAAGTAAGTTTGACCGGGCAACTATATACACAGCGTCTTCCGTTTAATGCGTTAACCGTATGTGCTGAATTAAGTGTTGGCTGCATCTTCGCGATTAAAATCAACATCACACATTATTATTTGATAACGCAATACCAAACATCAAAAACTATTCATGTTATTTTTTAAAGTGTTATATAAAAGAAACTCAGATCGAGGCAAACCGGTCTATACCCCAAAATATTTCAGTTATGAATCATCCGTACTCCCTGATAATCGCCGCTTTACAGAAACAAGTTTATGTTTAACACGATTATGTGCATAAGATATTTACTGAGTATATTCTATAGATCTTCGATGCGTGGAATGCCTTTGCATATTCCGCGAAACATTGCAAGTGATATCTACTAGATTCATTTGGATTTAGACTAAATAAAAGCATAACGATATTGCAAAGAGGAGAATACCAATGAGGTCAATGAATTCTCTGAACGGATAACAGGGTTACTTTGTCTACTTTAAACATACGATTGCGGCACAACAATCGGAGTTAAGGAAATATCGCTCCATTGGAAGGCAATATCTTTAAAGCACGATTTCATCTGTAGTATTGAGCATCATGATGTGATTGCTGTAGGAAGGGATGGCAATGTTGAATAAGCCGATTGAGTTTTGAATCCGATTTGTTGCCTTTGTGGACACGCAAAGTAGAAAAATTGCGTATGATAATTGTATCAAACAAATTTTTCAATATTTTCTTACATTATTATTTTACCATGCAAAATTATTATTCATGATGATGGAGTGATCTGAATATAACCGATAGTGATGGTAAAAAGTTAAAGCGCTTCTGCAATTGTAATTTAAAACATTACATGAAAGCCCCCTTAAACGTTGTTCTTGCAGATTGATAATGCGTTATATGAGGAGACAATTTCCATTAAACCAAACTTAATCCTTTAGAAGTCAGTATTTAAGATAAAAATGTTCAATAATCATCACTAGTGTCTTTCAGTATGCCGATAGGAATATTCTTTTTGGATAGCTATCCTGGGAATTGGTTGACTCAATTGATGTTCGTATATGTTGAAGACATGGAAAATCTACTAACCATGAGGTGTGTTAACAGTTTGGATTAGCTAGGAACCTCATGGGGCACTTAATTAGAGGTATCCTGTCGGACGACGGGCCATATGAAGATATAGTGGGCTTTTTTGTGACACATTCAATTAATTCCTACTTTGTGCTGCTCAGTTCCTGTTTTGATGCATAACTCTAATGAACAAAGAGTCGCAATGTGAAGCCTAACGCTATACAAATAGGCCAATGCTTGCAATATGCCATTTACTGTTTGTTAAATATACCATGGGTATAGACGGAGAACTTTAAGGGACATTATATACAATAATAAAACTGTTATTCAGTCGAAAACCCCTCATATTTTCGATTATCAATGTAGTGTTAGACACGTGACCAATCTTTTTATCCTCGCAATGTGGCATATTATCACTGTGAACCTTCTAATCGATAAATCACGAGCGATCGTTTTGATCTCTGGTGATGTGAATATCTCCAAACACTCCTGCTTGGATCGCTGCTACATTCCTAATTCTTCTACGACAATACAATATATATATATATATATATATATATATATATATATATATATATATATATATATATATATATATATATATATATATATATATATATATATATATATATATATATATATATATATATATATATATATATATATATATATATATATATATATATAAAAATATATATATATGCATATATATTATATCCTTTGCTCGGCTTGTTAGCTGGCTTTTTATTCGCGTCTGACAGGAGACATACTAAAGTTTTATATCACTTCTTCCAATTGACTAACACGATAAAAGCTGGTTCCAAATGAATTTATTAGAACTGTAAAGACGCGAGCCGTGTATACGTTAAATTTGATGATTTAAGGCGGCACTCAGTGGGTCAAAGTAGCTTCTAGAGATGATGTTTAGATGTTGCTCAGTAGCTAGGTTCTATATGAGTAATGAGATGTGTATGCATATTTGTTAAAATTTAAACTCGTTTCTTGCCGATCAAACTCTAAAAAGATATTCACAAGAACAAATTTGAATAACATCTCGCATCAAAGTTACATAATCATTAATAACGATATAACATCGAAAGCATGGGACCATGGCTATAAAACAATTGAGCACATCGCGTACTTAACACCTCGTAACGACCTCGTATCGATGCGTAGCAAATACTCAGTGTACATTTTTTGGCGACAGTGAGCACAATTCAATTGCCTTCAACAGTAAATTGTTCTTCTCCTTGGTAATATGAATGGAAGAACATTAGGTCAATAACATCGTCGTGGTCTTTATAGATCATTACGGCTACCCCTAAAAACACTGAAGTACTTCGCTATTCATGTATTCTGACCATGCAAAATGTAAGGCAAACATGGTAGTACACGTACTAGTAAGTGCAAAGCTGTATATATATATAAATATATATATATATTTATATATATATCTATATGTATATTATGTATATATATCTATATATATATTTAAATATATGTGTGTGTGTATCTTTATGTATATATGTGCGTGTATGCATCTTTATGTATATATATAAATATATATATAAATGTATAAATATGCATGCACAAATATACATGTATATGCATATACATACTTATATATATATGTATATGAATAAATAAATATATACGTATATATATTCACATATATATAAATATCCATATATATATATAACTATATATATATATATATATATATATATATATATATATATATATGTGTGTGTGTGTGTGTGTGTGTGTGTTGGTGAGTGTGTGTGTGTATATATGCATTACTATATGTGCGTATTAGCGTTAAAATGTAAGTGCATATGTACATGTTTGTGTGTAACCATGATCTAGATTTTTGTTACGAATTAAGTGAAGCAACTGTGACACAAGCCACCAAACTGGCCGGTTTCATCTTTTTCTATATCGAGGAGCTATAACCATTTTCTTGAACGGATAGTTCGTTGCCATTCACTTGGGAACGCTGATGATATATCACCCATTGCACTTTCATTTGCTTCTGTTGAGGCTATGCTTAAAAAATTCGAAGAGTTTACAAGGGAAGAAATGTTTTACTGCGACAAATTCATGAAGTGATCTTGTATTGCGAAAGAATACGTTTAAGACGAATTGGTAACTCTAGTGTAATTGGTCGTAACATGCGATTGGACAATTAGTGCACAAATTGTTAGAGGTGCCCTTTATTGATGTTACCGAGCAATGTCTTTATAGGTTTGTGTTGCTTTTGTCGCTAAACTATCCGCCATAAGTTGAACCTTCAACCTAGAAGTCATTGTATTTTCCTCCGCTAGTTGCTAGAACACCTCTCAAAGAACAACTAATTTTGCAATGTATAAAAATAGTGAAATTGAACCTGTATCGCTGGTATGAAATTACGCTTGATAGTATAAATACGGGAGCTTTGTAAGTCCCGTGGATGTTATAGTGTACATAATTGCACTCAAGATGATATTGTTGTTCAACTCAACTTGATTTACACATTATGATTGCACCTCACACTTTGTGATATTTTTATTGCCCCGCAATTTGATTAACATAGAGTGTTGTACCATGCGCACGAAATAACTACTATCAGTATAAATCGCTATGTTAATGATAATGCTGTTCTTCATTTGATCGTAAATACCTAGATGATTTGTAGTCAAACAAATATATCATGGATTCTAGATTTTGCAAATTATTTTCGTTTTTGTAACAAGCTGTGTATGGCCAAGCTGAATCTTGACAACAACCATTGCTAATAATGAATGAGGTTTTTTTAGTATGACACGCAATGCCTTTCCAATTGTTGACGCCATGGCAATGTTCCCATTGTAACATAGATAACATTATACTGTACTTCGCATATGACATGCAATTCAGTAACTATATGGCTCGCACCATTCCAGAACTTGAATGGAGCCTAATTATGTTAGTATCACTCCCCGACGTAAATCGCATAACATTGTTTTAAGTATTTGGAAGTTGAAGTCATTAGGTGAACACCCAAAACGCCCCGTCGACACAAAGCCATACACCTATGGTATACCGATAGTGAGTGATTCTCAAATGGTTTTGTGGAATGGTGTGAATAAGTGTTCTTTATGAAAGTCACTGGGTCAAAATATTTATCGCACCGCCTTTTATAACAACCATGAGCATATAAATGTATGTGCTCGCGTAACAAAATGGGGGATTTGCGAAGCTGAGTGATAGCATTGTAGACAAAGTTTTTCCTTTTTACATGACCTTGGTTTTCTAAGTTAAACAATAAAGAGACATAATTATCATCAGCTCAGGTTAGATTTCACAGATAACAGCAAAATATATCAAAGATAACGGCAAAATATTACAATGATGTCTCATCGTAAATGATGTAATTCGCAATTCATAATGATAATACATGGCAGAAGCTACTTCCCTGTTGTCACTTTCGTAGAATGACTCCTGCAATCCTAAAAGCTTTTAGAGCTCTGCATGTTATATATGTAAGATCAGTGTTGTCCATTTGTGGTTAAGACATAAAATACCTCTGATGCCGTCCCAGCAACATTACCGGTATTCGCAACATTGCCACAAAGCCCATTCTTCCTTCTTAGGTTGAATTACCTTGGTGGGTTCATGGGAACTTGTTGCAACTTGAAACATCAGAACACAACCGACGGTCGAGGTCAGGCATTTATAATAATTTGAGCCATAATATAATTAATTATGCATTTATGTGCCATTAAGACGATTATTTATAACCATGTAATACAAGTTCCGATTCTTGTTACATTAATATATAACTATCTTGAAGCTGTGTAAACTTCGTTAACGAGGCAGTATCATCGTATTTAAATATTCGCTTACAAAGACAACTTTGCAGTATTTGCATTATGTGTGATACTACATCAACTGAAAGCACCAAAAGCAAATTAGACAATGATTATTTCATTTGTTTATGTTTTAAAAAAATCCCTAATATGGTGTCTATCTACCTATCGATATAACTTGTAACATAATTATTTCTGACGTACATTGGTTCAAGCTATCGACTATTTGTCATGCTTTTATATTCAGAAGTTGTTATTCTCTATCTACATTATCGTAAACAGGTAATAAATTCTACTCACCAAACCTTGTTTAACTACTGTACCAAACAAAAAAAGCTATTATGCCGTTGAACCGTTGGTCGCCTATCAACACCAATAATTGCGGCAGAATAGCACACGAGAGATAGGCTCCTCTTCGGACTTAACTTCGATACAATATATCCCCATAGAGCATCATGGTCATAAGCTGATGGCGTGGAATGTCATCTATAAGAGTGGTACAATGAATAAGAGGTCATTATGTTATTCTGGTTGCTCTGGTTACAAAGGTCGGCTGGCGATTTTTAAGCTTTTGTTGAGATGCGTGCAAATGTAGTAGTTTCGGAAGGTAAAGATTCCATGATAAGAGCTCAACTGATACTCGCTGTCTAGCAAAGCTGTATATTTCTATTTTACTAAATATCACAGGGCGGAGAAATACCGAGCAACGGACAAATACGTTTATGTTAACACACCGCGTTAATATCGAAATAGCTAATCTATTCATAACCAGCAATGTAAAGACTCAGTGGTACAACTACACAAATGACTTTAATGTGATACTGGGTACAATAACCTTCTTACTGTTTACATTTTAAACATTGAGGAAAGCGCTAGTCAGCATTTGCTCACCTGAGATGGTCTGATAATTATATATATTGTAGCCACATTTGATAAATCATTAGTTACTAGAACAGAAAGCATCATAGGATAAACGAGATCAGTGCGAACCGAAGCCGATCGGATATAATTTGCTTATTTATTCTTATGAAGTCATTTGAAGCAGAAGTAGGCAAGATGTCCTTTTTAAAAGATAGTCGACACTTTTTATGGGAAACGTAACTCAACCGCCATGCTTATCCACCGTAATCTCTACCATTACTCTACTCAAACTACCACAGTGAACGCACCTAATCACCGCTGTGCTTTTCACCCTAACATCCGTAATCCTAGGCCATGCAAACGAAACCCCATCCGATGTCACCCTCACTGCAGCTGCGTTTGTAGATATGATGGATACACAATAATGCAAGTTGCAAATGGAACTATCGATGACTCCTTAAGCAACTCGTGATTCGGTAAAGGAAACAATGCGGTTAAATGAATAATGTCAGCGAGTGCAGCTCATTTTCACCTAGTTGCTGCAGCCGATTGCGAATAGAGGAAGCTGGGAGTGTCGACTTCATTCGTTGATTGACCATTCGTGTCAAATGTAGAGCACATTATTACTATACTCCCATGTAAAAGGAAGCATGAAAAGAGTTGACCAACCAGAAGTAATGAGTATTATATTATTAGTAGTCCGTTATTCAATCAAGTTATGCAATCCATTAGATCATTTTCGTCAAATAAGGTCAACTGTTCGTTATTTCATCTATCAAGTTACAAGCAACTCCGAAATGTATCATGAGCCCGCCGAGATCTTTGGGCAATAGCCGCTTGTTAATATTTTCCCAACAGCCGTCTAAACCTTCCCGCGGTTTTGATGATAAATAGCCATAATCTGATCAGGGGTCATAGCTGATACCCAATCCATATTGTAGTCCACTTGTCTACGCGCATTACATTAATACAGAGTGTTTAAAGCATCATATTGCCCGGGGCTTCAATTGGTCTCTCAGGGACTACTGTATCGTTGACTTAATATAGAAGATTACATCGCAATAGAGCCAAACGGATTTACTAGAAAATATGAAAATGTCACAAACATAATGAATGTGAAGTACCAACGGCGATTCGAAAAAATGGGAAGCTGAAATTTTCATCGATCGCTGACACCATAAAACGGCTTTGATGCGCTGCAGCTCTTTGAGTAAGGACGCGAGTTTAGCGGTCGCTGCGTTCCGTGCGGAACGGTGTTTGTTTATTACCAACGTGATTGCACAAAATCTGAGGTAGTGCACGACACGGTTATATTCCTCATAATTACCTATATATAGACAATATCCAGTGAGTGAAAGTGCCATATATGTATATATTTATATATATATATATATATATATATATATATATATATATATATATATATATATATATATATATATATATATATATATATATATATATATATATATATATATATATATATATACAATATGAATATAAGTATACAAATATATAATATATATATATATATATATATCCCATTAATATATATATATATATCCAATTAATATATATATATATATATATATATATATATATATATATGTGTGTGTGTGTGTTTATGAATATATAAATATATATATATACATATATATATATATACATATATATATGTGTGTGTGTGTATATATATATATATACATATACAGATATATATATATATATATATATATATATATATATATATATATATATATATATATATATATATATATATATATATATATATATATATATATATATATCGTGGTAATGTGGTGGAAGTTATACACACAGACACAGACACACACACACACACACACACACACACACACACACACACACACACACACACACACACACACACACATACCACATTCCAATAATCAGTAATTATCTCCCATTTAGTACTTCATTCCTTGTTACAACAACTCTCTTTATCTGACCTCTCAGCCAGAATGGCTAGTTCTGTGTTCTCGAAGCAATACGATATCATTTGCTCCGCTAAGAAGACCGACACAATTGTTGCAAACCTGCGTTTGGGATGGTATTAAACATAGATACGTTAAGCTGCATGCCTTTGTTTACCTTACATAGCGGTAGTACAAATGGATGCATGCGTGTTTTGAAGTGAAGGAACAATGGATATGCTTTATCTGCAATATCTGCATAGCATCTCGTCCAAACCATCCAGATACTAAAAGGAAATGATCGACAAACTGTACTAGGTAAGGCAATGTCAGAAATCAATATCGTACATTGAAATCCTTGTGACTAAATACGATATCACCGTGATCAATTCCTGATTTAGTAACTCGCATAACCTTATCATGCTTAGATTTATCCCAATGAGGGCCACTCGTAAATGTACAGGTACACGAAAGGGCTTTCTTTGCAGACTGTTAGCACTACAAATGGCCATAGATATGCCCAGCTCACCATCGCACACATTCAGAATGCAAATACAACAGTGGGCGATATTTCAGTGTGAGATGGAGGTTTTGAAAATTTGGATGAAGTAATTTAATGCCGTTCACGTGCAATATCTTCCTTCCATGCAACTCAGGGCTTTGGGTAAGCTTCTCCATTTGTTATGAGTGGCCTTACTGTCCATTACGAGTGATCTAAGTGTATACGTGCCACAAATATTGTTACCTGAAGAATGGTGCTTAGACATAACGTACCCATTATCGGAGACTTATGGTGCGTTCTATAACCAAACCAAATTGCTATGTTGACTATATATTCGGTGAGAAATTAATACATTCCATGCTTGGCTATTCCCTTGACGGTGAAATAGGCATCTCTATCTCTATCGCCAAATATAAGCCGGTTTTTCAATCACACAATGACCGATGTTGCGCACCAAACCGCTGTTATTGCTGCTGGTTTAATTGATTTTCATATAGAATGTTTTACATGCACACTAATTAACGCAATAATAGCGCTACAATATATTGAAGCATACTACCAGTACATACAATGTATGTAACAAGTGCGTATATATCGTGTATGCTGATGGGCAGTATAAGCAAAATGGTGATGTACCAATTACAAAGGCGTATTTATAATTGCTACTTAGTCATTCGCTTCTAAGGAAAGGCTCATGTGATCAGTAAGAAATTGTGCTGATCAAGGCAGACCATTCACGCATCAACCGTGATCTTGACATAACAGGTGCTCAATTTGGTCTTTTGTAGTGTGGTTAGTTATCTTAATTCCAATACTTGATAATGGCGAAGTACACAATCTCCTATTGCTGATCATTCTATTATTTACTCACAACTAGGCAATAGGGTTGTACGGTTACTTCGGTATATTTGAATGTTTTTGTACAATCGTACTTACATAGTAGTATTGCTCGCTGTTTGTGGGACTGTAATGTTTTGATCCATCTGAGTGTTTGAAACAGCAACTCACAACACAACATAACTTGAACAAACAACGTATATTCAACGACAAGCCAGTCACATCCTAAACAAGATAGTGTCTTTTTAAAAAGTACACTAGCACACCACAGGGACCAACCAGTAACTGTGGCGCATCGATTTTATCAATTGCATATTTGTTGTAAGGGTGCCTACCATCATATAAAACAAACATCAAAAGTCGACTGACGACAAATCCAAATAACATCTGCAAAATCTTCTAATGTCATCTTATAGACTATTTAACATAATGAAATGAAATGATAAGAATTGTCAACGAAGTTTAGTGTGACCGCTGCAATACCTCATTTATGTTAGGTATAGAATATGATGCGGATGCATAATTAAACTATTGACGTGGTTATTATTTCACAAATGTATAATTTCAGACCTCTCCACTGCAGGTGATTGTCTACCTCGTAATATATGTCCTCATATACTTTGTTAAATTTACAATTTTTTGAGTGATTGTTTTCAATATAATGCCACTTGTTACGATTATTGCAAGCGCATTAATGTTCAAGGAGCTGTCCTTTAAGATGCTTCGTATTCTGATGAGAAAACCACTACTTCCCTAACCACGATTCCAATTTATCACAAAAGAAGTATGTGCTGTTTCTGTAATTGATCAAATTTTATCCCAGCGAGGTTAGAATTGCTTTGAGGATGATGGTTTAGTGACTACTTAGAGTCGTAATGACAGGTGATCCTATATTATTTCAGTACTAGCGTCTCAGGGAACCACAGCGCTGAATAGTGAAGAAATATGTCTAGGCCTGTGGTTAAATTGGAAAGAGGAGGAAAAAAATTTCAATGTACTTCAGTGTGATATCAATGACTGCAGAAGCATCCATCTGATTAATATTTTGTGGGAGAAACACAGTTGCGCTGATAAATGAGATGACCACTGATGGTATATTTGATTAGTAACTGATTCTACATATGCGTATATGCTATGACATGCATCGTTTCAATGGATGAATTAACCAGAAGTTAATTAACAATGGTAAGTGCGTTGTTGTTATTGTGGTTTTTCATTATAATAAAGTCATTATTAAAACTATGGAATTGAACACGAATAATATTGTGAATAACACTTTGACATATTTGGCATTGTCCTTAATTTTCAAGAGCATAAGCTTTCTTCATGAATATCATCAAGCAATTTATGGTAAGCATTATCCAAAGCACACGCCAAAAGGGTAATCATTATGCTTGGAATGTAAAACAGTCTGTTGGTTTCGATTACAATATATGAATTGCTCTGCGTACCATGCGACAGAATGAAATCCGTTATGGCAATAATATGTCTTACTAGCATTTTTTTTATTGGCAGCGCATTTTACGCGACATTTTGCTTGATAGCCCTCTGACAAATTCACATAATGCCTCATACGTCGCCTCATGTTATATATAATAGTTAGCAAGACTGTTGGATATGTCTCTCAGTAAATGCTGATTGTCAGCTGTTATCTGTCGAGCGGCATAAACACAGTAATCACACAGTAAATCGCTATTTTCCCGGTTATGTAGTATTTTGGCCGATTTATTCGTTTGACGTTGTATAAATATATTTTTGTCGAATTGAATATAATGGAGGTTAATTTGGGCATAGATTAGTACAACAGGTGCATGACACTTTATTTACAATTTAACATAAATATGAAATGAATTTACGCTTTGCAACAACAAATTACTCAAACACCACACATTCGTTGGTAGCAATAAAGAAAATAAGTACCACTCTTAACATCAAGAATTGCAATATCTATAAAAAACAATGTCTGTCAATCTACATTTGAACAAATCAAGGAGATGACTGTGAAAGTTTTTTGACAATCAGTTATTCGTTCTCAAGAAGTATCCTCTTCGTGCTAGTTGGTATTACTCCACAACAGTACCATTCATAGCATTTAGGTAAAACTTTGTTTTACGTTTCATTTACACATTTCTCTCACTCAATGCGCTGAACGTAAGACTAAGTTTGAAATACTAACCATATTGCTCGAATACAGATGCTTGTTTGAATTTGCATTTTACAAAACATCATCAGACATCCGCTGCGACAAACGATTTACTGCAAAACGGAGTACAGTTGGTAACATAATTAACCACCCGCGGCTTTCCGACTGGTGTTGCATTCTGGTTATAGATGGCTATGGCGATACATTATCAATAAAATAGGAATAGATTTCCGACCGCAAAACAAAGCGTGTAAATTGAGTAAAGATAAAAATAAGCCAGAACCAATTACAAATGACGAATAGCGAAAAACCACCGGTGATTGCATCTTCCAGCACACTAATGATATACTATCTCAAATTTGATGCTGCCTGCTACGTGTTGGTGATATTACATTAAGCTCACATGTCTTATTAAATGCCTCGTTCTCCAAAGTAACTTAGCCCATGCTCATCACATTTGATGAAATATTGCATTTATTTTTGTAGATTACTTATACTTATTAAATAATTAAAAAAGATTATTGACTGATTAAAGTTTTTAGTAGATCTAATGCTATTTGGAAATGAAAATGAACAGATTAGGATTAATTATATTCGTGTATCTTTGACTGTAGGGGAATATTTTTAAAACCTTCTATTATGATGCGCGTGAAATCGCATTCAGCTTTTTGCGTGCGGCCGCGTTGTTGAGTACAATGAAAGACATTTCGTTGAGTGTATCACAATCACCTCGTATATAATGCTCCCAAATAATATACGCGTTATATGAGCCTAACAAACATCAATTGGTTCATTCGAAGTACTATGCATTTAGATGGAAACGCCAGTTAACAAACGTGTTAAACGCGTTTCGTCAACTCGAATGTTTCTTCATATTTACAGCATATTAATGTTGCTGTTGTTGCAAGCAGAACTTTATATTTAAAGATATCTTGTCTTACATTGTAGGAGACATGTTGCTATCATGAATTAGGTATGAACAAATAATGCTTATGAGTGGGTTGGCATGGCAACAGAAAGGAGCAAATATAGGCACTCTCGTACAGTTATTATAGCACTGTTGCGAACGTTGCATCAAACATCGGAGACCACTATGTTCCCTTTTTAGAATAAAACCGGTCAATAATGATGCTCATGCCCACGGCAACTCACTCGCAATTACAGGTGGAGTTGCAAACAAAAATACAAATTACAGTATGTACCGTGTTACCATTCTGAGGACGCCGCGGTCTCTAGCCAATTAAAAAATATGTACTTTTGGGTGGAATAATTTACCATTAATATTGCAAACGATATTTTTATACCAACGCTCCCAGCACGCTGCACATCAACATGTGATATAAAGGTCGCAGTTTGTCTGCCCATAGTGACGTTTTTACAGGATATGCCACAGAAAACTTTGTTTGAACTGATATTCCATCATTATATGCAGTTAGTGTTAATGGCATAATTGGGTCCGCTTATGTAGGCACGATTATGAAGCAAATACATTTGCAGTGATATGTAAGTAGGTATAATTCAAAGAATAATACGTGATCTTATATGAAAATTTCACATTTGCGTATACAGTGCTACATTGCTAATGAGGTTTCTTTTATAGCCATTCACACTGCCATGCATGCTTTGATATATAGATATATATATATATATATATATATATATATATATATATATATATATATATATATATATATATATATATATATATATATATATATATATATATATATATATATATATATATATATTGTGTGTATTATATATATATATATATATATATATATATATATATATATATATATATATATTTATATACTAAATTTGTTTGTCCAATTGACAGCTCTTAGTATGCACCTGTTATAGCAGAATTAAGCACCTGTAATAGCACATACTATAGCGCATAAGTGGTGTCTTCCTTTCAACCGGTTCCCATTGTCGGTTCCACCGGAAATGGTGTTGATTCGGGGCTTGTTTGTCCAAATTGGCAGAGTGTAACTGTTGTTAAAGCCGCGGTTCATGGAGCTACAAACATGCCATAGTGATGATATAAGTCACAAAGGCAGTTCTCAGCGCGTGTTCTGGTGGGATTGGTAGAAACATACAATCAACACCTGAGTATAGCTGTAGCACTGTCTGACCTAGAGTGCGCGTCATGCTAGCGCCTAGCCGAGCCTCGTATCTCACACACAGCTTTATGATCTCTTCATCAGACATTGATTCAACCTGGTCATTGTACGGCGCTGAATACCAACGTACTGACGGGCCTGTCATCAAAGAGCAGTAGGCTGCCCTTCATGCGGCGAGCCGGCACGTTCAGGTTGATGTTCCACAGTGTATCTCTTTTATTGTATACAAGCTTCCTGTGACTAAGTACACGGTCATACAGAATTGCAAGTCGACTTGTGTACTGGGTGCGTATCATACGGCCGAACTCTGGTTGGGTAACCATGTCATACTCTAGGGAGATGCCATCAATTTTGTAGCTGGCAGCAGTGTCGCCTGTTGCGTAAATCACACGGTTGTAGTCCCTGAACGTGAGCTCATATTCTAGTCTGTCACTAAGCGCGCTCTGGTAGAATGGCCTGTGACTCCCGAGGAGTTCAAAGTCAATCGGAACGTAGAACCTGTTACCATAGACATCGGCTACGACCTTGTCCTCCTTCTCAGTCTCATCCTTGTCTCCTGCTCCCGCTCGTATCTTAGTTGCGTTTCTGTTAGCTGAGGTGTCAATGCCCTGGTACTGGAGGCCCTGTCTCTCCTGTGCAGTCCGCCACAAGTCGTGGTAACAGTGGTACACATCGCTGTCATCAATAGACATGACCTGATTGCCAGAAATCTTGATTGTCATTTTCTTAACCACGGCGCGACCCAGGTTTGGCACAATGGCGCATTTAACATCAGTTGAGGTCAGCATGATTGTAAACGCCAGCCGTGCTGTCCCTGGAACAATGACGTCGTCTGCGAGTAGATTTTTGGAAGCGAACCAGCAGTTGGTGGTTCTGGTCATTAGTGCTTGGATTGTTTGTAACGACTACAGACTGTTGCAATCGCTTTACCCCTGGGGGTTCGCATATCCGGCGGTGTGGGTATAGTTTGCGTCCGTACGTACTCAACATGTTGAATGCTTAATTACAATTATATCTTTAACACAAAGACATGGAGTATGATTACCTAGCATTTGACGATGCCGTGGATGAGGATTGGCACGACCCTGAAAGAGAGGTTGAGGATTGGTCCGCCGTTGAAATAGAGGAACAGGAGGCCCCACTCAGGGAGCTCTAGGAGGGGATATTGAGATGGATACGTCTATACCACAGGGAGGCCGACTCGTTTTAGGCGCTGTTAATGATTATTACGATGCAATTGCTGAACAGGGTTACACACCGTCTCTCGACCGTGATTATACAAAATTTGAACTTGTTAGAGAAGAGTTACGTTTGAAGGACTACCCTAGCTTAAGTATTCCAAATTCTCTTACTAAAACCCCGCTTTTACTTCAAACAATAGCTAGTAGAGGGGTGAGGGGGGAGGGCTAAGGCTGTCTGTGATGGTTTGGGGTTCGATGAGTAGTCCCGACAAGCGGTGTCACAAAAGGCAGCAAAAGCTCTCCATGGAGTTGACCAAGAAGCTGCTAAAGACGAAGAGAAATTCGAAATGAGCATCCCTGAAGCCATGACACCCATTTCCGGTGGAACCAGAAATGAAACAGGTGGCGCGGAAGAAACAAGCTCTATAGAATACGTTCACCATCCAAGACCTAGGTACACAAACAGACGACGATCTACCACTCAACAGCCTAGCTAAGATAACTGAGATAGAAAGGGATATAGACCGGTAGGAAGCTAAAATTGCAAGCTTGGGAGAGGCAGGGAAGGGTGATAGTCGAGCATGGAAATTCCAAGCAAAAGAGCTTGCAGAGCAGCAGGACCTGCGGCGTATCCGTTTTGAGGCTGCCTCTGCATACCGCGAACGTCTGTGAACCCAAATTAACTGCATCAGAGAAACAGACTTCGGAACGAGGACACAACGTTAGCTGAGCTTGTACACACCCTGTTCCGGGAGCAAGGCATAACAATCACCTCCATTCTTACTGCCGTTGGATTGGCAATCTCGAACCTGGTAGTTGCTTAGACGGGTGGAGGGAGCACTAGTCCAACCCCCGCCCCAAAGACGACGCCGGCTGATAAGCTCGGTGTAAAGGAGTGGATTAAAAAACAGCTGAATTCATTGGCAAACGTCCTGAAGGGCCTAGCCGGTAAGGCAGCAGCTGCCATCTGGGGGTCATTGGCTCCATCGTATCATGGCTACTTAAGTCAGCTGCAAAGGTGGCTGGTTGGATGGCAAAACATGTATGGACCGCAGGTGTGGCGGTAGGGGGATTTATCCTCCTGTTACTTCGTGACTTATTACGTAGCAAAAACCAAAGCATGGCTTAGCCTATAGCGATTCCGCCCACAATAAGAGCGGTTTTCTCATCCTCGTACGCCTTCCCTTCGGCCACGCCCCTTGGGACGCCAAGAGAGGAGACTCCCCTTTCCGGTTCCACTAGAGGTGGAGGGTCAAAGCTTCCTTTATTTGGAAGAACAGGAACCGCATTGAGATCACTATTGCTCCCGATCTTCTGCTTCTCAGTTGCAATGGTGATAAGGTTGTTGTAACCTACAACCTTCCCAATGGCCAAGCTCATGTCAGATGTAGCCATGTATAGGCCTGTCCCAAAAACATAATCAAGCTTTGAGGAAGCGTTCTGGAGCAAGTCTTGATATCGTCGAATTGATGAGAGAATGTCCACTGGTGAGTTGGAAGCATCTTCAATGTTAGCCTGAAATTGTTTCGGAGCATCAAATAAAGTGCCGGCGCCTAGTATAGCTGAGCGGGTCTGCGCCTGAGCACCAAGAATGGCCCAAACATAGGTCCGAATGCTGCCATTGATCCGTGTAACACCCTGTATGGGAAAGCCCTCCGACCTTTACAGGATAAACGCGCTCCAGGCGGTGTTTGCTTCATCCTGGTCCTGCCGTATAAAGTAGACATGCAGCTTGCCACCCTCGAAAACAAATCCAGTGGATGATTTCTTGAAGGTTTGTCTGACGGATTCGTAGATGTGTGTGTTTCAATAATGAGTGATGACCCGTACCTTATGAGTATCAGGGTCGGTGAAATAAACCCGACCCAGGCCCTGGCTTCCGCCCTTTATCCCCCAGTCACTGTTTTCATCTACCCTGAACTCATGGCAGAGTTGGTGGTAGATTCTCCTGTCAAAGGTATTATTTATGTGGCCGACCATGTGGCGCCATCTGCAGTGCTTTTCTCATTTCGTCTAAAAGTCTACGGATGGTATAGTAGACGTGGAATCTGTAGAGGCTACATAGTGCCGGGAAGTCAGAATTTATGTGGTCTAGGGAAGAAACTCCGCAGCCGCAAAGTTTAACTGTATTGCATGTGGTTGGTTCTCCAGCCAACCACAAAGCTATCGTCGCTTATGTCCGGCACCAAGTATTTATCAAACAGGTTGGAGAACTCCACCCCAAACGCATCTGTAATTTTACCTGCCTTAACCTGGATGAGAAGGTGTGTCAGATCCTCTAGAGCAATATGAAGTGGGTTGATCTGCCCGGTTTTGTACGTTTTATTCGCATTGAATGTAAAGGCTTGTTTATTCTGTCAAATGTTCAAAACGGCGAGGCTGTGTCCCTGCAAAATGCTATTAACAATAGTGCAGGTGATCTATGCGTAGGTCTTGGGTCAATCACGTATACTGTGGGCTGGTATAACATTGAATCAACTATGCCCATTACAAAGGGGGAAATTTCTACAGGAAAAGAAGTAGGTGTCGTTTTGCCCCCTGGCCTCTGGAACTTCAAACTTGTCCAGTATGTATTTACATCTCTAGGTCATAATTTGGAGGATAATGCTGCAGATGGGACTATTGCCCTCTAAATTCTTGCAGATTGGGCTTTACAATGTGACGACGGTGTGTTAAAAATATTGGGTCTTGATACCGGTCTAGGTGGAGGATGGATTCCTGCAGGTCGTCACAAAGGTGACCGGCCCGTGAACTTTAGCATCTTTTACCCACTTTATGTCCACCTCGATCAAGTCAGTACAACACACAACATGCTTGATGGTGCGCCCACTACGCTTCTTGGCGTTGTGGGCTGTGAGGGCGGCTCTTTTGGTGATATAATAACCTCAAACATCGCTAATCCTGTGTCAAAACGTGTTACTGTCGGAGCTGTGGATGAGTTGAAGGTCTATTGAACAATCACGACCTTCCTATTTGTGTTGCTCTTCAATTCACAAGATTTTAATAAAAGCGAGTATTTATGCGCTTAGGCAAATAACGGCACATTCTGGTGATACTATGACTGGAGAACTTGAAATGAGAGAGAATAAACAGTTCAGTTGGGAGACCCAACATCTCCTAACGATGCTGCTAATACAAAGTATGTTGATGCACAACACAGACAGCATCGCAGGGACCTGAGACAGCACGTAAACTCGCAAACGAATCACTTCATTACTATTTGGGTAGAAGCAAGTGGCGCCCTTCGCATAGGATATAAGTAGTCGTTTGGTGATGGGGGTCGAGACTCACTAGACTTAAGCTGTGGATATACCATGTTATCCAGTGGTAAGATCATTCGTATGGAGTAGTCGTCTGGTGTGGGCGCTGATACTGGTGCTATAGCAGTGTTTCCTGTTATAAATGGGACAACCCAAACGGCAGGAATAAGTAAGCCTGCTAAACAGAAGGTTGTTGTAATATCTTAAGACCAGCCTTTACAGCTGGAACAAAGCAAAGTTATTATCTTTTATACAGCCACTTCAAACAGAAGGGTGTCTTGTACTGTAGTATCGCTCCTAAAAGAAGTCGACATATAGACTTATGCATACAACGGCAGTATGAAACAACCACCAACCATTCCTGCGGAGCCGCCTATTGAGAATCCAGGCCACTCTTATCGGTTGAATGAGATCACCCTGGAGAAGCAATACCTTGAGACAGAAATTGATAAATATGGTGCTATGTACAAAAAGTATAGGTGTGCAATAAACTCAGTGTACGCAGTAGACACTGTTATAGTTGCTGTTGGTATGTGTCTTGGCGCAAGTGGTGCAGGTGTAATGTCTACAGTAGTTGCCATTCCTATTGCCACCGTGTTGGGTGCTACTGGAGCCGCTTGTGGGCTTATTGTTATTGCTGGAAAATCCATCAGTCGACAGCTGACCATCAAGGTGGAAAAACATGATCATATCCCCATTCTAGCGCAGAGCAAATTGAATACCATTGCTGTCATTGTATCGACAACACTTGAAGATGGTAATATCTCGGATCATGAGTATAAACTCGTTTTAGCTGAGGTCACAAAATGTACTCAAATGAACTGCGACATTAAGGCTAGATCAATGAAAAAGACGAAGCATTGGGTGCTTCTTTACCATTTAGCTGACTGCGAATTGGCCGCTTGAATAGACGAGAAGATAAGGTATATAAAAATGAACACCGAAGAGCTTATTACTGAGCTTGAGGGCGGTGTAAAAGAGTTGATGTTAGACAGCATGACTGTCAGATAGCGCTATTATATCTACTTCAACTTACACGAGAAAGCTGGGCCATTGAGCAACTGAGGCTTGCGATTAACCACATAAAGTTGTTGCAAATACATAAGACAATGAGAGTGGTGAGATTGCTAGAGTCAAGAACGGTCCGCGTGATTGATAGCCATGGAACTTAGCTACCAGACATTTTTTTCGCAATGCCAAATATTGCAAGCAGATGCTGGCGTCAGGCTATTCAGATTCTAGGTGAGGTTGTGACCTGCTATAAAGTTGGATAGAGTACTTGATGTAGAGGTTGCTATGGCCGGAAATGGCGAGTTCGACGTTATGCATAATCTGCCATTTTACCACTTCCACTGGTAATTGCTTGGTTAACTGATTGTTATGACGGTAATTGACAGGATAGTGTTGGCCTGAGGGAGGTCAGTGGTTGTGGCGTTCAATAACTGCGGCAGCTCTCAAAGTAATTAGCTGTTGAAACAACCACAGCAGTGATATTGGAAAGTGTTTGCATTCCATAGACATAGTCGGCATGCCAAGGGACGATAACTGAATATTGCGTATTTGTTAATTCGCAATTTCGCTGTCAAATGGACTTTGTTGGCTGGTGCTATTCGTCAGTGTATTCTAGAGAGAGCTGTGTCACTGAAAGCGACAGGCAGGATTCATAACTAGGATCGAAATGAATTCGTGCTACATTTCGGCTTGTGTGGAAGTTGATTTGATCTGGTTCTGTAGCATACCGAAAACACATATCTGACCACTGCACACAATGAATCTTGCACACCGTGATGAACATGCAACGTCTGTGCCAGCAAACCTTAACTAGAATATGTCCCCAAATGCAATCACATAACCCCGTATCTTGACTGCAAGGTAACTTTTTTTTTGGAAAACGTAGCTTATTATAAATTGTAAATTGGTATTTCTTGAAAGCGTTAAAGCCAAGATTACTACTTCGGAGCAAATACTTGGCCCTCGAACCGGTTAACAGTTCGTCTGCTAGATTCTCCGCTAAACACGGATCACATCGGTAATCATCGTAGTTTTCACGAATGCCCTGACAAAGCAAATTATATGATATGTTGCAGGGTTGAACAACCAACCTATAAAAATAAGCAGTTAGCTGTGTTTATGTCCTTCAAGTACAGGAGCTCAATTCTTTGTTATTGAACCACACTGGACACATCTTTAGCATGGCCGAAAAGTAGCTTTCCCATAATTGGTGTTAACGGCGTGGAATGGCCCCTGTAGTATTCTCCAATACACCTGCTTAACAGGCGCAGCGGCCATTAATCCGGACCCCCTTTCGGTAACATCTGATCATCACTGGATATTTTATATGCAGTCACAAGCGAATCGGCAATTCGTTAATAAGTATTTGATAATGCGTTTCGTCATCAGAGCTAATATCCCCATGTTAATATATCAAGAAACTACCACCAATCTTGTTAATAAGCTGCGCTCAAGAACATCAGCAGTCAGCGAATCCATATTGGCTTTATTTATTGTCAACTCTGTTTATATACCGTAATAAGCAACGATTATTGGTTTGTTTGCCAGGCCTCACATGGGACAACGGTGAAACGGTGAATGTAACCACCATAATGTAATTATTCTGTGAGGATTGAAATGGCCCCACGAAGTATCTAACCACATGGAGATGACTTAGATGTGGTAAAGATTGTGTGCAGAATAGGTAGGTTTTGATTCGGCGTGAGTAATCCCCTCTTTATATGCAAACAGTTAAATCCAATTCACTGGTACCGTCTAAGGATATGTATAGTGCTGTATTTTTTTAGTCATAATGAGTTGACACCTAATGAATACTTAATTCTTTAAACAACGTAAAAGTTCATTATACCACTTGCTTGTGCTTAATAACCTAGTATTGGTGTGTGTCATTGACCTTAAATAACCCAGTGTATGATCATCATCTGAATCTTAACCCAGCTTAGCGACAGGACTTATATGAGCAAGACAGGGTGCATAATTAGCTCTCCCAGAGAGTAACTACTAACTCCAAAATGCAAGCTCATATGAACGGTATGAGTACGCCGAATCCTATGTTTATCACTCGATAATAGATCGCACAATATCGATAGCAAAAATGTTCAGATTAACTGGTTGATTAACATCACACTAGTATAACTATTCATAGACTTAGCCGCAACGTACATAAACAGTTGCTATCAGAAGCCATTATTATTTGGTGATTATTTGGAAACGGATGAATAGATTGTCGGTCCACAAAAAGCGCTAGTGTAGTCAGACACTAAACCGCAGTAAAAACACCAACACAAGTTGATTGTAGGCCCAAATGCACAACACTGATTGCCTTCATTATTGCTGACAAGGATAAATCGTCCTCGGCCGTCTCTTCTAGGCAATCAGCCTCACCATGTGGCACATGACAGATCAGTAACCCACTAAATTTACTTGATATAATAACATACACAAAAGAAAATGAAAACGTTGCAATCAAAGTTACATTTATGTTTCATTTAAGCACATTGTTATCAGCTTTGATTTTGGGTTTCGATGGTTGCTTTATGTATTTATAATGTTCGAGTATGTTTGGTTATTTTCTGTGTGCGTTAAATTTACACCTAAGCAATATTCATTTAGTCAGGATCAGCTGCCTCATCACGGTGACTCTTTTGTCGACAAGCTCGTTTTGAACAAAATGATCATTCATCAATCATGATCTTGAATAGTTGCATGTGAGGTGGATACATCCATTACCGCTTTGTGAAGGACATTATTGGTGTGCACTGCATTCTGGCAATCGGATATATGCAGTCGTTAACATCATGTATAGGACATAGGTTACAAACTAAATAGGTAACAGTCTGAGCTGATCACAAAAGGGAACGTGCTCAGCACTTTGCGCAAACACTGTATAAATTAATAAGGTGTAAAACGCAATTGGTGAGTATCTTGTGTAAGGTGTTAATGAAATGTGGGCATACATAATTAAGCAACAATGAAACACATGAGCAATTGTGTAAAAGATGTCAATAATGAATTTCTACATTTCTCCTTCGTCAATCCCCAATGTGTTGTTAGATTTCTGTACCGCTATTTAAACCCAATCTCCCTGTAAAACAAATCAGTAATGAATACGCATTATACCGGGATAGAAAGCCTGTCTTGTTTTATTTAGCTCTCTAAGTTGCTTCCTTATACGACAACGGTGTTCATATCACTGGCATCTGATTTAAATTGTTAGCATTAATATGACTTGTTGTCGCGAATACTGCCGTCGGTCAGATGTGTTGAATAGTAACACCAGTTGTCTCCTATACCGTAGCTTATGACGGAGGCTTTATATTTAACGAGCAACACCTTCATGTTGTTGTCTATAAGCAAGTAGCCTTAACAAGGTACTATTGCCGGATATTGTCCAAGTGCATTGTTTGACCCCCTGCTGAATTCTTCTCCCATGCAAAATTAGAGTACAATAGTAATATTACTTTGTGTGCAGTACAGCAAAGGTTATGTGCGAAGGTGTTACCCAATGTTATACCTCTCAGTAAATGTACACAGAACTGCAAAGCTTTGGTCCATAATGTAGTGAATTTCTTGCTGACGAGGCCTTCCGCCAACGAACAAGCTAGGCTGTTGAATAACTTCATGACTGTACTTCATTGGTATATGGGAGGCGGGTATACTGGAAATGAAAGACAGTTACAGACCGGATGATCTTACGACTGCTTCGATGGTGGAGTCCAATTATTTTGATGGTAATATTTCGTATGTTTGGCTAGTTACGCAACATCCGACACATATTGAGAATGCCTTGTTTGTCGTTTCAGTTTATCATAATCTATATCGACGTTTTCACACATACATTCTTTTACTGACCGGAACAATTTTGTTAACGACACATGAGTATTACGCCCGAATTAAGTTATCAGTTATAATCTATTGTGATCTAAACAACCGAGAGCCTTCCAAGATAATCGATAACAATACACTGCCATATTGCAGAAAACTAGCTTATGATCATTTGTTATAAAAAATCACCACCTCTTTGCTTGTCAGTAAAGACCACACCTACAGTTCGTTGAGAGTCCTGACACACAAGTATAAAGCGCAATGCACTCAATAATATATATGATATTATGGCATACTACGAAATACATTATGTTACAAAATACATGATGGGACTAAACTGTTGCCTATCAATGAACTTTTTTGCGTAATTATGCGCCAACATTTACAATATTTATTGCATAGAGACAACTTTTAACACAAAACTACAGCAGTCAATATATGGCGTGCAGTGTTTAAATTAGGCCTGTTAATAAGCATAAAATAGATAAAGACACCCGCATTACATCATATCCTCTTAGTGCGATTTAGAACTTAATGTAACATATCCCGCCCATTACAAGCGAATTTAATATTAACGTGCATTGAATGACATATACAAAATGACGCAATTACAGAAACATTTAATATTCAGAACGTCCATGCCAATTTCAGCGGAATGATTTCGCACTTTTACGAATGAACAAATGTGGTGTGCATACACTCTTCATTGGCTATGTAGTGTAGTGTAACATTATCGACGTCCCTACATAGCTGTCGATGTTAAGTACTTATATATATATATATATATATATATATATATATATATATATATAGAGAGATATATATATATATATATAGATATAGATATATATATATATATATATATATATTTACATATTTATATACATATATATATATATATATACATATAAATATATATATGAATATATATATATAAATATATATATAATTTTATATGTATATATATATATATATATATATAGATATGTATATTCAGAACATCCTTGCCAATTTCCGCGGAATGATTTCGCACTTTTACGAATGAGCAAATGTTGCGTGCATGCTATCTTCATTGGCTATATAGTGCCTGCACCTTTGCAATCAGTGTAATATTACACAAATGACTCACTGCGGTTTTTTTTTTTCTCAATACGTACATTTTCAAAGGTTAATCGTTTTTGCAAATAATGCTGGTCATATATACGTATATACACAATCATCAATTAACTCTCGGTGACGGAAGTTTGTTGAAATTCATACAACAATCATTACTATAGTTTAATATTTCCAGCAGTTTGCCGGCATGGTCTTAGAACGCAAAGATGAAAGGCTGCTCTTTGGCATCAATATCTTGCTCAAAACTATAATTCGTTCCTTCTGCTTTGATCACATTATTTCAATCGGTCCTCAAGATTTCTAATGTAGTCAATCCTTGAATTTGCAGATATAAATTCACATTAAGCTAGTTTAAAAGTGGTACTGTCAGAGTATTATTTCATAAATACATACGCATAAAATGAAATAAGCGAACAAATATCGGTCTTGTCCTTATGCATCGATTATTATTGCTACAGATTCAACCTTTCCTGTCTGTCAATTTACGCATTGTAGTTGTAGGATTTGGTTACCGAATCGAGGCTTGAAGGGCCGGTTGAGTGTACGCAATGGCAATTGCTGCCAATACCAATCGATCGTTTTAATATTTGTTATATATGACGGTGTTGTTTAAGTGGTTCCTGTACCATTAGATAATTGGCTATACATATGTATATTTGGACATAGTTTTACCATAACACGTCTTGATGATATATTTTGGAAGGCGTTATCATTCTATCTCGAAAACAGCGGATAAGGGTGCATTATGCATCTGTGCTCTAATGCAGACTTGCAAGTAAGTTGAGTAAATGGTTATAAAGTCTATATTCCAAACGGCCCTATTTGCTTTTTAGACAAAATGAGGCTGTAAGTCGCGGTACTTACGGATGAATTTGGGGTCGCAACAAAGACCCAAAGACCAAAAAAGGTCAGATGTGCGGACGCTAGTTGCCTTTCCGGATATTTCTAAGTGGTTAATCGCTGACTTAGGTATATGTCGGGGCGGTAGGTGCCATTTGTTTGCTAGAATCATGATCCAATTCAAATAAGCCTATTCCCAGTATCTAAATGCTCTTGATCCCAACACCTTTTTTATGATTCAGCCAGCTGTTGGGATGTGATTCGTAAATGTCACTATGACATGAAGCAGCAAACTCGGCAAACATTGAACTAAAAACGTGCGGGCATCACATTAAGCATAAGAGATGCGCACAGCTGAGCGCTATAGCATTGATAACAGAAGATACGTGGCAACGCGTCACTTTATGTTAAAGGTTAAGTCGCTTCAATAAAGCTGTATATGACAGTGTTGGCTCATTCAAATTGCTATTATGCGGTATAAATGAACAATCATAGTAAATGCTACTTCCTCGATGTCACAATGTAGTCTGACGCTATAAACCATAAAAGTCGCTGCACGAAGCAGGAGATTGAATAATTAGTGATAAGAAATACTATGTTTGTGCTCGTTTTGTTCATTGTCATATAAAATGTTTTCCCGCATAAAGCATATCTGTCGATATTTACAATATTTTTTGGGGGGAATGACAATTAAAGGAACAATTGCCTCACACGTGTGGCCGTAGCATTGGGAAGTGAGTTGTTTAACTAACTATATTAAAATAAGAAGAATGTATTTTCGACGCATTTAAGCAATTGTGTTTCACATCTAGATTATAATGACAATTATAGATGCAATGATTTTGCTACCGTCCAGCTTTTGATATGTTCGCTTCATTTACAAAAGCTTCGAGAGTTGCATGCCAAGCGTTGTATGCAAGCACAAAAGGAGAAACACTTGAATATTATGGATAAACGCCGTTTCGTATCAGGCAAGGCCAAGAATGTACTATTGGTTTAAATAGCTGTATTTCATTTAAGTAGAATGTGATGCTCCTGAACGCAAATTCAATTAACTCCTTGTTTTCAAAGTAGGATATTGTGGGTCACTACAGTAAACTTTTAATCTTTGGGTGTAGCTCGTTAGCACCCAAAAAAAAGGCGCGTTGTGCCTAGCGGCGAATAATTTAACATGGCCATCATACATGTCAGCGTGATGATAGATCGAACAAGTTTAACCGTCTCAAATGTCTAGTGAGACCAAGGTATCTACAAAACGCAATGATGTATTTGCAACAGATGTATGTTGGGCTGGGCACTCATAAATACAGCGTCTTCATTTTGATGCGTTTACCGTATGTGCTGAACTAAGTGTTAGCCGCATCTTGGCGTTGTGTAGATCACACCTGTTCTAATCTATGCATTGAGACTAGTGGAGCTTATAACTGGTTAAAGCTTACTTGATATGACGTATTGGTACATTTCGACCATTCACGCACATGTCAGAAAGCTATTAATTTAATTCTGAACCAATGACTTCGGCAGAATTTAAGCGTACGTTAATTGACTTAGCGCCTACTTAGGTCATCCGCCTACTAATAACGCAACTCACTCAGGAAAACGCAAACGCAATTCAGTCGATGCCTGGGTGTCATTCCACAGACCAGTAATTAAACCTTTAGTGTTTTATATGGAAAGTGAATACATACCATGGTCAAATGTAACACTTTGTAGCAGTACAACTCACTCGCTGCTTTGCATTGACATTACCTTGGCGGAATGTTCTTGTCCCTCAAATTAGCAGGGATATGGTAGAGGTCGTGACCAGCTACATTCATAATTTAAGTGAGGTATTCCGTTTGCATTAGAACCAAAATTTTGTTTCAGGGTTGCTTACTACAAGGTGCTGGGCTTCTGTTTCTGTTGATATTTCAAATACATTCTTTCAAGTGCCAGTAGTTGGAAGAGTAGAAAATCAACCTTTACACATTATTATTTGATTACGCCCTATCAAACTTTAAAAAAGACTAAAGTTATTTGTCAAGTGTTACATGAAAGAAACTTGAGATCGAGACAAAACGGTCTATATCACAGAAACATTTGGGCTATGAATCATCCGTACTCCCTGATATTCGTCGCTTTACAGAAACAAATTATAATGCTATTATGTGCATACGATATTTAATAAGTGTATTCTATGCATATTCCACGAAAAATTGTAATATATATATATATATATATATATATATATATATATATATATATATATATATATATATATATATATATATATATATATATATATATATATTACATTGCCACATATGAGAATTTGTTGCAACATATAACATCAGAACACAAACCGATGGTCGATGTCAAGCTCCTCCGCCGTACGTGGGATCGAAGTATCGAATCACTCCCCCCCCCAAACCCGGCAAGATGCCAAAGAAGCTTTATAAGCCAGGACACTATCTTGATTTAAATTTTATCTTCGCGACTAGGACTGTTTGTGTTGGTGGGATTTAATTAAACGCAATGCCTTAATCTAAGATCGTGTGTAGATGAATTCTAGACAAATAGGATTATTATTGCCTAGGTGTATTTCTGTGACACTTCTTTAAATTATGTAACAACATGATTCCTGGTAATGTTCTGCAACACTCCTAACTGATATCAATATCATCCAGCTCTGTTTTGAGGGATAATATGTTGCTCTGATAATATATTCAGATACATGAAGACACTATACAATATTTTTTCCAGTTAATTTCTTTTCATATCTTCCGGCTCCCTTGTTCACCATTATCTCAACTTATAGAGAAGTCGGATTGGAGCCTGATTCTTGTGCCGACATACACACTGCCTCCTCATTCATAATAATTGCATTAATATGTGCCATGTGGACTATTATTTATAACAATAATACAAGCTCAGAGTCTTGTTACAGTTTATTTTGTATTATATAACTATCTTAGAAGCTATATAACTACGTTATCGAGGCAGTATCATCGTATTTACAGTCTTTGCATGATATGTAATGCTACTTGAACTGAACGAACCAAAACCAAATTAGACAATGATCTATTTAATTGGCTTATGTAAAGAGAATCACTAATATGTGTCTAGTAACCTTTCGATATTACATGCAGCATAAAATGACCAGGTACATGTCGACTATTTGTCATGCTGTTGTATTCTGTAGTTGTTATTGTCTTTCTACTTTATTAGTCATTTACCTTCTTGAAGGAACTCATAACGATATATCGTTGTGATGCTGGTCAGCACTTACAGGCCATGTTTGTCGTGTTAACAATGTAACCCAAAGGAAAGTGGGATAACAATTATGAAGTAAAGATGGTATAATCGTAATCAAGTAGGAATTCTACTCACCAAACTTTTGTTGATTACTGTACAAAACGAAACAAACTATAATGCCGCTGACCCGTTGGTTACCTATCAACACCAATAAATGAGGCAGGATAGCTAAGGAGTGAAAATACGCCTTTTCGGACTTAATCTCGATACAATATGTCCACATAGAGTATCAATATACATATATATATATAGATATATATATATATATATATATATAGATATATATAGATAGAGATATATATATATATATATATATATATATAGAGAGATATATATATATATATATATATATATATATATATATATATATATATATATATATATATATAAATATATATATATACGAATATACATATATATATATATTTGTATATGTAGAAATATGTATATATAAATAGGGATATATATATATGCATCTAGATATATAGAGAGATAGAGAGAGAGATATATCTAGATAGAGAGAGAGAGATATATAGATAGAGATATCTATCTATATATATATATATATATATATATATATATATATATATCTCTCTATATCTATATATATATATATATATATATATATATATATATATCTATATATATATATATATATATATATATATGGTGCCTGTGTTTAAGTGCTCAGCGAGGAAAGAATATCACCGAGGAACATTAAATAGGGTGCTCTCCTCAACCTAATAACTCACCCACCAAGCTACCGACCATAAACGACTTAAATTCCTACAAACAAACGATCCGACCCATCTGACAATATGGCTGAAAATGCGCAAGTCGGCAACTGCGAAAGTGTGTTTGTTTGCAAATATTGCACGACGCAATGGAAAAGAATATATTCGAGTCAACTGCTCACAGTGGGGTTTTAGAATCCTCATAACGTCTACGCGTGGGCGTCATTTGCGTCCTGTGATACTTGCAGCTGCGTTTGTAGCTACTGATTGATCTTTGCAGAGTAATGCAAGTTGCAAATGGAACTATCGATGACTCCTTAAGCAGCTTGGGATTCGGTAAAGGAAACAATGCGGTCAAATAGATAATATCAGCAAGCGCAGCTCATTTTCACCTAGTAGCTGCAGCCGATTGCGAATAGAGGAAGAGCATCAACTTCATTCATTGATTGTTCATATATGTCAAATTTAAATCACATTATTGCTATTCTAGCATGTAAAAGGCAGCATGAAAAGAATTGGCCAACCAAAAGTAATAGAAATTTTATTTTTGTGGTTCGTTATTCAATCAATTGATGCAATCCATTAGATATTTGTCATCAAATAAGGGTAACTTCAGCTATCAAGTTACCAACAACTCCGAAATGTATCATGGGCCCGCCGAGATCTTTGCGCAATAGCCGTTTTGTAATACTTTTCGAACAGCCGTGTAGTCCATCCAACAGTTGTGCTGATAAATGGCATAATCTGACATAGCTGATACCGAATCCATATTGTAGTCTACTTGTCTACGCGCACTAATTTAATACAGCGTGTTTAAAGCATCATATTGCTCGGGGCTTCATGTGTCTCTCAGGGACTACTGTATCGTTGACTCAATATAGAAGGTTACATTGCAATAGAGCCAAACAAATCGATTTGAAATAGAGGAAATGTCACAAACAACTACCAATGCAATATAACAAAATGGAAAGCTGATATTTTCATCGACTTTGTTTTGCTGTAGCTCTTTGGGTAAGGTCGCGAGTTAAGCAGTCGGTGTATCCGCAAGGAATGGTCTATTACCGACGTGATTGGAAAATCAGGAGGCAGTGCACGACACGTTTATATTCCTCGTAATTACTTATATATATATATAGAAAATATCCAGTGAGCGATAGCGCCGAACTGGTCGAGTGCATCATAAACATCGGTTGGCTCTTTATTTCTACATGTTACCGGAAGTTTATGAGCTATTCATCAAGCGCTTAACAATAACGGATGTAGTGTATCTAATGTTCGTGGCATAATCATGCAATACATCGTAATGTGTCGATGCCTTTTTGAGCATTAATTGTTTCAAAAATAACAAATATGCATGTGCGCGCGTGTCTTTACTTATATATATATAAATATATATATATATATTTATATATATATATATAAATATTTATATATATGTAAATATAAATATATATACACATATATGTAAAAATATATAGCTATATATATATATACATATATATAAATATATTTATATATATATATGTATATACATATATATATTATATATATATATGCATATGTATATACATATATATATATATATATATATATATATATATATATATATATATATATATATATATATATATATATATATATATATATATATATATATATATATACATATATTTATATATATATATAAAAGCAGAGTACCATTTCTCATATTTCTAGCCATTCATGTTACAAGAATAATGCATTCCGCTATCATATTACGTGGTGAATCTTTGCCTTTGCCAGCCATTTGGCGAATATGACAATGATACCTTCAGCGGATGATGCACAACGACTACTAGTGTTTCCATTAATATTGTGCTGTCTAACTAATCCATATGATGTGTATTACGGCGTTGCTCATCGACTTCGGAATGCCAATGGGACAGACTGATTTCTCCTTGACCCAAGAACGAATCAAGTTATTTCAGTTGATTATACTGAGTGAATGAGATTAAAGGAAAGCAGCTATTCCCGCTTAGATATATTGTATTCATTTCGCACATATCAACGTACAGATTATATTCTCATATTACAAGCAACTAAAAGCGAGTAGTATGCTCACCAAGGAAAACACAGTGTTACCACTGCTTATGTATGTACACAGAAACTAGATATAGCGCTCTATTAATTGACTAACGATTGGTTGATGACCTGTAAAGAAATCTAAATACATTTAACGCGTGTCGACGGTCTAAACTCCATAGAAGAGAACAATAAAAACTGTTCATTCATGTCATTGACATTACAATCTTTACCGTAAAGGTAATACGATGTAGAGGATTTTCCGAATAGGAATAGCATTACCATTTAGCCTTAAATCTGTATCGCAGTTTGTCATTGAAAACAAATACATTGCTATTGACTGAGTTGAAGACTCAAATGATGGCATGTCTCGATCGGGTGCAATTAACGACAGATCATCAGCATTACCACGTGCACCTACACAATATGATATCCAACTTCAGTACGTGACAGAGGGATGAGTAGTTCATCCACATCAATACAGATAACAATTAGTGACAGCAATGTGCCCTGCTTCACACCTAAAACTATCCAACATTTCATTATCCCATTGCGTGCGCAATAGACGCATATTTTGACCCGTTAGCATATTAATGAACGTTAATAAATGAAATAGTTTCCTGTGGTATGTTCAATATTTATAAGGGTTTAATATAATCAATCGAACTATACAGAGAGACAAAATCATAAACAAGGAGTGCATATAATAAATAGTGGCAACAGTGGGCGCTCAGCGGGCATATGCACGGTGATTCATCAGGCAACCGCAGGGCACACAACGGATCCGCGAACTAAATATCAAGGCAACCAGGACTTGTTCATCGAACGATTCTGGTCTTTTGTTACAAATAATAATGATTGAACAGCGAATCAGTTATAGCAAACATATAAAGGCCACATATTTCCCCCAAAATATTCTTCGCGTGCGAAGAGGCCTAGAGGAGTTTAGAAGCGTCCAATTTTACGTGTCTTTATGGCTGTTATCTTAATTGCCATAGTACACACACTAATCAAATATGAATCGTTATTTTTTTAGGATTTTACCAGAAGAAGATTTTCGTAATCCTGCCAACCTTATTGGTGAAAATCAAACCTTTCAAGCACAGCTTCTGGCTCGACAACGCCGCTTTGAGAGAAATAACCAATTAAGGATGAAGAAATATTCACAATTATTCTAACCTTCTAAATAACCGCAATAACTAGTAACACCGATAGCAGAATATCAACAAAATGAGTAATATGGACCATAGTCAACAAATTTTGCAGATGATTGACGAAGACGATATGTATTCTCGCAAAGTTTAACTTCAATGATCCGCATTTTTAATCCTATGATTAGATTACTGCGTTACGTTCAAGTGTCTTAAATCTGTTATCAAGCCACATTGTGATTTAATATAACTGGATAGATTTGAATTAGAAGTCAATGAAACGGCGCCATTGCACCATAAGGTGATGTTGAACGAACGAAAGATCTAAAAGAAATATATAATTGAATTGTTAGCAATTTCAGGGTTTTGGCTCCTTTGGTCTTACCCGCATAGACAAATCAAATCTCCACAAAGGGAGGTACTTTCCTCCCTCAAACGGAGGTTTTCCCACCACCCCAAAAGCACTCCTGTTCGGCATGAGCTTAACTATGCAAAATTCTCCAGAACAAATCGTGAATTAACAAACTACAGTTTAATCAATAATCTAGCAAAGCTCGGAATATCAACGACGCCTGAAGGTTTAATTTAATACTATGATTGAATGACTTGAATGACATCTTACCTTAATAACAGCACAAAAGCCTATCACAGATACATGATTTAGCATGGCATGGCATGTGAGATAAGGTGGTCCTTAATGCACAGCAAGGTTACCCAACGCCTACATAGGGACTTGTGATCAATCTTGAAAGCCCTATATTTGGTTCAACAAGTATCCTTGCCAGTATTTCACCCGTGTATCATACGATTTCCCGTCGGCCGTCTCAAATGTTTTACTCGATAAATTTGTAGAGAATCGCCCGTCTCTTTGTAGGACATCCATTTTCTGCTAGCTTATATATTTGTTTGCCAAGCAACAATAACAGAATATTTATTGCACAATTGATTTATTTGTCGACCTTGAGTCTTATTAATTAGCTGGAGTGACAACATCCGCTTTCATCTGCACTACCACTGTAAATGGCAAAGGGTTCATTGCATCATGACCATTCTAAAAGAGAACCAGATGATCACCTAACCACATCAGCGACTCCTGTATTGTAAATGCACGCCATGCCAACATCGTGCACAGCGGTTGCTTCAGTAGTGACAAGTGCGGCGGAATTTTAAAACCAAATCATAGCATGCAACGGCAAACATAATATCAATTTCGAGATCTATACCAAGAGCTAATTGTAAACCGTATTAGAGGGTCATTTGTTTACAATGCATAGTCGTTACGTCACGCGCAGCGCAGATTTGACAGAAGGTGAAAACGCAAGTAGCCGAAATGGTGAGTCTTGTGATTCCTACATTTCTTGTATGACGCTTCTTTGATCGGAGTTTTCGAATGTTATATAAAAAAGAACCCGCCCCAATATAGCGAACACTATCGGTACAATAGATTACCGTAAATTTAACAATAAATAGCGTTACACCTGCGAACAAACCCTGAGGTAGCCCTACAAGACGTCCTATATATTTATATAACCGTTCGACCGGTCCTAACCATGAGGCAGCGCATGTTCAAGCGTAATAAAAACGATATTCTGGACTAGTCTGTCACGTTTTGGAGTATAAAGCCATGACACCTGTTCGAAGTTGGATTATTTCATATGCAATTATGGGTGCTTTTTCATCGCAAACTATTGGAATATTCCTGAATGAACTCATAAATTGTGTTATAAATTAAGGGGCTGGGGTTTCCCTCGTGACGGCTACGTTATCTGGTTATAGTGAATGGAAACAGGGATTGGAATTGGCCGGCCGGCCGCTATCTTGTATGCATACCTAAACTCTACAGAGATGATAGTAGCCGGCCAATGCAAGTCCCTGTGTACTGAAACGTCCGCGCTAGGAGTTTGGGGTGGTATGTTTCATCGTATGGGTTTGGACAAAGGGACACTAAACGGGTGGTACTGGCTCTGATTTGGGCTATTTTAAGGTTGTTGCAACCCACTTTGATAAGACTTATACGCATGGTTTAGATTGTGTGTCCATAATTGTCTACTTTAACACCATGCTTGGATAGCTGAAATTAATTTGGTGAAATTTAGTGACAGAGATGACCTTAAATCTGTATTATTTACAAATGGTTTTTGGCTGACGTTTGGCTCAAACACCGTAACATTATTGATTGAATTATTCTTGTCATGTTCATTCATTTATTACATTGAACCAACCCACTTTCAAATTTAAAGGAAATCAGAAAGCCAAGAAGGGGACAGCGTACAAGAAGCGGCCATGGAAGGGGTCGTGGTACAGATTCTGACAACCTGTGTGGAACTGAGGTTGGTTCCTATATTATTTGAATTGGATTCTTATCAAGGGTATTTTATTAAACTCAATACATCCATTATGACGGGGAAGGATGTGTTCAGTGGTTTGAAATTGTTCACCATGACACAGGTGTCCAATACGGTGGAGGTTGCAGACCAGCCCGGAGAGGTGGCAGAGGAGCCCCATCTTCTTCAAACAAGGTACTATTGGGCTTGCCTTACCTAATTGAATCACTTTGTCAGTAAATAGGTGCTCCCATGTTGGACTTGGCGACCATATATTTCCAGGCACTACAGTAAAGTAGAGTGGCTGCTAAATCTGTAGAGCTGTCACGGATTGAGAAATTGAAGGTAATGTACAACTCAGCAGTTAGCACTCTACTGCTGCTCCAAAAACCCTCATGCAATTTTGGTCAGAGAGAGCGATTTACATTTGGGATATTCAATCCATCAAAATGAAGATGGATTTGGATGGGGTGCGGCGGTTGCGGGTTGGTGGTTAGACAGACAGTCACAATTTGCGCTTACAATCACTCGACAACCCACACCGCCGAAAGAAGGGATTCCACCCTCCATCAACTCCCACTTCACCAGACTGGTGCATCTGCCTTCAATGTAGGGAAATGCCTATCCCTGTGGAGCGGCAATGTTGGACCAACAGCGCAGACTTTTGCACGTATGCACTACCTCAGATGGAAGGAGTTGTGCGTGAACCGATGGTCATGGAGGTTATTAACAGGTGGACTTGCTATGGGAGTTAGATGCGGTTGTCGAGGACCGAAAAAAAATATGCTTAGACACGGCGCCTACCAGCAATTGGTTCTGTGGATTCACGGCTTTTTGGGGGGAGTGCAACAGGAGGGTGACTCCCTCGTGTTGTGTGTGGAAGATCAGAGATCTCTTCCCAGTAATGAAATTGCCTAGTCTCACAAAACATGTGGTATTATTTGTTCTGAACATTTTTGTTTCAACATTCTCATAATTTATTGTCCATTCGTTTTATGGAATAAGCATTCATATATAAGTCAATTTTCCGTCTCTCAAAAACAAAAGAAAAGAATTATGCACACATTATTTTGTCAATTAGTCAAGGCACGTTATCTTCAGATTTGACTTTTTATGTTCATAATTCTAGCACTGATGAAAAAGAAGTGACATTAAAATGAGTTCTATTACAGTTTGGATGTGGTTAATAAAAGATTTGTACATTTCAACAAAAACAAATTTCCAAATAATATTTTTAATCAAAACGACACACCTACAACTCAACTGGTTTTTTTTTGGTAGATGACCTTGGCGCAAGAGCAATGTTCAGACTGATGTTGCGGGGTCATCAGCAGATCGTTGTGGGTGTTGTTGTGATTGCTGTCGCATTGCTTGGGCCTTAAGATTTATGTTATCATATCTGGTATGTGGGCGCAAGTCTTGGACTCTTAACCGATGACCACGTCTTTGTCTGCTTGTTGAAGCAAGTGCTGTACCTGTAACACAACATAATTGCATTATATGGCCGAATAGCTAGAACACATTACATGTGCGACATCAGTATTTTGTTTTATGATTGGACATCTAGTCAGTGTGTAGTTGAGTAGTCATGAGAGACTTAAATTGGCTGACCATCCTTCTTGAGTGCATATGCCCGATCCATATGCCTGTTGTGATCCATAGCCACAACTTGTTTACGGACAAGGTGTGATAAACACCAGCCATTGAATTAGGGTCAAGAGGATGCAATAATTTCTCTACCTGAAATTTACAAAGTAAAGTATGTTTGCAACAACAATTAACAAATCGAAATAGTGCAATGGACTCACCATAGGCCCTTATAGTCTGGGAGCCAACTGCCATTTTTGCCCTTAACCTTGCATTGTTGTATTAAGTTTTTTTTACTGTTGATTTTGGTAGCCAAGGGTCTCTATTTTCAGAAACTGCTTGATGACATGTTGTCACCTTTGAGCAATTTGAGAAATTCAAGATGGCATCCAAGATGGCCACCATTACATATAAATGACCATTACTCCCTACCTGTTCATCATAGGAAGGTGATTTTTGTCTCTATACCTAGGTTTTAGGGGTCAAGCTATCCATTAGAACTAAGTATTATGTTAATATCATATTGTAATAGACGGGCACTAATAATTCACTATTGTCTTTTCAGGTGCTGCCCGTATGACGATCACTAATAGTAAAACATGAATGAAGAACAGTGCTTTTTCGTGTCCATATTTGGATGTGAGAATAAGACTGAACCGTTGAAAGACACTGGTCCTGTCAGGATTCAAAACTTTATCAAGCATAGCAAAATCTACGGGGACAGGTATCATGAACTTCGTGAAGAAAAAGTTAGTGAAAATCCTGAATGCACAGTTAAATGTCACAGAAACTGTGCTTCAACATACACTTCAAGCCTCCAGGTTGAAAGGCACAAAAGGAAGAATCCAGAAAGTTACTCGTCTTACATTCCACCTAAGACCAGGAGACGGTCATCACTACCAGGGTTTACCTTCAAAGTACATTGTTTGTTTTGTGGTGAAACTTGTGTGGTTGAAAGATCCGAAAAACCCCAAACGTTGGCGACCAGCATATTCATGTCGGGAATAGGCAGCACAGGTGGCAAGAAGTCACTCAAGCAAACTATACTTGTAGCCTGCGAACGGCGTCAAGATGAGTTATCAGAAGTTGTGCGGCAAAGGGTAGATAGCACTGTAAGTGACCTTCACGCAGCTGATGCAAGGTATCATGTGGATTGCCGAAATAGCTTCTTGACAGAAAAAAATGTGGCTTCAGCTGCAACAAAGTCTGATAGCCAAGTTGACATTGATCGTGCCTTTGAATCACTTGTTGTAATGATCAAAGACTCGTCCGGCTTCCTGAATTCAGTTGAGTTGCATGAAGCATACAAAGAATTCGAGGGTGATAGGCTGACACGTCGTTTAATTGTCCCAAACCTATTCGAACGCTTCGGAGATGAGTTGGTGGTTTTAAAGTCGCCAGGGTTAGCAGACATTGTTAGCTTGCGATCTATAGCTGCAAAATGTATGCGATTGGTTCAAGACGAGGACGATGACATTGATGTAACAATCAACAAACGATGCAAAGTCATCAGGCATGAGGTGAAACAAATAACATTAGATAAAGATTGTAATGATACTAGTGTTAACCGACAAAAATGTAGAGAGACAGTGAGTGACACTTTGATCCTACTGTTAGGGAAGCTGTCTCCTAACCTGGATAGGGCACTACCTGCACTTCTCATTGGTTCAATGGTATCTGGGGTAATGAAAAACCATCCCACTAGTTTGCAAATTACTCTTGGCATCAAGATGAGTAGATCCAAAAAACTTATCAACGTGTTACAAAAGTATGGTGTTACATGTACCTACGATGAAGAACGGCGTTTTAAACATTCAGCTGCCAAAGCCACAACCATGGAACGTTCACTACCAGGCCTATCAACTTCAAGTTCAAGCTTGGTTCAAGTTATTGTTGACAATTTTGATACTGACATATCGTTTCCAAACGGAAAGTCATCCACCCATTCCCTTGCCATGCTGCTCACACAACCAGATAGTAACAGTTGTGAAACAGTCCAAGAAGACACCATTAGACGTGTGAAAAAGGAAGACATGGTTGAGCCACTCGAGTATGACGTCGAGATAAAGAGATATAATGGTCCCAAGAAGCCTCCGATGCCACAGAACACCCCCAAACGATCAGTTCAGCCCTTGCGTATGCTGACACAACAAGTAATTTCAAAGGGAAGAGCCAGTGAGATGGACTTTGCGTTCCTTCAAGACATGAACAGCACACTAGATTGTCCTGAGTACAATGGGTACAATACTGGGGATGCACGTCGACAGGGTCATTCAGCACAACCAAAGACGAAGGCTGTTTACCTTCCCTTAATAGATATGATCCCGTCACACCCAGATACCATGATGACATCAATGGCCTGTGCACAGGACTACACACGCAATATCGGGCAACAGTTCGTAGTTTTTACTTGTGATCTGCAGCTGTACAGGGTCGCTCTAGAAGTTCATAGTGGACTTATCCAGACAGGTTCTCAAATGTTATTCTACGGTTGGGAGGGATGCACTCTCTAATGAGCTTCATTGGATCTATCGGAACACTGATGGCTGATACCGGTCTGTCAGATATAATGTCCTCTGTGTTTGGCGGTGTGTTGAAAATGCTCACTGGAAAAAAATTTCCCCAGAACGTCAGAGCATTACGAATGGTAGCTGAAGAGGCACTTGAGGTGTCTGATAGAGTTGCTGGTGGTGCAAATGTTAGTGTACTCGATGGCTCAGCAATACTTTGGGTAGTTCCTTGGCCTGCTGATGGGTCTGTGAAAGACTATATAGCGAACTTCAAATATGCCATAGGAAAAAGGTTACGGGTCGAGGACGTGTATCTGATATTTGACAGATATTATGATTACAGCACGAAGAGTGTTACCAGAGGATCTAGGGCAACTGGTGTCAGTAGGGCTCATCATTTGCAAGTCAACAGTAAACTTCCAGCGCAGAAGATTCTACTAACCTCTTCCAAAAACAAGAAGCAACTGATGCAACTGATAGTTGATGATTTTGTCCAGGATAAGACGTTTCATGAGGACAACACACAACATCACAAGTTAGTGGTAACAGGAGCAGATCCGGTGCCAATCGAAATCAGTGAAGGTGGAGTTGTCATCTCACGGGCAGATCTGTCAACTTTACACGAAGAAGCAGATAACGTCATTGTCCAACAGGTCTTGAGTTGTGCCGCGGAAAATGCAGAAAGCAAAATCACTGTTGTTGCCGATGACACTGACGTCTTTGTACTGTTGCTGCATTATCATCACATGGCAAATCTCAAGAATGTTGTATTGATGGAGTCCCCCATCAAAGGAAGGGCGGTACTTGATATAGGCAAAACTGTGCAGAAGCATTGTCAGATAGTCGAAGGAATACTCCCGGCACATACACTTTCTGGCTGTGACACCGTCGCCTCCTATTTTAAAATTGGAAAGGCTACTGTACTCAAAACACTTCGATCGGGGCACTGACTTAACTTGTTGGGTGCACCAGGGCATTCTATGGAATCTGTTATTCAACAGGCTACCTCCTTCATTTCCGCGTGCTATGGACAAACAGACTGTAGTACAATGTCAGAGACAAGGTTAAAGGTATGGCTGTCACAAACAGGCAAAGGGTCATCAACACCGAAGTTGTGTACCTTGCCACCAACAACTGAGGCATTCAAAGAGAATGTTAAAAGAGCTCACTATCAGGCTTTGGTATGGCGGTCACTGGAAGCGCAGAATCCACCCGAGTTGGACTCAACGGAATATGGTTGGGTAAAGGATGACCAAAACAAGTCCCTTCAACCAGTCACCCTACCTGATGAAGTCGAACTAGCCCCACAGATGGTACTACGTCTAATAAAATGTGGATGCCACAGTACTACTCCATGCAGTTCACGTGCTTGTAGTTGCAACTCATGAAACATGAAATGCACAATATTTTGCGCCTGCTATAATCAGGGTTGCTGTAACCTGACATCATAGCTGATTGCATGTCTTTGTGATGCACATGGGCAACACAATGTACAACAGTGTAGATTATTTGGTAAAGTATGAATTGTATAATATGCTTTTGGTAGTCTGTGAGAATTCAGATTTACAATTAAAGAACATTTGTTATAATATAACACCTGTGGTCGTTTACCTTTTCATATTTTCCACCAAGATTGAATAGTATAGAAGATATACCAGTGCTTGTAAACTGGCAGCCATCTTGGATTTGTAGATGACAACATCAGTATATGAACTTTGATCTGATACAGATAGATGTGTCTCCAAAATACTCAGGGATAGACACCTTCACGACTAATTTGGAGTAAATAGTATTTATGCCAGTTTTAGTGTTACGGCGGCCATCTTGGCAGCCATCTTGGAAATTACTATTATGTAATACGATATTAACATAATACTTAGTTCTAATGCATAGCTTGACCCCTAAAACCTAGGTATAGAGAGAAAAATCACCTTCCTATGATGAACAGGTAGGGAGTAATGGCCATTTATATGTAATGGCGGCCATCTTGGACGCCATCTTAAATTTCTCAAATTGCTCAAAGGTGACAACATGTCATCAAGCAGTGTCTGAAAATAGAGACCCTTGGCTACCAAAATCAACAGTAAAAAAAACTTTATACAACAATGCAGGGTCAACCATCTCTGCCCCCGGACTATTAGATTTTATTTAATCGGTGATATTTACACAAGTCGATACATTGCAGGCCGATTCGATAGCAGGGTATTCATAATACAACGACATTACTTACATGTCCAGCAAAAAATTTGCAGCATCTTCGTTGGTCGAACTCTTCAGTTCCCAGAATGCCTATCTTGAAGAGAACCTCGTGTTAGACCCCGGCTGGTCTAGCTCCCGCTAGTTGTTGAATCTGTTAATAGCTTCTTGATTTGGTCGTCCATTATCGAAATGAAAATTGCGCAAACTAAACATCCGCCGGCGGCAAACGGCAAAGAGTAATGACGTGTCTGCGCTTCCAGAATAAATAATACATGAGCTTCCAAATATGGGCCATTTTTGACGGGACATGAAAAATAAGGAATTGAAAGTTTATTTAAGAACAACTAGAAGCATACACGGCCTTTCCAACGTTGGATTCCGGATATCAGCACCATTTAAGATACTCTTGCATTTAGCAACTTTTTTTGGGATTAATAATGGAGTGATTATGTGATGAAATGCACCTTTAAAACAATTACTCCGTTAAGAAGACCGACACAGTTGTTGTAAACACGCGTTCGGGATGGTTTTGAATATAGACACGGTAAGGTGTATGCTTATGTTTTCCTTACATTGCGCTAGTACAAATTTCTTCATGCATGTTTTGATATGATGGAACAATGGATAGGCTTATATCGCACAATGTGCATGGTATCGCCTCCAAACCATCTACATACAAAACGGAAAAGATTGACAAACTGTACAAGGTAAGGCAATTCAGCAACAATATCGTACATTGACTTAATAAGATATCACCATGATCAATTCTTTAGTTATTAACTCGCAGAACCTTAGCTTGTTTAGAACTATCCCAATGAGAGACACCCGTAAATGTATAGGTACCTTATAGGCTTTTTTTGCAGATAAATGGCCATAGATATGTCAAGCACGCTACCGCACACGTTCAGAATGCCAATGCATAAGTAGGCGATATCCTCAGTGTCAGATGAAGGTCTTGTAAATCTGGATGAAGTGATATAAGCCATCCGCGTGCAATATCTTCCTCCCATGCCACTCAGGGCTTTGGGTAAGCTTCTCCATTTGTTATGAGTGACCTTACTGTCCATTACGAGGGACCTATTTGTATACGTGCCACATATATTGTTACCTGAAGAATAGTGATATGGCATACCGTACCCATTATCAGAGACTTATGTTGCGTTCTATAACCAAACGAAATTGCTATGTGCACTATATGTTCGGTGAGACATTAATACGTGACATGCATGGATTTTCCCTTTGACGGTGAAATCGGCATTATTATTTCCATGTTAAACCTTTTGCGCCAAATATACGCAGGATTTTCAATCACACAACGTAACGTGTTGCGCAGTAAACAGCTGTTATTGCTGCTGGTTCGATTGATGTTCATTCAGAACGTTTTACTATACACTAACCAACGCAATATTGGCGCTGCAATATGTTGAAGCACACTACCAGTGAATACACTGTATGTAACAAGTGCATGCCGATGGGCAGTATTAGCAAAATGATGATGTACCAATTGCAAAGCCGTACTTACAATTGCTACGTGGTCATTCGCTTCTAAGGAAAGGCTTATGTGTTCAGTAAGCATGAGTTTTATCAAGGTCACTTCTGCAATTGGTCATCTGTCCACATAATTGAATCAATACAAATGTGCTGATCAAGGCGGACTATTCACTCATTTTATCGTATATGGACCATTTGCATTGCGTATTTGTTGCAAGGATGCCTACCATTCATATAAAAAAACATCAAAACTCGACTGACGACAAATGCAAATAATATCTACAAAATCTTTAAATGTCATCTTATAGACAATTTAACATAATGAAATCAAATGATAAGAATTGTCAATGCAGTTTTGTGAGACCTCCGCAATACCTCATCAACGTTAGGTATAGAATATGATGCAGATACATATTTAAACTATTGGCGTGGTTATTATTTACCAAATGTATATTTCAGACCTCTCCACTTCAGGCGATTGCCTACCTCGTAATATATGTCATCATTAACTTTGTTAAATGTGATATTTACAATTATTGAGGTGATTGTTTTCAATATAGTGCCACTTGTTACAATTATTGCAAGCGCATTAATGTTCAAGGAGCTGTCCTTTAAGAAGCTTTTTATTCTAATGAGATAACAACTACTTCCCTAACCACGCTTCTAATATGCAAAATTATCACTAAAGAAGCATATTTTGTTCCAGTCGTTGATTTAAATTTATTCCGGCGAGGTTAGAATTGCTTTGAAGATGTTGGTCTGATGACTACTAAGAGTCCTAATGACTGTTCTTTCAATGGCGTATGGTGCTCGCTTTGAAAAGGACACCCTTGGTCTTGAGAATGATAAGAAATGTGATCCCGTATATCATTACAGTACTGGATGTCTCAGGGAGACACAGCACTGAATAGTGCAATAATATGTCAATTATCATCACAATACCTGGGCTGTAATTAGTACTTCATTGTGCTTGTTTTAATAGCGATCATTTAATAGGCTATGATATGAATTATGATACTGAAAAGAAGTGATATGGTTATTTTGAATGCAATAGGATTATGTGCTGCACAGATATTGCAAGGATTTCATCGCACTGCAGACACAATTGAATGTTCCTGTCAACGAATGCAATATTAACAATTGAATATCAAAGCACATCACGGAGATGGTGTTGAATCGAATTAAACACGTAGCCAACATTTTGTGAAGCAATTCTTCTTGAAGCCTCACATAAAACAAAATACACGATACCCATTTGATAAGTATGTCATTAACACCATATTCCCATAAATAAAAACAATAATGTAATCGAAATAGATTTTTGAGGGCCATATTATATCGATTTGAGCCGATGCTTCTGTCAAACAGCATATCAATTTATTTACCCATAAGCTGACACAGTAACAATAAGCACACTGATTCAGTATGTTACTACGTTCCTGTAATGTTGTATTTTGGCCTATTTGTTCGTTACACATTTGTATAATTAAATTTGAGGATCAGTCCGTAACAGGTGTAGCAAATCTTATGTTATATTGCGTCACACCCAGTTCACAATAGAACATCAATTTACAATGCATTTACGCTTCGCAACAACAAATTGCTCAAACACAGATTCGTCGGTACAAATATAGAGCGTTTTCTTTTACTGTAAGGGAGAGCTTTAGAAACCTCCTATTATGAAACGTGTGCAATCGGATTCAGTTATGCATGCGGCATCGTTGTTGAGTACAATGAAAGACATAACGTTCAGTGTGGCACTTGGGAGCGCATTCACCTCGTATATAAAGGTCACAAATAATATACGCGGTATATGAACCTAACAAGTGCCAATTGTGCTATTTAATCAGCGACCGACTAAGAAAGATGTCCGAACATTTTTTGAATCAGGAAATAAGAATGGTATAAAGAAACGCAGGTATCAATAAAATGCTTTCTACCTGTGGCCAGTCAGCGTTTTGTTGATTGATCTATGTTATGATAGTCTTGTTTAATGTTACCATAGCCCTAGGATGTAGGGGTCAGCTGAAAATAGATATGAAATGCTGTTCGCAATCAATGATTTCATAATTAAGCGCAATTCAAGGCAGCTTATTAGCTCTTTTGACAAGTTAGGAATGTAGCATATGATTTAATGTTCTCTTGATAGTGTGTTAGCTTTTATGTAGTTTGGGAAGCTTTTTTACATCGTGATGGTCTTTATTGTCATGTATACTCATAGTATATGATTTTTTGGAAAAGGTTTCTTCCATAGATTTTCATAAAACTTATTTATGGTATCTATATATATATATATATGGTATGATAATTATGTAACGCTGCATTAAAGTTCGTAAAAGCTGTTTAAACGATACTTTATATGCCTAAATAATTTAATAGCTGAAGTAAGCGGCCGTAGCTTGCACTTGAAAAAGAGTCATTTGTGTTATCGCATTTATGTAGGCACTACATTACCTGGGTAGTTATATATGGACAGCATGTGTTCGCCAGGATAAGAGGACAGCTAAAACATAATGGCATCAAAACACTGGTGTGTAGTACAGGACTGACAAGACAATGGCAAGACGGACTAAACGGATTACTCAGAATTGAAGGAGAAGGTCGGGTGTATATGATCGCTACTCCTCTGCGACCGGGGACGCAGCTAAGCCTTGCCTAGGAGCGCTATTGGCAAGTTATATTGACATTCTATGCCTTTGTATTGGTGTTGATAGAGATGAGTGATGCCTGTAACACTAATCGTTCTAAGCCATTGTCTTGGCAACAGCAAACGCTGTTATAGATACCCCAACTTCCATATCCACCCAGCTACCTAACCTGTTATGTGAATATTGAATAATTATTACACCATTGTTTATTAACCTCTTTGTGTGTTCCCACCTGTGCAAATTGACAGCGGAACCGTAAAAAGGCGTTTCGTTACCAAACCGGTCGTTTATCAAACTATGGGTTAATTAAATAAGCTGTCAGTCAACAGAGCGAAGGTGCCTTTGGGGACATAAATCAAACTATGCACCCAATCTAAACCCATCTTGAATTGCTTCTAAACAAGGGCGGTGATTTATCACAACATGTAATGCTTCTTTTGTGATTCCACACGGTAGCGATGAACATCATATAATGTCTCATGCATCTCCATAGTCTGTCCACTGGCGAGTAATAGATTTGAGGAAGTATACTCCGACTGTTCTAAGCACCATTAAATTACACCAGTAACCATGGTCAGATGCAGCAACCGTAGACGGTACTGAATGTGGGCACTCTCCAGATGTGTAATGAGGCGGTTTCAGTGTTAACCAATACCCTTGTCACAATAATTACCTCATACGAAGTATATATTGACATTGAGGCTGTTTAATAACTTTTTGATTGCATTGGGTTAATTTAACATAAAAGACGTAGACTAGAAGAAATTACATGCGTGGGAAGATAATTACTCTCAGGATAAGGCTTTTCATCGACTGCTTGCTGATAATAAAAGTCTTTTGGTCCCTATATATTTGCTACTGGCATCAATTTGGCCTGGTATTACACAAATATGTGGGTATTTATAGAGAGCGCCTTACTATGTTTGACCTAACCTGGTCCTCTAAGATTATTAAATGGCTTGCTGTCTTCATACAAACTGTGTTATATAAGTATAAACTTGTTGATTGACTGGTCAAATGCACTTGGAATGTTAACATATGGATGGATGCTTGACATAAACATATGCAAGCTCATTATATGCGGTTTGCGGAAACTATTTCACCATAGCACCGTGTGCGAATAGTGAGCTACCAAGGTAAGACTTTTCATCCATATTATTGTGTTGCTGCCAAGTAAACCAACTTTTTATCCATTATATTTCATAAAATTGTGACAAAATTGTCTATCAGAGCAGAGTACAAATGTTATCATTATATCTTATCTTAGATAACTTTTTAATCACTACACATCGCATACAACCCATTAAATGCGCTGATATATGACCGTCAAGAAAGGATGATCACTGTAATAGTTTCATGTAGCAATATATGTTCTCCTTTTTCGCATAAGCGAGCGAACACACATATTATCTGCGCAATGGCATGATACACATTTAGAGCATGTGCTAATTAGCCTATGGGGCATTGCTCAACCTATGATGTTTATTTATCATTGGGTATCGCGTTTGGTCTTCATCCCAAACACTCATTTCGCCGAATTACGGTATTGATGTCTTGCAAACCATGGTTTACATAGTCAATTGCAATTGTTAGTTCCCTTACAGCAAACAAATTTATTTCTTATTCTAACATATTTCGTCAACTTGAATGCTGCTTCATCTTTCCAGCATATTAATGTTGCCGTTGATGTGATACTAGCAGAACTTCAAGATTAAAGGTGTCTTGTCCTTCATTTTAGTAGTCATCTTGCCATCATGGATTAGGTATGAACGAATAACGCTACCGCGTAGGTTGGCATGGCATCAGAGAGGAGCGAATACAGACACTCTCGTACAGTTACTTTAACACTGTTGCGAAAGGTGCGTCGAACATTGTTCTAAACAATGTTCCCTTTTAGAATATAACCTGTCCATTATGATGCTCATGCCCCCGACAACCCACTCGCGTAAACAGTAGGAGTTGCAAACAAAATATACTAATTAAAGTACAATCATATTATTGATAATAAAAGTACGTAAGTTGTTACCATTCAGAGGATGCTGCGGTCTCTAACCATCACAAAATATCTACTGATGGGTGGAATAATATACCATTAATATTGCAAACGATATTTTGTTACCCAATAATCCCAGCAGGCTGCACATCAACATATGCTATAAAAGTCGAAGTGTGTCAGCCCATAGTGCCTTTTTACAGGGTACGCAATACAAGATCTAGCTGATATTCCATCATTATGTGCTGTTAGTGGTAAAGGCATAAACAGGGTCCGTTTATGTAGCCACGATCATGTAGCAGTTACATTTGAAGTGATATGTATGAAGGTATAACTCAAAGAATTATACGTGATCTCAAAAGGGTCGTATATGTAAATTTCACATTTGTGTATACAGTGCTACATTGTTCATGCGGTATCTTGTATAGCCATTCAAATTGCCATGTATGTTTAGTCATGTATAACTGTAAAACAAATGTGTCGTATATATATATATATATATATATATATATATATATATATATATATATATATATATATATATATATATATATATATATATATGATGTATATAATGTATATATATGTATATATATAAATATATATATATATATATATATATATATATATATATATATATATATATATATATATATATATATTTATATATATATACATTTTATATATACACATATATGTTTATTGTTTTACTAATCTCATGTTATACAGCTTTGGAAGCTCTGTCTGTATGTTGTTTATTTTTTATTTTGTATCGGCTCCTCTACTTATGTGTGTGCTTTGCTAAAGATCAATGTTTTTGTGAACTATGGAGTAGCTAAGTACATCATCAAAGATGCTACATATCTATATGAGAATAGTTTTATATGTGAGCAAGTACGATGTTATTGGTGACAATGAATACAAAATTTAGTGCAAGAGGATGCCAGTTCCATGCGACTCTCATCAATCATGCTATCGATGGATTTTGTTATTAGATATTTGACTATATCTATTAAGCTCGCTTGTTGAACGACACAAAGACACTCACTATCGTAGTATCTACCCATTATACACATGTTCGCTGCCTCCCCGTCTGAATCAACCATATCTTGCTTCACGCTCAACACAAAGTATATTCACATTACATATATAAGATCTACAGCATACTTCTTAGGTACATAATAGGTATATAGTATATTCATATCGACACTACTTTTAACAGGAATATTCTACGGAATGGCCCAACCATATCCTTGCTGTTGGCCTATTGGGTAATTTGTATGCTTGGAAACGTAGGCAAAGTGGTTAAAGAAACACGGGGCAACCAAGCTTCATTAGCAAGAATGCTCATATGGTGCCTTACATTGACTACTTAGCCATAATATCCGTTGACTTTAATTTGTGTCAATCGTGTCCGTTATTGTCCTATGACAATTAGTAATGAATATACGTAAGCGGTTTATCAAATAACTTTATTTTGTTGTAAATGCAGAATGTTGGCATATTCCTATATTTTTTGTGCGACTGTCTGTATGATAGTAGAATATATTTCGCATATATTATGGCCTTAGCAGCAAACCTCATTTGCAGTGCAGATCGACAATTTCGTTGGAGTTTCATATATAAACACTTGTATTATTCTTGTCTAAATACTGAATTATTGCAACTTCTGTGCACTCATTCACCCCTGTTCCAAACCTCAAACGCAACTTCACAGACACAGCCCGCTTGTACAAGCTTCGATTACACACAATACGAACGTTCTATAACATTTAAACCCTTACCGCCAATGCACCATTTCATAACCTATACCTATATTTCAGGGATTTTTAGCCTCGCCCATGATATTTAACAGCAATCAGTGGCCTACTCTGTATTCATGGAGTAGGTAATAGCAATATTATCACCTTGTTAAGAAGGCATCTGTAACTCTTGTCTACAGATATATGCTAATCAATTCAAACGAGCAGTACCAACACTCGCAAACCAGTCATGCGATTCTATGAAGACGCATCTGTCCATTCTATGGTGCATTGTCAATGTCGCATGCGACATTGATCGGTGCTTGTCGGTCATGGTTGCAACATTACAAATTCACACGTACATGGTCTCTTCATCTCTAAGTTAGATCAGCATTTTGAAGTGTGTTCTCATTTGCATAGGCTATATATATATATATATATATATATATATATATATATATATATATATATATATATATATATATATATATATATATATATATATATATATATATATATATATATATGTATGCATATATATATCAATACACATATATATATATATATATATATATGAACACATATATATATGTTCATATATGACCATATATATATATTTATATGTGTATATAAATATATACATATATGTATATATATATATTCACATAGATATATATATGTATATATATATATACATATATATATATGTGTGTGTGTGTGTTTATGTGTGTATTTATATATGTGTGGGTGTGTGTGTGTGTGTGTGTGTGTGTGTGTGTGTGTGTGTGTGTGTGTGTGTGTGTGTGTGTGTGTGTGTGTGTGTGTGTGTACGTGAATGTGTGTGTGTCGTGGAAAATATCATGTGGTTGCTGTATATTAGCCATTGCGCGGCTGCAGTTCTTGACTAACCTCAGGAGGTTGCTGCAAATGCAAACGCCAATTAGACTGGTGCGATTGCTCGAGTCAAGAGGGGTCTGCGTGATTGACAGCCATGGCACTTAGCAACCAGACATTCTGGTCGCAATGCCAAATATCGCAAGCAGATGCTAGCGTCAGGCTATCAGATTTTGGGTGAGGTTGTGACCTGCTATATAGTAGGATGGAGCACTTGATGCAGAGATTGCTGTTGCCGGAAATGGCGTGATCGACGTTATGAATGATCTGCCATTGTACCACTTCCACTGCTAACTACTTGGTAAGTTAAATATTATGACGCTAATCGACAGGTTAGTGTTAACCTGGGGTGGGGGGGGGGGGGGGGGGGGGGGGGGGGCAAAGGGAGTAGCGTTCAATATCTGCGGGGGTGTTTAAAGCAATCAGCTGTTGAAATCACCTTAGCAGTGATTATAAATTTTTTTGCTTTCTCTAGACATAGTCGGCATGCCAACGGCAGATAAATGAATATTGCGTATTTGTTAATTTGCTACGTCGCTGTCAAATGGACTTTGTTGGCAGCAGCTATTCTTCAGCGTAATCGACAGAGAGTTATGTGACTGAAAGCGACAGACATAATTGAAAACTCAGACCTAAATGCATTCGTGCAACGTTTCGGCTTGTGTGAAAGTTGATGCGGACTGGTGTTGTAGCATACCGAAAACACATAACTGACCCGTGCACACAATGAATTTGTGCACCGTGATAAACCTGCCACGTCTGTGAGTTAGCGAACCTTAACTAGAATATATCCCCAAATGCAATCAGATAACCCTATACCTCGGCTGCAAGGTAACTGTTTTCCAGGAAAACGTAGCTTATTGTAGTGTTGTAAATAGGTATTTCTAAAAAGTAAAAAAATCTAAATCACAACTTCGGAGCAAACGCCTGGTCCTGGAACCGTTTTCACAGTTCATCTGCTAGCTGCTCTGCTAAACCCCACAGACCATGGATAGCATCGGCAATCATTATCGTTTCTTCTTAAGCACTGACAAAGCAAATTACAAGATATGTTGCTGGGTTGACATAAAAATTTACATGACATGTTGCAGGGTTGAGCAATCTGTTACAGTTCTACTCGCCTGAACAGCCAACCTATAAAAACATGTAATTTTAGTACATGAGCGCAATTCTTCGTTATTGAACCACACTGGATAGAGCTTTGATATGGCCGATTCTGTGCGCTGGCGAAAAGTAGTTTTCCAATAATTGGTGCTTCACGCGTGGATACTGGGAGTTTGTTGGTGAATGGTTAGATAAAGCAGGTAAGGAGGATTAGGAACAATATGAGATGGATTTGGTTATTCGTCAGTTAAAACGATAATGGAAGTAATTTACGACGTGCGTTGGGGTGGGGAAATTTCACATGTTGGAGTCTCTTAATCTTATACGTTCAACCTTTCCGTGATTGACCACGCTATCTTTTCTATAAGAAAAGCTACCCAGCTTTCTACAGCTATGTATAATGCTATCATGCAGTTTGTCGATCAAATTCATAGGTATCTGATAAATATGCTGAGTTCAGTTCATTGATGCCGAACACGATGTAAGGGTTATGGTAAAATATGTAGCAACTAGTCTGTGACTGAAACGACACAAAAGCTTGTTGTTAATGTTGGTGGCAAGGCCATCACCCACAGTGCTTGTAATTATCATCACTTTGTCATTAGTATCCTAGCATCGCCATTACGGGGTTGATAACACACTTACCCTTTCCTCAATAAAATATGAATATATCCGTTGGTAAGACTCCTCATCGTCGCCAATGGCGTGAATATCAGTGAATAAGCAACTGGAGAGTTTTCTCCCAGTGGCTAATTTGAATCAAGCTGCCATTGGAAATGGTGAATTCAGTTTAGCATGGAGGTATTCAATCATATCAAAGCCAGTAAAATGTCACAATTCTGTTAGCTCGTCCATTGTGAGTATTTTCCGACACATACGCAGCATAGAGTACAATCAGGTAGTTGACTAATAACGAAACACCCATTGGAACCAATCATGACATTAAATGCTCCATTAATAAGTCACAGTTGTTTACTGAACAAATGTTTTACAAATTTATAGACGTAAACCGACAGAATATTATTGCCTCGTTAGATGTTGTTCCAGATGTTGTTCTGTACTAATGATCGTAAATGTCCACAGTCAGCTGTTTAGTGTTCGCAAATAAACGAAGCTAGGGTCATAAAACTATGAAGTGTGAAATTATCCTGTTTTGTATTTTTGGTTATATCACCTTTGAATTAATCTGTCACAAGTTTCGATTTGGCTGAAGACAAAAATAATCTTGTCTGATTAAAGCATTTTGGTTCACTTACAAACAAGACTTCAAGGTTATTTTCTACGAGTTGCCAAATAGTGCCCAATCGCGACTTTTGCTCCTCTGCTTAAATGCTCTGCTAATACATAATCTCAGCAGTAACGTACAGCGAGTGATCTGTGTGCGGTTGTTACCAAATGTTATTCCCTCATTTAGTTAATACTGGAGCTTAACTCTAACGGATTACTGAAACAGATGTGTACATCAACTAAGTAACCAACCGGCTAAATAATAGCTGGTCAGCACTGATATATGTGCACCATACATAAATCCATGAAAGTGCACGCATGCTTAATGATGCCATAGACCTAAAAGAGGAGGATACATCCTTTACGCAGATAATGGAAGTAATCAATTACGGACATTGGGGTCTGGCATTTCACTGCCTTTCATTGTCTGACAATACTAACGGCTGGAGCGTGATTTATTACTCCACGTCCAAATAATTAGCAACTGTAAATAACTTCAGATACCACCTCTAGTTACCGTATAACGATAAGTACAATGCTTTGATATATATGATGGTGTATTTTTTAAGCGAACTGTTCCATGACATGCGCTATAAAAAATTGCTTGTTTTGTGTAAGTAATGATAACAAACCCACAAATCATTGTATTAATAGACTCTCATATGCGTATTCGTTGAGATTCCATTTGTGAATTGCAGGTAAAAATGGTCACAGAACTAGAGCCTGTTTGCTTTAAAGATCGATTATTTCGAACAACATTTGGCAAACCATAAACCAGGCATTAGTTCATTTGACAGAACAATAGTTGCACCACTAGATGTTCAGGGAAAAGTTCATTGGCAACTGAATGATAAATGACTATCCAGTAAATCAACCTAGTGGATGAACTTAAGCCTGTTATGTAGGCGTACTGGCGAGAGGTTTTGTCTTACGTCAATGTCTCTAGCTGAACACTTAAATGATTGGATTGGTGAAATTGCTGGATTTTGTTTAACCCTTCAATGGTTCACATCTTCGGCTGTGTCAGGGCGCAGGTGAAGTTAATCTGTTGGTTATTGTACATGATATTGGTTGTATACCGGCTTTAGCAGCACATTGAGCAAATGAAAGGGAACGGTACCAGGACCAAGCATTAGCCTGAAACTTGCTTGATTGCTCAATTTCAAAAAACTGTGCCAAAGATTCAGTTTCTTTGAAAAGCTAAACATGAGGCATATATCATTGACAGGTGACTCACGGTGCAATGTGTACAAGGTTCAGGTAGGTGTCTTCGGTATCTACAGAAGCACATCGAATAACATTCAAGACAGAAAGTTGCACAACTCAATTTAGGTGAACTATCCATCTTAGTTACCAATGCTCTCGGCCGCTTTCAGTAACATTGCTCTATGTTCATTACATCGACTAACGGCATACTACTCTATTTGACAGCAAATTTGCCAATTATAGACTACGTCAGGTTCCAGTATGTTCGGTTATCGACTCGCAGCTTGCTGACTATGACGGTCTAACTCGAACAAATTGCTAACTCTGTCAAGATGGCATTAACTGTTATTTACATTCAACTCTACCGCCGATTTTGAACGCTACCCCTCCCGGGCTCCCTCAGACCAACACTTGCTGTCGCTTAATGTCATAATTATCAGTTATCCAAGCAATTACCGTTGGAAGTGGTAAGATGGTGGATTATGCATACAGTTGAACACGCCATTCCCGGTCATAGTGACCCCCCCCCGCCCCTACACACAGACACACACAGACACACAGACACACACACACACAGACACACAGACACACAGACACACAGACACACAGACACACACACACACACACACACACACACACACACACACACACACACACACACACACACACACACACACACACACACACACACACACACACACACACACACACACACACACACACACACACACACACACACACACACACACACACACACACACACACACACACACACACACACACACACATTAGGTACTTAAGCCAGCCTTATAGCAGGTCACAACCGCACCCACAATCTCTATGCCCTGACGCCAGCATATGCTTGCCGTTATTGGCCTAGCAATCAAAATGCTATCACAGTCCCATCTTGCCTCTTGCAATCACACCAGTCCATTGGCGCTTGTATTAGCCCCAAATGTGATGTAGACGTTTACGATGATTAGCTAACCTCGAACTTACAAGAGCCATGTTTATTGCGTACTGTGACACTGAAGATTTCCACGTGCATATTAAAAGGCGGGGTTATTGTGCAGGATCAGCTGCGGCATCACAGTGATTTTTCATCATCGCAAAGCCATGGTATTGAATAGTTGCATGTAAGGTGGAGCCATCGCTTATGACTCTGCTGAAGGACATTACTGGTGTCACTGAACTCTGGCACTCCGATACATATAGTCGTTAAAATCATGTACTTCACATAGGTTAAAAACTAAATAGATAGTAATCTGAGCGCATCGCAGTGAGGAACGTGTTCTTCACTTTGCGCAAACACTGTGATTAATTAAATAATGTATAAAACGCAATTTGTGTGTATCAGGTGTAGGGTGGCAATGAAATATGGTCATACATAATGAAAAAATAGTGAAACAAATGAGCAATTGTGTAAAAGATGCCAATAATGAATTTCTACATTTCTCATATTCATTGTTCGTCAATCCCAAATGTGTAGTTCGATTTATGTATCGTTATACAATCCCAATTTCTCTGTAAAACCAAACAGTATTAAATAAGCATGTCACTCTACGTTCTCTAACTTACGCGGGGTCTCTGACACCTATAATAATGAAATGCTTCCATTATTTTATGTCACAACCACGTCCTTGCGTTCCACTATGTCTGCACTCAACAACAAGAACTGGAAAACTAGCTTCCAGCATGCAATTGATCATCGTGAATAATGCGAAAACGGTGTTTTGCGAAAGCAATCGTAGTTACCATATCACTGGCATCTGATTTGAATTGCTAGCATTAATATGACTTGTGGTTGCGAATACTGACTTCTGTCAGATGCGTTAAATGGTAGCAGCAGTTGTCCCGTATACCGTAGCTTATGACGCAGACACTAGATATAAGAAGCAACACCTTAATGTTGATGTTTATAAGCAAGTAGTCTTTACAAGTTAATAAAGCCAGATATTGTGCATTACAGCGAAGGTTCTGTACACAGTTGTTTCCCAATGTTATTCCTCTCAGTAAATTGACCCAGTACTGCAAAGCGTTGGTCCATCCTGTTGTCAATTTTGTGCTCACAAGGCCTTCCGCCAACGAACAAGCTAGGGTGTTGAATAACTTCATGACTGTACTGGAGTGGTATGTGGGAGGCGGGGGTATACGCGGGGTTAAAAGACAGTAACAGACTGGACTATCTTTCCACTATTTCGAATGTGGAATCACGTATTGGCATCGAATAATTATAATGGTAATAATGTTTGGTGAGTTACGCAGCATCCGAAACATATTGATAATGCCTTTTTCGTCGTTTCAGTTTATTATGAATAATGGATATCGACGTTTTGACACATGCATTCTATTACTGACCGGAATATTTCGTTAACGACACATGAGTAGTAAGCCAGATTCTAGTTAACAGTTTATATCTATTGTGATCTCACCATTCGACAGCCTACCAAGGAAATCGATAACAATACACTGCCATATTTCAGACCAACTCTATTGAAACTAGCCTATAATCATGTGGTGTTTACCGTGCTCTCCGGTGTGTGATGAGGGCATTCTGTTCTTTAACGAATGGCGAACGTGAAAGGCTATCACAAAATTAGTTCAGCAAACATGTAAGTAGCCATCATTTGCTGGGGTGTGTATGTTGATATTGTATATGAATTGTGTTACGTAACATATACCTTGTGAATAACCGACCTTACCTTATTGTACACTATTCACAACACGCTATTACATAGAAGCAGCTGTGATATTGCCAATTAATCATTATCACGTGGTTGAAAGCAATTTAATTCTCTTTGCACGTTGGATACTGAATAATACAGGTAGCCCATAATACAGAACATCATCTATTATCGACGGTAGTGTATACAATCCCACTTCTGACAAACATTTTCCTGCGATAGGGGTGGACATGAGGTCCATGAATACTGGAATGGCATCCAGCGCCTTATCTGTGCTCTGGTTGTGATGGTTACTAGGGCTAGTTAGGGTTCCGTCAGTGTGTTTGTGAGTTCATACCAGCCTCGGCTGTAAACAGCACGGTACTCTTGACAGCTATGGTTCCTCATACTTAGTTCCTCTTAGTATCACAGTAAGTCAAAATCCTGTGCCTTCAGGTATAAGGTTCTTCAGCCAAAGGCTAAGGGAGTAAACCCTAACAGAAAATCCGGAGTGGAGCCCCTAAGGCAGTCTGTAGACAAATTCTGTCTACATTCTGGCAACTCCTGCACCTCTTCAGAACCTTCGATCGTCTTGATTACTTCTAGCCATTGAAAAACGTTTTGCAGAGATGAGAGAGTGAGGCTGACTCTGCGCAAATCTCCCTCACTTTAATCAAATTCACGCGCACCTCATCTTTCATTCAACCAACTCATCCTCAAAAGTCCTGTGGCGACGGGCAAGTGGTGAAGCAGCAGGTGCGGATACACTGGAAGCTGTCAGTCACACAGGCGGCTCAGGCCATATGGTCGTCTTTCATTGTAAGAAGCAGTGATGGAATTCGGCAGCCCCCTGAGTAACTGAGCAGCCCTCTTTAGGACAGCACTGCTCACCTCCCTAGAATGAGGAAGGGGCTAGAAAAGGTGCCCTAAACATTGCCTGCTTCACAATCTACCTGTTCAGCTTACCGCGGCTGGAAAGGATCCCACCTCAGCGGTAGAAACAATAAGAAACAAATTAAAACCACAAACCTTGTATTTGGGGCTTGGAATGTGCGTACACTTCTTGATAACCCAAATTCTCATAGGCCAGGCAGAAGAACAGCATTTGTCGGTCATGAGCTCGCACAGTACAACATAGACATTGCTGCCCTCAGTGAAACTCGTTTTGCTGAAGAAGAGCAACTAACTGAGATTGGAGCTGGCTATACATTCTTTTGGAGTGGAAAGGCTATTGATGATCGGCGTGAATCAGGTGTTGGATTCGCAGTCAAGAATCACCTGGTCAAGAAACTTGCAAGTTTACCTAAAGGTGTAAATGACCGCCTCATGTCTCTTTGCCTTCCAATTGGTAGAGATAAGTATGCCACAGTAATCAGCTGCTATGCTCCAACAATGACAAACCCTGATGATGCAAAGGACAAGTTTTACCAGGACCTACACCAACTTGTGTCCAACACTCCCAAGAGTCACAAACTAGTCCTCCTCGGCGACTTCAATGCAAGAGTAGGAAATGATCATGCCACCTGGACAGATGTTATTGGTATACATGGGGGTTGGAAAATCAAATAGCAATGGTCACTTATTGCTGCAGTTTTGCACAGAGCACCAGCTACTTATAACAAGAAACAAAACAACCTGGATGCACCCAAGATCAAAGCATTGGCATTTAATTGACTTTGTTATTGTCAGAAAATCAGACAGACAAGATGTCTCGATAACCAAAAGTATGTGTGGTGCAGAGTGTTGGACTGATCACAGACTTCTAAGATCTAAGATGAAGCTAAAAATACAACCACAGAGACGTCCACAGGGGTCTAAAACAACCAAAAAACTTTATTTGTCTAAAGTAAAAGACACGTCAGTTCAAAAGAAACTCCAGGATGAAATGGAGACTAAACTGGATGACCTCCAGCTAAACTCCATAGATATCGAAGAAAACTGGTCATCTTTCCGAGACACTGTGTATGCCATATCGCAAGAAGTCCTAGGACATCCACGAAAACAACATCAAGACTGGTTTGATGATAATGACAATGACATAAAGCTGTTATTAGAAAATAGAAAGACATCTTTAAGAAACCTTAACAACAATCCCTCAACAGCAAATAAGGTTGCTCACCAGAAAAAATGTAGTACTATCCAACGTAGATTAAGAGAGATGGAGAACAAATGGTACCAAGACAGAGCGGCTGAAATTCAGCATTATGCATACATTCATGACATGAGGAATTTCTATGCTGCCCTAAGGACTCTGTTTGGGCCTCAATCATCAAGCTGCTCCCCGCTTCTCTCCTCTGATGGAAATACTCTCATTACAGACAAAGATGGAATTTTAAATAGATGGGCTGAACACTTCGAAAGTGTCCTAAACAAACCCTCTCAGGTAAATTCCGACGCCTTAGAAAAACTCCCACAGGTCCCAACGAACCATGACCTAGATATTATACCATCTATTGCGGAAGTCGATAAAGCAATAAAACAATTATCAAGTGGAAAAGCACCTGGTTCAGATGCTATACCTGCTGAAATCTACAAATTTGGAGGTGCAAAACTCCATAGAAAGCTCACAAAATTGATTCAACAAATGTGGAATCAATCTAAAATACCTCAGGAATTCAAAGATGCAAACATAGTCCATCTATACAAAAAGAAGGCAGTAGCAAATCCTGTGATAACCACAGAGGCATTTCTCTGCTATCAATAGCCGGAAAAATACTTGCTAGAATTCTTCTGAACAGGCTCATTAAACACCTAGAGCTAGGGCTCTTACCAGAAAGCCAATGCGGATTTAGGAAAGACCGTGGGACAATCGACATGATATTTGCAGCCAGACAACTTCAGGAAAAATGTCAGGAACAAAATGTTGATCTGTACTTCACATTTATCGACCTCACAAAGGCCTTTGATACAGTGTGCAGAGAAGGTCTTTGGAAGATAATGTCCAAATTTGGTTGCCCAGACAAATTTGTCTCCATAATTAGGGAGTTTCATGATGGCATGCAGGCAAGAGTACTTGATAGTGGCGAATTTTCCGACCCTTTCGATGTTTCAAACGGTGTGAAACAAGGGTGTGTACTTGCACCTACACTCTTCAGCATGATCTTCTCAGCAATGCTAAGCCTAGCTTTCAAACCAGAAGATCCGGGTTTTGAAATCATATATCGAACTGATGGTGATCTCTTCAATCTTCAACGTCTCAAAGCTAAAACAAAGGTTGACATCACTAAAGTAAGAGACTTCCTGTTTGCCGATAACTGTGCCCTTGCTGCACCAAATGAAAATGCAATGCAACATTGCATGGACAGTTATCAAACATCCTGTGACAATTTTGGTCTAACCATTAGTACAAAAAAGACTGAAGTGCTTTACCAACCAGCACCAGGAAAAATATGTTCTGCACCAGAAATAAACAACCAAATGCTATCAAACACTGCTAAATTCACATACCTTGGCAGCGCACTCTCTAACACAATCCATATAGATGACGAAGTGCTCTCCAGGATATCCATGGCTAGCCAAGCTTTTGGCAGACTTAGACACTCAGTATGGAATAGGAAAGGACTCTCCCTAGAAACCAAACTCCAGGTCTATCGGGCTGTAGTTCTTACCTCTCTCCTTTATGGTGCCGGGTCTTGGACTGTTAACCAAAGCCATGCCAGGAAGATTAACCGTCTTCACCTTACTTGCCTGAGAAAACTCTTAAACATCAAATGGCAAGATATGATTCCTGACACTGAAGTACTTGCCAGAGCCAAAATGCAAAGCATCTTTGCAATGCTCAAGAGGATCCAACTCCGCTGGGCTGGCCATGTCCTCAGAATGTCGGACGAAAGAATACCAAAACAGCTCTTATATGGCGAACTCACCACTGGAAAAAAGATCTTGTGGTGGCCAGAAGAAAAGGTTCAAAGACTCCCTAAAGGCGTCTTTAAAGGATTGTAACATAAACCACACAAGCTGGGAGACAATAGCTCAGGACAGACAAGTATGGCGTTCCAAAACCATTAAAGGAGCTGAGGCATATGAGGCTGACCGAATAGTGTCTGCAGTTGCAAAAAGGGAAGCTAGGAAATCAAGACATGCAGCGATCCCCAACATCAATGCCAACACAGGATAAAACCAGGACATCTCCGTCCTGGCTAGGATGAATGATGACTGAAAGATGGTCCTCTTCACATGTGATGGACGAAGATATGTATATACAATGGGGGTTGCAGTGCACCTATATTCCGATTCGTGCACTAACCAGCACTTCTCGTTTCAGGAGATTTGGTTGCAAATTTGTTTTTAACCGTCGATGTGTCGCATTATTTTTACACAACACAGCTTTAACGTATGTAAATTTTCTAACAAAGTTGTATACTAAGCAAATCCAAAATCACTGAAGCCGTTTTGCTGTCGAGTAGAGATACGTATATACTCATATAAGGTCAATTTTACTGTTTTATTTCAGAATAGTCTGTATGTTGCATTAATATGGGCACACTGTACATGACGTTGCAATAGAGACATCATTCTTCGAGTTTTGTATAATGTTTGCGAGTTCAGATAGTCCAAAGTGATAAAATACTTTAAAACCCGTCACAAATTGGAAGTTCTCGTGTACACACAGTTGTTGAGAACGATATATCTCGTTTGCACGTGCATACACGAGAGATTTTGTATGGTATAACCGATTTAATCAACTTTCAGCAGCATTTTACTTTACTTTACTTTGCATTTTAGATAATTTAAATAGAAAACGTTAAATGATTATGCAAGTTTGACTTCGATATAGAGCAACAGCTCACCGCCTCTTTGCTTGTCAATAAAGACCACACTATCAGTACGTTGAAAGTTCTGACACACAGGTATAAAGCGCCAAGTAAGCTATAATATTTTTACATTATGGCCTACCTTGGAATTCATGTGACAAAATGCATGATTGGCCTACACTATTGCCTATCAACGAACCATTATGCGCAAACATTATCATATACATTCAATGTTTGCGGTTGCATCTGCCACCCAATGGTCATACAAATGTGATTCAAACTGGAATGCAGTCATGTGTTAACCCAAATATCGTTTACAGCGATGCTCGGCGCTCGCAAATTTCGTGTTTCTTTTTACAGATTTTCTTCTGACATATGCAAACTTAGACAAATACCGAGCTAAAAGCCAGGTTCACAGCTACGGATAAGGGAATCTCATTCAACATGCGTAATGCAATGCACACACACACACACACACACACACACACACACACACACACACACACACACACACACACACACACACACACACACACACACACACACACACACACACACACACACATATATATATATATATATATATATATATATATATATATATATATATATATATATATATATATATATATATTTACATATTTAATAAAATCATTATTATCATAAAACCGCGCGATCATATTCTGGGGTCCACTAGTATGCATTCCCGATAACTTATAACTGTACGCGAATCTCAAGTGCCATTGGACAACGATTATTGTCTAAGATACATGTCTATTGAGAACTCTTTTCATACGTTTCATACCCAATTAAACACATTAAGAGAAATATTAAAGCATTTATACCACCACTGCGGACACACGGTTTATTCTGGTGTATTCGAGTAGGCTTTCGAAATATAACTATACTCGTCGACATCCACAATCGACTGCAATATCGTTTTCCCCGTATAAAATATAACATAACGTACTACACTGAGTCGGCTATTTTATTTAGAAGCATAGAAGGGAGTGATACAATACACTCTCGTATATTTCAAGTTGTGCGTTGTTAGAGAAAAAAAAGATGAATGGTAAGAGAGAAGCTACCGGAAAACGTCTAGTGTAAACATCTGCTTAGAAGTCATTGAAGGATGCTGGAATGCTGAACTACGGAAGATTTGCAAACTTTGCTATAATGCTATTTGCTTCCAATAACCTCGTGCATTGCCCCAGACTAATATCAACAGTCTCAACCTGAGCTTGGTAATATGGTGTTAGAAGGGTCATTCCAGAGCACAGCAGCCGCAGTTTTACCATCGGTGCAGGTCACGACCAGGATCTGCTTAAACTTATAGACTAATAGCATTATAGCATTTGTTGTCATGAATTGCAGCCAGACTGCTCGCTTTGTGCTCACATCTCGTCGACGGAAGTTTGTTTAATTTCATACAATATTCTTTGCTGTAGTTTAGCATTTTCTGTGGTTTGCCGGCATGATCTGGGAACACACAAAAGAAAAGCTGGCTCTTTTGCATATATATCTTGCTCAAAACTATAATCTGTTCCATCAGCTATGATCACATCGTTTCAATCAGTCCTCATAATTTCTAATGTAGGCAATCCTCGCTTGAATTTGAAGATATAAATTCACATTAAATTGGCTAGTTCAAAAGTGGTACTGCAAGAGTGTTATTTTATAAATTATTATTAACATTTAAACTTAGGGTTTAGCTCGTTAGCACCGGAAAACATGACGCAATGTGCATAACGGCAAATAATTTCAAATGGCCGTCATACGTATCAGCGTGATGATAGATCGTCTCAAATGTCTAGTGAGATCAAGGTATCTCGAAGCGCAATGATGGCATTTCTACTATTTACGCACATGACAGAAAGCTATTAATTTAATTCCGAACCAATGAATTTAAGCCTATGCTTTTTGTGTATGCACCTGCTTTAGTTATCCGCTTAGTACTAAAGTAACTCACTCAGAACAACACAAACTCAATTCAATCGTTGTTTGAGAGTCATTCTACAGGCTAGTAATTAAAACTTAAGAGTTTTTATGGAAAGTGAATAAATACCATGGTCAAATTTATCACTTATTAGCAGTACAACTCACTCGCTGCTTTGAAATGGCATTGCCTTGGCGGAGTGTTCTTGTCCCTCAAAGTACCAGGGACAAGGTAGAGGTTGTTACCAGCTAACTTCATATTCTATGTAAGGTATTCCATTTGCATTAAACCAACATTTTGAATTACTACAAGTTGCTGTGCTTCTGTTGATGTTTCAAATACATTCTTGCATGTGCCACTAGTCAGAGTAGAAAATCAACATTTTCACACTATTGTTTGGTTACACAATACCAAACTTTAAAAATGACTGATATTATTTGTTCAAATGTTTCATAAAAAAAACTTGAGATCGAGACAAACAGGTTTATATCACAAAAACAGTTCGGCTATGAATTATCCCTACTCCCTGATAATCGCCGCGTGATATGAGACAATGTCCATTAATCTTAACTTAATCCTTTAAAAATCAGACTAGCAGTATTATGTATTCAAGACATAAATGCTCAATAATCATCATTAGCGTATAACAGTTTGCCGATAGAAATACTCTTTAAGTTTGGATAGCTATCCTTGGAACTGGTTGACCCATTGCTGTTCGTATATGATGAAGTCATGGTAAATACCTTAACCATGGGGTACGGTAACAGCTGGGATTGGCTAGGGGCCCCATGGGACTCTTCATTAGTGGTATCATGTCGGACGACGGGGCATATGAAGATATAGTGCCGCTTTTAGTGACTTATTCATTTAATTTCTTCCTTGTGCGGCAAAAATCAACAAAAATCTGCAACGTTACTGTAAAGCCTAACGCTATAACATATAGGCCAATGCTCGCAATATGAAAATTACTGTTTGCTATATATACCAGGGGTTTGGACAGGGTGGTTTAAGGGACATTATATGCAATAATAAAACTGTCTAACTGTCGAATACCCCAAAGGGTCAAATCCTTCCAATCAGCGATGTAGTATTACACACATGACTAATAAATATTTGTAATCGTTTCATCCTCGCAATATGGCATATTGTCCCTGTGAATCTTGCAACCGATAAATGACGAGCGATCGTTATGATATCTGGTGTTGTAAATATCTCCAAACCCTCCTGGTTGGATTGCTGCTACACACTTAATTCTTCTACGGGACAGAATGTTTTTATATTAAACCCTTTTAGGTATATCTCAAGTTTAAGCGTCCACTCTCAACACATTCATAAAAGTTACAGATAATGATGCGATCAATAGAACAGCAGATGGATCAATAATAACATGTTGAATGTTATCTAACGTAGCATCAATTGTCTCCGTTAACTCCGCAGACTTGGTCATTAACAAATGGGCTACAGATAACAAAGAGTGGTGTCAGCTTCAAGAACTGATCTTCATGGAAGTTGTGGTTATTTTAACGGTTACACCTTGATATAATTTACTGCACAATCCATCTGGCATCACGTGCAATATAGTGTCAAAAGATGTTCTGTCTTGCAGTATACATAATGTATATATATATATATATATATATATATATATATATATATATATATATATATATATATATATATATATATATATATATATATATATATATATATATATATATATATATATATATATATTTATATATATATATATATGTATATAAATATATATATATATATATAATATATATCATATATTGTATATCCTCAGTTCAGCTTGCATAACAACTGTATTCTGGTAGCCAGCTCTCTTTATCAAAGCTCGAAACTAGCAGTCGATGAAATCGAATTTTCCTTCAGCAAATATTCATATGTGAAGTTTAAAGTTATAAGCTATTTTATTATTCACGTCCGACAGGAAACATGCTGAAGTTTAATATCACATCTTCGAATTGACTGACACGATAAAAGCTGGTTCCAACTGAATTTATTAGAACTCTAAAGGCGCGAGCCGTGTATACGTTAAATAACGAATCCATAACCAGCAATGTGAATACTCTACATGGTATCGACGCAAATGAATTTTGCATGATACTGGGTGCGACAACCTTCTTACTGTATATATTTCAAACATTGGGGAAAGCGCTTATCAGTATTTGCTCTCTTGAGATGGTGTGATCATTATAAATATTGTAGTCATATTTGATAAATCATTGGTTATTGATACGGAAGGCATCATAGGATATATGCGATCAGTACGCACAGAAGCTGATGGGATATAATTCGCTCATCTCTTCTTATAGAGTCATTTGAAGCAGAAGTAGGCAATATGTCCTTTTTTATAACGTAAGTGACAGAATAAATGGGAAAACGTAACTCACCCGCCATGCTTATCCACCGTTATCTCCACCATTACTCTACTCAAACCACCACAGTGACAGCACTCTAATCATCACTGTGCTTCTCATCCTACCATCTGCAATCCCTGCCATGCTAGCGAAACCCCTTCCACCGTCACCCTCATGTGCAAATATACTTACAATGCTTTATATAGCAATCATAGCATACATCCATAGCATGCATCAACTGGCCACAACGCAGCAATGTATGTCATGGTAATCATAGCGCGTATGCTATAAATTTATCCTACGCGGCACTGTTGACCCCCAGAGACTGCAGTAACTGTTTGAAACTCGGAGGTTAAATTTAGTACACGCGACATTTAGCATAAATAGTTGCCCCAAGTGAACCTCTTTAAGTATTTATATTGGCTCAATTTTGATTTGCACTGACAAACAAAAAGACAGACAGACATGCATGCATACATACATACATACATACATACATACATACATACATACATACATACATACATACATACATACATACATACATACATACATACATACATACATACATACATACATACATACATACATACATACATACATACATACATACATACATACATACATACATACATACATACATACATACATACATACATACATACATACATACATACATACATACATACATACATACATACATACATACATACATACATACATACATACATACATACATACATACATACATACATACATACATACATACATACATACATACATACATACATACATACATACATACATACATACATACATACATACATACATACATACATACATACATACATACATACATACATACATACATACATACATACATACATACATACATACATACATACATACATACATACATACATACATACATACATACATACATACATACATACATACATACATACATACATACATACATACATACATACATACATACATACATACATACATACATACATACATACATACATACATACATACATACATACATACATACATACATACATACATACATACATACATACATACATACATACATACATACATACATACATACATACATACATACATACATACATACATACATACATACATACATACATACATACATACATACATACATACATACATACATACATACATACATACATACATACATACATACATACATACATACATACATACATACATACATACATACATACATACATACATACATACATACATACATACATACATACATACATACATACATACATACATACATACATACATACATACATACATACATACATACATACATACATACATACATACATACATACATACATACATACATACATACATACATACATACATACATACATACATACATACATACATACATACATACATACATACATACATACATACATACATACATACATACATACATACATACATACATACATACATACATACATACATACATACATACATACATACATACATACATACATACATACATACATACATACATACATACATACATACATACATACATACATACATACATACATACATACATACATACATACATACATACATACATACATACATACATACATACATACATACATACATACATACATACATACATACATACATACATACATACATACATACATACATACATACATACATACATACATACATACATACATACATACATACATACATACATACATACATACATACATACATACATACATACATACATACATACATACATACATACATACATACATACATACATACATACATACATACATACATACATACATACATACATACATACATACATACATACATACATACATACATACATACATACATACATACATACATACATACATACATACATGGCCAATCCCTTGACGGTAAAATATGCAAAATAAAGTGTCTATGTTTAACCTCTTGTGCTCTTATGCTGCTGGTTTGGAATGTTTTATATGCACATTAATTAACCCATTAATGGCGCTACCATATATTGAAGCTTACTATCAGTACATACCCTGTATGTAGCAAGTGCGTATATATCGTGTATGCTGAGGGGCAATACTAACACAATTGTGATGTACCAATTGCAAAGGCGTACTTATAATTGCGGCGTTGTCATTCGCTTCTAAGGAAAGGCTAATGAGTTTAATAAGAATATGTATTATCCAGGTCAATTCTGCGATTGGTCATCTGTTCACATAATTGAATCAACACAAATGTGCTGATCAAGGCAGACCATTCACGCATCAACCATGATCTTTGCATAGCAGGTGCTCAATATTGCGCTTTTGCAGTGTGGTTACTTATCTTAACTCTAATTCTAATACTGATAGAATATGATGCGGATACATAATGTGACTATTGACGTGGTTATTATTTCTCCAATGTATTTTTAAGACTTCTCCGCTCCAGCTATTTGCCTACCTTGTAATATATTTCCTCACATACTGTGTTAAATGTGATATTTACAATATCAGAGAGCATATACATTCTGCATCTGCATGTGAGTGCCAACGATTCCATTCAAAACTTTTTTAAAGCAGTGATGAAAATCATTTCTGTCCTATTGTTATATTTCTGGAAAGCGACCGTCTGCAGTGTGGCGCGCTGCTTTCGTAGCGTTGTCAGATAAGTGTGGTTTTGTACCAATATACTGCCATTAGCTACGATCATTGCAAGTGAGTAAATGTTCAAGGAATTGTTGTCCTTTATAATGTGTCTAATTCCGATGAGATAACGGCGACTTCCCCAACCACGCCTCTTAACTGTAATATTATCACAAAAGAAGTATATGTTATTCCGGACGTTGATTCAAATGGATCCCAGCGATGTTAGAATTGCTTTTAGAATGATGGTATAAAGACTACTTATAGGAGTCCCAATTACGGTACTTTCAATAGCGTATGGTGCTCACTTTAAAGAGGACACCCCTAGTGTTTAGAATGATAGAAAATGTGATCCCATATATCATATCAGTATTTATGTCTAAGGGAACCACATGTCTAGGCCTGTGGTTAAATTGGAAAGAGAAGGAAACCGATTTAATGTAATTCAGTGAGCTATCATTGACTGCAGATGCATCCATCTGATTTATATTTTTTTGGAGAAAGATAGTTGCGCTGATAGATAAGATGACTATTGATGGTATATTTGATTAGTAACTAATTGTACATGTGTGTATATGCTATGGCATGCATCATTTCAATCGATGAATTAACCAGAACTTGGTTAACAATGGTAAGGGCGTTGTTGCTCTATTCATCATAATAAAGTAATTATTTAACCTATCTGATTGCACCCGGCTGATATAATAACACTATGACATATTTGGCAGAATCCCTAATTTTGTTGAGCACAAGCTTTCTTCTGTGTATAATCACACAATTCATAGTAAGCATTATCCAATCATACGCCTAAAGGATAATTATGATTCTTGGAACGTAGAATAGTCTGTTGATTTCGCTAATAATATATCAATTTCTGTATGCAGTATGCAACACAATGAAATTCATTATGACAAAAACATGTCTTGCTACAATTGGGCTTATTAGCAGCACATTGTGCGTGTCAGTGGTGATTTCATCAGGAATCGTGGTATCTAGGTAGAAGCTTGTGCTACCCATATTCTGCACCATACCTGTACAGTAAATAAAGTGCTAAATAATAGGTTATGATAGCAATTATGATGATGAATGGAGGATATATGGTTATTTGAATGCAATAGTATTATGTGCTTCATAGCTATTGCTAAATGTTATTGCACCGCAGAGACGTTTAAATGCAAAATTACCGATTGAATTTCAAAGCATACCGTAATGTAATCGCTCTAGACAAAGACTACATTTGCTTAATTTAAATCGAAAAACAGGCCAGTTTACTGACAATTGGTATGGTCTATCGATACAGTTAATATTGCCGTTTGCGCACTGCAGAAATCATTGATGGCCCTCTGATAAATTCACATAATGCCTCATACGTCGCCTCGTGTTATATATAATTGTTAGCAAGATTGGTGGATAAGTCTCTCTTAGCCTGCTTTGCGTCAGGAAAGGCAATAAATGCTGATTGTAAGCTGTTATCTGTCGAGAGGCAATTCGTTATAAAGTACTCTTGTAAGAATGCAGGTACTCCGGTCGTATTGGATGCTATGTTATTGGCGGTTGCTTGACAATATTGCCGTGCAGTGGCTTATTATTTTGTTCAATTCAAATATTATTGCGCGGACACTAATATACACTGCATATTGAATAGCAGCAAAAATACCTTGCAAATATGGTATTTTTGTTTGTTCAATTACTGACATCTGACATCAACTGTGATATTTGTACAGACGTCTATGATATCTCAACATTGACTGGGCCAGGGATTACCAAAGTTTTGAATGATAATCATATTGCGCAAACAACGATGCCTGCTTTAATGGGAATTTCACAACAAACCATCAGTCGTCCGCTGCGACAAACGAATGACTGCCAGATTGATCTCTGCAAAGCAGAGTTCAATCGTAAACAAAATTAACCGCCCGTAGCGATAATAGTACGCTTGTGCTGCTTTCCGGCTAGTTTTGGATATAACAATATATTATCAATTAATAAGAAATCGTTTTCCGACCGCAAACAATAGCGTGCCAATCGAGAGTAAAAAATAGCCAAATCTGATAACAAAATGCTAATAACTAAAAAAACCACCCATGAATGCTTCTTCCATCAAATTATTGATTCCTAATCAATAATCAATATTTCTGCCATGGTTTGTGATATTAGATAGAAGTCACATGCCTTAGTACACGCCTCATTCTCCAAAGTTATTTTGTGCCCATGCTCAAATTTGATGAAATATTGCAAATTGATTTGTCGATTACATAGATTTATTAATCGATTGATAACTATTGCTGACTGATTCAAATTGTGTGGTTTGTAAGTTGATCTAATGCTTAAATGAAATTGAACAGGTTATGATTGATTATATTTGTGTATCATTGAATATAAAGGAGTGCGTTTAAAACTAAAGTGTGTGAAGCCTGTGGAATTGGATTCAGTTTAAAGCAGGCTGTATTGTTGTTGCGTACAATGAAAGACATTATCTTGAGTGTAGGCTGTATTCACCCCGTTGTAATTGCGAAACTACAATGTACTACGAACATAAATGAAAACGCAAGTTAACAAACGTGAGAATCTTGAGTGAAGCAAAACATATGGCACAAGGTATCAAGAAAGTGTAAATCTACTCTGAACATTTTCGAATCAGGAAATAAGAATTATTTGCGGAAATGCAGTATCAATAAAATATATTTTACTTGTGGTCAGTTAGCGTTATGTCGATTGATCTATGTTATGATAGTCTTACTTTATGAAAACATAACCCTCGGGTATGGGGGTCAGTTGACAAAACATATGAAACGCTGTTTGTTATCAACGATTTCATAATTGAATTGACAGCAACCGGGCGGCAAAACTCAAGGCAGAATCATTTTAGAAGACAGGGATGTAGCATATGATTTTCTCTTGATAGTGCGTACGCTTTTAGGGATTGTGTGATGTTTGCTTACATTGTTTAGGTCATTATTGGCAAATATACTCATATTGGATTCCTTGGAAACGTATCCTGTAATGGATTATTATAACACATATTGATGTTATCAATGGGGTCGTATAATTACATCAAAATTATTATTTATATTTAGTGAAAAGTGAGTTAGATTCAATATAGGTGTTAGTGCAATAACTCAAATAAATAAATATTTGTGTTAATGCGACCATGCACGTACTTCGCTATCGCAGCATCGTTAAGTCTGTGTGACGTAACCAAGTCTATGAGACTTAAGACCTTGAAGGAAAAAGCTCTAAAAGTAGAAACCTACTGAAATACTTAGCCACTAGCATGCTCTATTGCGTATACACTTGCATGATTCTGCCTTCCGTACGTTCGTGAGGAAAACAGACAAAGATCCCGATGGCAATATAAAAACGTACCTCTGTCCGTAATTGCTCATTATCGAGGGATAATTTATCTGAATGCACATAATTTTGAATATTGCTCGCCAAGGAAAATATTGTAGGTCTCGACATGCTGATATTTCAACCAAAATGGTACCAATAATAAAATTATATATCAATCTGAACGTAAAGAATGTATTGGCAATAGCATATTTACCCATATTGCTATAGACTTGCTAGGCAGCCAATCAATCGATCAAAGATAAATTATATGTCAACGCAGTATTCAAATAATATTTATCATATATCACTTTAGGTGATATATAACTCGCTCTCAATATTCAATGAACAAAGAACGAAGTAGTATGATTACTGTGTAACGCTGCATTTAGGTACGTAAAAGCCGTTTAAACGATACTTGATATGCCTAAACAATTTAATGGCTTAAGTAAGCGGACGTAGCGTTTACATGAAAAGTGTCATTTGTGTTATCGCTTTATGTAGGCAATGTATTACCATGGAAGTTCCGGTCATTTTCTTTTTACTAGATTATATATGGACAGCATGTGTTTGCCAGGATAAGACGACAGCTGATACATAATCACATCAAAGCGCTTGTGTTTAGTGTACAGGACTGACAAGACAAGGGCAAGGACGCACTTAACGGATCAAGTAAATTTTAAGGAAAAGGTCGGGTGTACATGACTGTTACTCCTCTGCGACTGGGAAAGCGCATTAGCTTTGCATTGAAACGCTATGTTCAAGTTATATTGGCATTCTACGCCTTTGTTTGGGTGTTGATTGCGATGATTGATGCCAGTAACCCTAATCTTGCTAAGCCATTGTCTTGGCAACCGTAAAACGTTGTTGTAGAAACCTTAACTTCCCTATCCACCCAGCCATCCGACCTGTTTTGTGAATGTTAAATAATTTTTACACCATTATATATTAACCTCTTCGTGTGTTCCCACCTGTACAAATTGACATCGGAACAGTAAAAAGCCGCCTCGTTACCGAACCAGTCGTTTGTCAAACTATGGGCTCATTAAATTAGCTATCATCCGACGGAGCGAAGGTGCCTTTGGCGACAGAAAAGCTTCATCCTACCTATACCTATCATGTATTGCTTCAAAACACGGGCGGTGATTTATCACAACATGTAATGCTTCTTTTGTGATTCTATACGGTGGCGATGAACATCATATAATGTCTCATGCATCTCCATAGTCTATCCACCGTCGAGTAATAGATTTGAGGAAGTATACTCCGACTGTCCCAGGCATTATTGAATTAAACCGGTTACCATTGTCAGATACCGCATGGGTAGACTGTACTGAAAATGGGTACTCTGTTAGTATGTAATGATTCGTTAAGGCGCTCCTTACCACAATAATTACCTCACACTAAGTGTATATCGACGTTCCGGCGGTTTAATAACTATATAAATGCATTGGATTGGTTATAATATGGAAGACGGAGAGAAGGAGTAGGATGACGAAATATAATTACCCCAAGATAGGGTTGTTCATTAACTGCTTACTGGTAATAGAAGCATTTGGGTCCCTATATTTTCCTATTGGAATCAATATGGACTGGTATTACACAACGATGTGGGTATTTATAGAGAACGCCTTACTATGTTTGACCTAATCAACACTCGTTTTGGCTCTTGCGTAAGCAGTGGAACTGCATGCTAAGATTATTGAGTGGCATGCTGTCTCTATAAAGATGTTGTTATTGACCAATTAATTTGATCATTGCCTGATAAATATACACTTGGAATTTTAATACATTGCTGTGGAATATTCCATCTTTTTATCAATTATATTTCATAAGATTGTGACAAATTTGTCAATCCGAGCAGAGTACGAATTTTAACATTATATCTCGCAATGTCTTATCTCAGATAACTTTCTAATCACTACACATCGCATACAATCCATTGAATGTGCTGATATATGAACGTCAAGAAAGGATAAATACTCTGATGGTTTCATGTAGCAAAATATGTTCTCTTTTTTTGCGTTACCGAGCGCACACACAGATTATCTGCTCCATGACATGATACACATTTAGAGCATGTGCTGATTAGCCTCTGGGGGATAGCTCAACCTTTGATGTTTATTTATCATGTGTTATCGTGTTTGGTCATCGCTCCAAACACTCATTTCGCCTAATTACGGCATTAATGTCTAGCAAACAATAGTTTACATTGTCAATTGCAATGGCTAGTTACCTTACAGCAAGCAAATGTATTTCTTATTTTAACAGATTTTGTTAACTCGAATGTTGCTTCATCCTGCCAGCATATTAACGTTGCCGTTGAGGTGATGAAAGTATCAAAGTCTAAATCACTGCATAGTTGTCGATACCTAAGCAAATATGGATTCGCTGACTGTTGATGATCTTGATCCATATTTGCTTAGGTATCGTCAACTTTGTTTACGGTAATGAGTTGCGATTATTGGATGTTTTGCAAGGCTTCACATGAGACAACGGTTGGCGTTTATAATGTTAGACGTAGCTTATAAAATCAAGTGATTCTGCAGCATATGACCAAAACAGCTCAGTCATAGTTATTGTCTGCGATGTATAATATATATGATAAAATTGATTGTGACATGCTGAACGAAATAGTAGAGCTCAGTTGACGAAGGCCAACTGATGTGACAAATGGTCAAATGATGTGGCAAATGATCTAATGAACACAGAAAAATAATTAATGCAGCGCTTTGCTGTAGCTGAATAACCGTAACTGAGAAGAACATGCACGGACAATTGCATTTAGGGACTGCTGTAGGCACGCAATTTTGATTAGATCAGTATCGTACGATTAGATAGCGAATTATTGTGATTTTACACATCTCAGTATTAGAAATGTGCAGATAAAAACTATATGATATATCGTCTACACGTGTGCTTTGTCATTGAGAGGTATAAGCCATCCCACATAGACACATAGACAAGAAGGATGTTTTATATCTGTGAGGGCATTGCTTGAACATTGGTTAGTTGTGACTACGTACGCTTAGCAGTGGGCACCCCTTAATGGCGGTTATATGTACTGGCAAATGTTAAAAATCATAAGCCTGTTATGAAGGCGTACTGGTGAGTGGTCAATGTCTCTAGCTACACACTTGAACGATTGAATTAGTAAAACTGTTGGATTTTGTTTTACTCTTCAATGGTTCACATCATCGGCTCTGTTAGGGCGCAGGTGAATTGAATCTGTTGGTGATTGTCCATGATATCGGTGGTATACCCGGTTTAAGCGGCACATCTAGCAGATGAAAGGGAACGGTTCCAGAGCCAAGCATTAGCCTCAAACTTGCTTGATTGCTGAATTTAAAACACTGTGCCAAAAAAAATCAAAGTCAATACAAAACATTTATTTACCAAACGTAAACAGTACAGTGCTCATCAGTCTGACTGTATGCTTTTCTTCAGTGACCTTAAACGTTCATCTTGTAGTCAAGTCAAATGGTTGTATTATTACATGTGGGGTTATATTCCAGTTAAGGCTTGCAGGCATATAGGCATTTACAGGTTCCTCACGGTGCAATGTGTTTTCGGTAGCCTACATAACAACATCCAATAACACACAAGACAGAAAGTTGCACAACTCAATTTAGATGAACTATCTATCTTAGTTACAAATGCTCTCGGTTGATTTCAGTGACATTGCTCTATGTTCATTACACCGACTAACAGCATCAAACTCTATTTGAAAGCAAATTTGCCAATAATCAAGTACGTAAAGTTTCAGTATTTTCGGTTATCGACTCTCAGCTTGCTGACTATGACGGTCTAACACGAGACGATTGCTAACTCTGTCAAGATGGTACTAACTGTTAATTACCTTCAACTGTACTGCCGATTTTGAACACTACTCCTCCCGGGCTCCCTCAGTCCAACACTTACTTACTGTCGCTTAATGTCATAAGTATCAGATATCCAAGCAATTACCGGTGGAAGTGGCAAAATGGCGGATTATGCATAGCGTTGAACACGCCATTCCCGGCCACAGCGACCCCCCCCCCCCCCTCTCTCACATTACGTACTTCATCCAGCCTTATAGCAGGACACAGCCTCACCCAGAATTTAAATACCCTGGCGCCAGCATATGCTTGCCGTTATTGGCTAAGCAATCAAAATTCTATCATAGCCCCCTCTTGACTCTTGCAATCACACCAGTCTATTGGCGCATGTATTAGCCCCAAATGTGATGTAGTTGTTTATGATGATTCGCTAACCTCGGCCTCTCAAAAGTCATGCTCATTGCGTACTTTGACATTGAGTTGATCTCATGATAGTTTCCATGTGCATATTAAAGGGCGGGTTATTGTGCTTTATTTCTATTTCTATGTGCATTCAAAAAATTACACCTTAGCAATATGCATTGAGTCAGGATCAGCTGCGTCATCACAGTGATTCTTTGGCAACAATCTCATTTTAAACGAAGTGTTAATCTATGAACACAAGGCCATGATCTTGAATTGCTGCATGTAAGGTGGAGCCATCCATAACCGCTCTGCTTAAGGACATTATTTGTGTGCAATGGATTCTAAATCGTTAATAGTCTGAGCGGATCGCAGAAAGGGAACGTGCTCCTTTCTTTACCCAAAAACTGTGATAAATTCAATAATGTATAAAACGCAACTGGCGAGTATCAGGTGTAGGGTGTTAATGAAATGAGGGTATACAGCATTAAACTATAATGAAACACATGAGCAACTGTGTAAAAGACACCAAAAATGAACGTCTAGATTTTTTTCAGTTCATTGATTCGTCAATCTCCAAGGTGTTGTTAGATTTCAGTACGGTTATACAAACCCAATTTCTCCGTGAAACTAATCAGTGAGGAATGACCATTTTACCGGGATAGAAAGCATGTCTGGTTTTATTAAGCTCTCTAACGTTCATTATTAAGTTCTTGCTTTCTTCATCGCGATCGTCATGCCACTCTACATTATCTAACATAAGCGGGGTCTTTGACAACTAAAACAATGAAATGCTATTATGTCACAACTACGTCCTTGAGTTGCACTAAGTCCGCACTTATCAACTAGAACTGGAAAACCAGCTTTAAGCATTCAACTGATCCACGAGAATAATACAAAAACGGTGTTTCGCAGAAGCTATCGCGGTCATCATTTCACTGGCATCTAATTTAAATTGTTAGCATTAATATGACTAGTGGTCGTGAATACTGACGTCGATCAGATGAGTTAAATGGTACCAGCAGCTGTCCCGTATACCGTAGCTTATGACGGAGACACTAGACATAACAAGAAACACCTTAATGTTGATGTTTATAAGAAAGTAGTCTTTACAAGATAATATTGTCAGCTATTGTCCTGCTGCATTCTTCTCCCATTCAAAATGATAGTACAACCGTGAATTCTCTATGTATGCATTACAGCAAAGGTTCTGTGCGCAGTTGTTACTCAATGTTATTCCTCTCATCAAATGGATACAGTACTGCAAAGCGTTGGTCCATCCTGTAGTGGATTTCGTGCTTACAAGGCCTTCCGCCAACGAACAAGCTAGGCAATTGAATAACTTCATGACTGTACTGGAGTGTCATGTAAGAGGCGGGTATACGCGGAGTTGAAAGACAGTAACAGACTGGATTATCTTTCCACTGCTTCGAATGTGGAATCAAGTATTGGCATCGAATGATTATGATGGTAATATTTGGTATGTTTGGTGAGTTACGCAACATCCGATACATATTGATAATTTATATCGACGTTTTTACACATGCATTATATTACTGACCGGAACTATTTTGTTAACGACACATGAGTAGTAAGCCAGATTTTAGTTATCAGTTTATATCCATTGTGATCTCATCAATCGATAGCCTACCAAGGAAATCGATTACAATACACTGCCATATTGCAGACCATCTCTATTGAAACTAGCCTATAATCATGTGGTGTTCTCCTTGCTCTCCAGAGTGTGATAAGGGCATTCTGTTCTTTAACGAATGGCGAACGTGAAAGGCTATCACAAAATTATTTCAGCAAACATATAAGCAGCCATCATTTGCTGGGGTGTGTATGTTGATATTGTATATGAATTGTGTTACGTAACATATACCTTGTAAACAGCCGACTTTCCCTTATTGTACACTATTCAAAACACGCTATTACATAGAAGCAGCTGTGATATTGCCAATTAATCATTATCACGTGGTTGAAAGCAATTTAATTCTATTTGCACGTTTGATAATGAATAATACAGGCAATCCATAATACAGAACATCATCTATTATCGACGGTAGTGTATACAATGGGGGTTGCAGTGCACCTATATTCCCATTCTTGCACTAACTAGCACGGCTGATGCCAGGAGATTGGGTTGCAAATTTGTTTTTAACCATCGATGTCTCGCATTGTTTTTACACAACACAGCTTTAACGTATGTAAATTTTCTAACAAACTCTGAAATAACTGAAGCCGTTTGGTTGTCAAGTAGAGATTTGGATGTCAGTCAGCTAGAGGTACACACAGACAGAGCTTCCAATGAGACAAGCCAATGAGTAAATGTTCAAATGCCTTTGGTTAACACCAAGGTCAGAGATAATTGTGTATATTGTTAATAGTCATTATGTAGTCTTAAGCAATGCCCCAAATTAAACGAATAGATGAACTCTGCAATTTTAGGTACTTAAGCCCCCAAAATCAGCATAATGAGCTATTATCATTTCAGTTTACAACGTTAGTGTTTGTGTTCTGCTGATATATCCAATCGCAAAATAATAATGTAAGCGTTTTAATTGGATTTATCATTATTTTATCGGGTATGTAGGTTTTCATCCATTTTGGATGATTAGTATCTTTCAAAATGATTGTTTTGCTCCCATCTGTTGTATAAATTTGTATGTTTCCTAACTTATTGTGCTTGTTCAACCTTTAACAATAACCTTTGCTGGTTCATTTTTATTTATTTTCCGTGTACACTGGTGCGATGATGGATCACAGATTTTGTTCTGGGAGACAGTTGGATACCCAGAGCATATCGAGTCAGATGAATATGTGATTATACATCCCATTCGATTAAAGTGTTTCGTTGGCTAAAAATAACAACTTCCCCGATCCAGGACCTTGGTGGTCCTCCTCGATCGGTAGAGCAGATTGTCTGGCAGCAACAACAAAATGTGCCACAAGTAAAATAGAAGATAGCTGAAATGATAGCAATTATTAACATGGGCGCACTGTTCAATGGCGTTGCAATAGAGATATAATCCTAGGAGCTTTGTATGATGTTTGCGGGTTCAGGTAGTCCAAGGAGATTAAACACTTTAGAACACGTTAAAAATTAAAAATTATCGTGTACACGGAGTTGCCGAGAACGATATACCTCGTTTTGATCATTTAAATGACAAACCGTTAAAATGATTATGCAAGTGTGACTTCGATAAAGAGCAACTGCTCACTACCTCTTCGCTTGCCAACAAAGACATCACTTACAGTGCGATAAAAGTGCTGACACACAACTATAAAGCGCAATGCAAACAATAATATTTATTATATTATGGCATACTTCGGGATACATTATGTAACAAAATGCATGATTGGCCTAAACTGTTGCCTTTCAACGAACTATTATGCGCACACATTTCCATATACATTCTATTGCACGTGCTACCCCATGGTCACACGAAAGTGCTTCCAACTGGAATGCAATCAAGTGTTAACCCAAATATCGCTTACAGCGATGTTCGGGGTACGCCAGTTTCTTGCCTCTATTTACAGCTCTTCTTCTGACATACATGATCTTAGACAAATACCGCGCTAACAGCCAGGTCCATAGCTACTGATAAGGGATTCTCATTCACCATGTGTAACCTGAGACATTGCGCGAGCGATTCTAGCAAATGATCCTCGCACTACTGTAACTCATTATTATATCAGTGGATGGCTTTATTCACGGAATGCTAGGGTTACTCATGCACTATTATGGTATGCATGAAATTAGGCCCGTTAATAGCAATATCCTCACCATATATATATATATATATATATATATATATATATATATATATATATATATATATATATGTTTATACATATAAATATATATGTATACATATATATATATATTTATATATATATATATATATATATATATATACGTTATATTATGAAACAGTTTATATATCTAATTATTATATATGAGATCATATTCCGCTAATATGCATTACCGACAACTAGTAACTGTTCCATTGGACAAAGATATATGTCGAAGATACATGTCTATAGAGGGCTCTTTTGTGAATCAGTTTTGAGCCAGTAATTATTATAATCAAACCATGAGATCGTATTCCGCTAATACCACCACTGCATTATCTGCATAAGCAGCAGCAGACACACGGTTTATTCTGGTATATTCGAGCAGGCTTCCGAAATCTAACTATACCCGTCGATATCCACAACCGACTGCAATATCGTTTTCAGCATTTATCCCCATAGAAAATACAGCATAACGTACTGCTTGAGTCGGCTATTTTATGTAGAAGCATAGAAAAGAGTGATACAATATACTCTCGTATATATCAAAGGTGTGCGTTGTTGGAAATAATATTATGAATGGTACAAGAGAAGCTACAGGAAAACCTGTAGTGAAAACATCTGCTTAGAAGTCATTGAAGGATGCTGGAATGAAGAACTACAAACTTTGTTATCATGCTGTTTGCTTCCAATAACTTCGTGCATTGCCCCAGACTAACATCAACAGTCTCAGCCTGAGCTTGGTGTTATGGTGTAATAAGGGTCATTCCAGGGCAGTCGCCTCATATTAAGTAGCCCATTTACCATCGGTGCAGGTCACGACCAGGATTTGTTTAAACTAATAGCATTATAGCTTTCGTTGTCTTGAACTGCAGCCACACTGCTCGCTTTGTGGTCTCTTAACCAACACTATCAGCTAACTCTCAAACGGGCATTATAGTGATTGCACAGTTTTAAGTTGATCATGTGTATGACAGTGACCTTATTCATCGTGGATAGGGTGCTAGGATGTGAGGTGATTACTGTTATGGTCCGTTGTGGCTGCTTATGTGCGTCCCGGGCTGACTTTGGAATTATAATTAACTGCCTTCTGTATTTGCCGTTTCTTGCCAACTAATGTGGCTTAGATACCATTACAATCTTAAGTTATTTGTTTACCGACAACAACAAATTCTGCTACAATGGGTGAATGGAGTACAGTCGACGCATTGAATGCCTTCCTTATGTCTCACTGCGGCATGTTTATGTTAATACACACATTGTCAAAAGTTAAACATTTTTGCACATAAGGCTTGTCATATACACGTATTGCGGTATATACACAATCAGCAAAGACATCTTGTTGACGGAAGTCTGTTTAATTTCATACAATATTCTTTACTATTGTTTAGCATTTCCAATGGTTTGCCGGCATGATCTGAGAACACGAAGAAGAAAAGCTGGCTCCTTTGCATATATATCTGGCTCGAAACCATAGTTCGTTCCATCAGCTATGATCACATCATTTCAATCAATCCTCATGATTTCTATTGTAGTCAATCCTCGCTTGAATTTGAAGATATGAATTTACATTAAGTCGGCTAGTTTATAAGTGGTACTGAGTATTAGTTTATAAATACATACGCATAAAATGAAATAAACGAACAAATACCGGTCTTGTCCTTATGAATCAATTATTATTGCTACAGATTCCACCTTTCCTGTCTACCAATTTACACATAGCAGTTGTAGGGTTTTGTAACCGAATCGAAGCTTGAAGGGCCGGTTGGGTGTACGTAACGGCAACTGCTGCCACTACCAATCGATCGTTATAATATTTGTTATATATGACGGTTCCTGTACCATTAACTAACTGGCTATACATAAGTATATAGGGACATTGTTTGACCATAACTTATATCTTGATGACATATTTTGGAAAGCGTTATCATTCTATCTTGCAAAGGTTATACCCTCTTCCAATGCAAACTTGTTTCCCAACTGTCATCATGTCGTTTCTAATGTGCATTACGCAAGTTTCATATTGTGCTGATGAATACCAGATTATATTCACATAAGCTTTCTCATAGTATCAGCAAGGCACACTGTCATATTGAAGAGCTATCGGTCTGAATCAAAAAGGAACATTTCATGTTTATTAGTTAAGGTAAAAACCTCCACTGGTGCTGTAATCTTACATAGTTTGGGAATATATAAAGATTATTTTACTGATAAACCGTCAACATTTTATTGTCTTGATATTTAACGAAAAATTCCATATCTTACATACATATACCGTAAGAGTAATTGACAAAAACGTAGTTTATAATAAACGTAAATTTATTCTTATGAACAAACCCTGTAACATGCTTATGGCTCCATATATCATAACAGCTGCTTGAATAAGGGTGAAAGCAACCACTGACTCCACATAGCGTGATTAGAACAACCAATAAGTACATATGAGAGGGTAACTGGACCTTAAAATACTTATTAATCATGTCGTTAAACCTGCGTTCTATGCTAAAAGTCGCTGCCATTCCCTCTAACCCGAAAGAGACTGTTCGGGTTTTGTATTTTTAGCTGATGATCCTTTGCAAGTAGTTGCCTAAAAGAACGTCTTGAATATGGCCGCAAACTCATTGGAAGAGCCATAATTAGGTGTATAACCTCAAATGTGCTGCACCGAAACGCCCACATATTGACTAGAAAATATGCTTATGAGACCCTGCTTATTCTGTAAACGACAGATCGACCCTTTGGCACCCATCATTCTTAAGTGGTCGCGCAAATATAACTTGGGAGTTTGAATATTTTAGTATATATATTGTGTCATTGAAAATTCTGTTTTACGATCACCAGATAATATCTGGCAATAAGTGAATGATCATAAGTAAACATTACACCATGTACAAACTGCAATATAGTTACAGTTGCAAAAACAATTTTGTTCAACACAAACATGTATTTGATAATACTGCTTTCGCAAATGGGTGCGTAATTTGACAGACTCCTGTACATATCATCGCATTCACCTAGTCATTGGCTCAATTCAAAGGTTGCATCACACAATTATGACATACAATCAGCACAATTTCTAAGCAAATGCATCATAACGTACAATGCTATTAGTTGGTCAAAATGGGTCGTCCTATTTCAGACTCGGAAACTTAGAAAAAAATATCATTCAGCGGATAATATTGCATTATGCACCTGTGCTCTAATGCAGACTTTCAAGTAAGTTTAGTAAATGGTTATGAAGTCTTTATTCCAAACGGCCCCATTTGCTTTTCAGCCACAAAATGAGGCTGTAAGTCGCGATATTTATGGATGAAATTGGTGTCGCAAGAAAGACCTGCAGACCATAAAAAGGTCAAATGTTCGGACGCTGGTGGCCTTTCCGGATATTAAGTGGTTAATCGCTAATTGTTAATATCTAGGTATATGGTGGGGCGGTAGGTCACATTTTGTTTGCTAGAATCATGATCCAATTCAAATAAGCCCATTCCCAGTATCTAAATGCTCTTGATCCTAACAATAAGGGCCGATGATTACAACATCTTTAGGAATGTGATTCCTCAATGTCACTATGACATGAAGCAGCAAAATTGGCGAACATTGAACTAAAAACGTGCGGGCATCGCACTAAGCATATGGGATGTGCCCAGCTGAGCGCAATAGCATTGTTAACAGAAGATCGAGGCAATGCGTCACTAAATGTTACAGGTTTATATTGGTCGCTTAAATAACGCTGTATATGACCGTGTTGTCTCATTTAAATTACTATCATACGGTATTAATGGACAATCATGGCAATTGCTACTTTCCAGATGTCATAATGTGGACTGACGCTAGAAACCATAAAAGCTTTTAGAGTACTGCATGCTGTATATGTAAGATGTTTGTATCCCATTTCAAGTTTAAATTCCACTAATGCCATTCAGCCATATTATTGGCATTTGCAACATTGACGCAAAGCATATTGTACCGTCGTCAGACCAGCAGTTTTGCTCACTTTGTAAGCTGGGGTAATGGAAAATAGTGAGAGCCTTTAGACACAAACGCGTTTAGCAGTTGCGATTATTCTGTTGCAGAAGAGTATTGGAGAAAAACGTAGGTCCATGGACAAAATCAAGCAGCTGTACCAAGCACGGGATTGAATAATTAGTGATAAGAGCTACTATGTCTCTGTTCGTTTTGTTTATTGTCATATGATATTTTTTCCCATATAAATCATTTCTGTCGATATTTACCATTAGTTTTTTGGGGAATGACTAATAAAAGACCAAATGCCTTGTAAGTTAGGCCGTAGCATTGTAAGTAAGATGTTTAACTAGCTATATAAATAAGTAGAATATATTTTCGATGCATGAAAAACAATTGTGTTTCACATACAGAATTATAATAATTATAGATTCAATAATTATGCTCCCGTTCAGCTATTAAAATATTAGTTTTATTTACACAAGCTTTCAGAGTAGCATGCCTAGCGTTGTATGCTATCGCTAACGTAGATTTACACATTATTATTATTTGATTAGGCATTACCGAACATCAAAAACGACTTATGTTATTTGTTCAAATGTTACATAAAAAAAACTCGAGATCGAGGCAAACCGGTCTATATCGCAATAACAATTCGGCTATGAATCATCCGTACTCCCGGATAATCGCCGCTTTACATAAACAAATTATACTGCTATTATGTACATACGATATTTAATAAGTATATTCTATAGATCTTCGATGCGTGGACTGGCTTTGCATATTCCACGGCACATTGTAATATCTACTGGATTCATTTGAATCTAGACTAAATTAATGTATAATGATAGTGCAGAGATTGGATCAACAAGGAGCTCAAAGAATTCTCTAAACGGCTAACAGGGTTATTTCGTCTACTTTAAACATACGATACTGGCACAACAATCAAAGTTACTGAAACACCGCTGCATTTGCCATGAAAGCGAGATTTTTAAAGATAGATTTCATATGTAGTAATGACCACCATGAGGTGATAGCTGTAGGAAGGGATGGTACTGTTTTATAACAATTTCCATTAATCAGACTAGCACTATTAAGTATTCAAGAGTAAAATGCTCAATAATCATCATAGTAGTAATAGTGTCTACCAGAATGCCGATAGGATTATTCTTTAAGTTTGGATAGCTATCGTGCAAATTGGTTGACCCCATTGTTGTTCGTATATGATGAAGCCAAGGAAAATCCTATGGCCATGAGGTTTGTTAACTGTTTGGATTAGCTAGGGGCCCCATGGGGAACTTCATTAGTGGTATCCTGTACGACAACGGGGCATATGAAGAAATAGCGCCGCTTTTTGTGACTTAATTAATTTCTTCCTTGGCTGCTATGCTCCTGTTTTGATGCATTCAAATAAACTTAGAGCCGCAACGTTAATGTAAACCCTAACGCGATAAAATATAAGCCAATACTTGTAATATTACAAATACCAAGGGTTGAGACGGGGTAGTGTAAGGGACCTTATATCCAATATTAAAACTGTCACACTGTCGAAAACCCCAAATGATCAAATATTTCCGATCAGCGATGTAGTGACAAATAAATATCTGAAATATTGTTATCCTTGCAATATGGCATAATGTCACTGTGAATTGGTGGCAAGATTCACAAGATAAATGAAGAGCGATCGTTTTGATCTCTGGTGATGTAAATATCTCCAAACACTCCTGGCTTGATTGCTGCTACACTGCTAATTCTTCTACGAGACAAAAAGTTTTCCTATCTAGCCCTTTTAGAGATATCTTGAGTCCTCTCTCAAAACATTCCAAATAGTAACTGATAATGATACGGTCAATAGAATAGCAGATTATTCCAAGTATTAGAACAGAAATCACACAAACTAATTCGAATAACATCGCGCATCTAAGTTCTATAGTCATTAGAGAAGATATAACACTCGGAAGCATAGGACCATAGTTTTAAAACCAAATGAAGCACGTCACGAAATTAACACCACGAAACGACCTCGCATCGATCCGTAGACTAATATTTAGTGTACATCATTTGCCGACGGTGAGTAAAATTCAATTGCATTCAACGGTCAACTTTTCTTACCCTAGGTTATATGAATGGCAGACAATTAGGCCAATAGCACCGTCGTGGTCTTGATAAAGAATGACGGCTGCCCACAGAAACGCTGAAGTGCGTCGCTGTTTATACATTCTGACCATTAAAAATGTAAGGCAAATATGGTAGTACACGTACTGGTAAAGTGCAAGGCATCAAGCTACCAACCCATCAGACAATATGGCTGAAAACGTGCAAGCCTGCAACTATGAAAGTGTAGTTGAAAGTGTGTTGACTCAATATAGAAAGTTTCATTGCAATAGAACAAAACGAATCGATTAGAAAATAGGGAAATGTCACAAACATAATGAATGTGAAGTACCAACGGCAATACAACAAAATCGAAAGCTGACATTTTCATCGATCGTTGGCACCATAAAACGGCTTTTTGCGCTGTAGTTCTTTGCGTAAGGTCGCGAGTTTAGCGGTCGGTGTGTCCGATACGGAATAGTCTTTGTTTATTACCGACGTGATTGAAAAATCGGGAGGCAGTGCACGACACGGTTATATTCCTCGTAATTACCTATATATCGAAAATATCCAGTGAGTGATAGCGCCAGACGGGTCGAGTGAATAATAAGCATAGGTTAGCTCTTTATTTCTACTTGTTAACGGAAGTGTATGAGCTATTCATCAAGCGCTGAACAATAACGTGTGCAGTGTATCGAGTGTATGTTGCATAATCATGCAATACATCATAAAAAGTCGATGCCTTTTTGAACAACCGTTCTGAATAGGAATAGCATTAACATTTAGTGTAGTGAGTGTATTTCTTGTTTCTCTTCTGTAGTGGCCTGAGCGGTATACTCAGATATATCAAGACTTCACTGCGTACGAGATATATTTATTGACTACGATACCAACACCGCGTTATAACCGGTCTTTTGCTGTATATATTGGAGTCACGTCCACCCGCTTCGGATCCTGGGGGTAAGCTCCCAAAACTTGGACGCTCTTCTAATATATACCCAATCCCATGTCCCCTCATGAGACCAGCTCTGCCTGAAATTGGCTGACCAATCACAGGCGGCCACTATACTGACCGATTACAACGAGGCCCATACATATTATGTCACAGTGGAGTATACCTTTAAGGGCGTGATGTGGAGTTTAAAAATAAACTAGTTAAACCATACAACATTAGCCTTAAATCTACATCACCCTGTTTATCATTGAAAACAGATGAATTGCTCTTAGCTGAGTTGAAGACTCAAATGATTGCATGTTTCGATCGGGTGCAATTAACGACAGACCATCAGCAATACCAAGTGCACCTACACATTTACGACCAATATGATATCCAACTTTAGACGTGACAGACGGATGAGTAGTTCATCGACTTAAGTGAAAAAAGCAATTGGAAACAGCCATGTGCCCTGCTTCACACCTTTGTACAGCTACAACTATCCGACATTTCATTATCCCATTGCACCCACAATAGTTGAATGTTGGGATCCGTTGGCATACAAATGAACATTGATAAATTAAATAGTTTCCTGTAGTATGTTTAATATTTTTAAGGGTCTAAATATAATCAGTAGCAAGCAAGCATAACCGCTTATGGATACCAACGTCAAGTCACCAAGCACAAGCCAATCCCTTGCTTATATTGTCTCGTGCTCTCTTTGCCTATATGTTATAGTCAGTCGTCGTAGATATTCCTGAACTATACAGCCGGACAATTCCATATACAAGGAGTGCATATAAGGAGTAGTGGCAACAGTGGGCGTTCAGCGGGCATATGCACGGTTATTCATCAGTCAACCGCAGGGCACACAATGGATCCGCGAACTGAATTTCAAGGCAAGCAGGACTTGTTCCTTTGGCGATTCTGGTCTTTTGTTTCCAGATAATATTAATCGAACAGCGAATAGATCTATTCAGTTATAGCACACATATAAAGGCCACATATCTCCTCCCAAAAATTATTCGCGTGCGAAGAGGACTACGGCCGTGTGGAAGCATTGTTCTAGTTATTGTGTGCCTCGTACATATCAGCGGTTACAATAGGATCCGCTTTCTTCTAGTCAGCACAGTATATCAACGGCCATTTGGTAATAGCAACAATACTATGTATGACTAGCTGTGCACTAAGTTGTCCGGTGCTTGAGCGGATAACAACACGCGTCCAATTTTACTTGTCTTCGTGGCTGTTATATTAATTGCCATAGTACACACACTATTCCAATATTAAACGTGAGTTCCGTAGTAGTTTATCAGAAGAAGGTTTTCTTAATCCTGCCAACCTTATTTGTAAAAGTACAGCTTCTTCCTTGATAATGTCGCTTTGAAAGACATAACCAATTGAAAATGAAGAAATGTCAACAATTATTCGACCTTCTAAATAACCGCATTAACTAGAAACACGCAATAGCAGAATATCAACAGAATGAGTATGATCGACCATTGCCAACAAATTGCACATATGATTACCCAAGACGATATGTATTCTCGCAAAGTTCAACTTGAATGAGCCGCATTCTTAATCCGATGATTAAATTACTGTGTTACGTTCAAGCGTCTTAAATCTGTTAGCAAGCCACGATTTGTGTTTACCTGCATTTTAGAATTATCTATTCTGCTAATATTACTTGATAGAAATAAAAACGACATCAATGAAACGGCGTCATTGCACCATTGGACGATGTTGAACGAAACATGTAAAATAAATATATAATCCCTATGACTTCATGCAAGAACATCGGCTCCCAATCCAACGTGGATACCCAGCAAAAATGTAAATGCCTGTTTCCACGTTGGTTGGCTGATCCATCTGATGCTATGAGTTAACAAGAGGCCAGCATAATAATTGATAATAATGACAGGTTTTCGGCTCTGGTAGTCTTACCCGCATAAACAAATCGAAGATATACGGGAGATACGTCAATCACCACAAAAGCACTGCAGTTTAGCATGAGCTTTACTTCACAAATTCTCCAAAACAAATCGTGAATTATCAAAACTATAGGTTAATCAATAATCTAGCAAAGCTTGGAGTATCAACGACGCCTGATGGTTCAACGTAATGCTATGATTGGATGACATCAAACCTTAATAACAGTACAAAAGCCTTTAACAGATACATGGCTAAGCTTGAAACTCATCTTTGCGATCTAATCACATAGCATGTGAGATAAGCTTAGCTCAGCAGTCCTTAATGCACAGCAAGGTCACCCAACGCCTATAAAGGGACTTGTGATTGATCTAAAAGTATTCCGTCTAGTATTACACCCGTGTATCATACGATTTCCCGCCGACTGTCTAAAACGTTTTACTTGATATATTTGTACAGAATCGTCCGACTCTTCGTAGGATATCCATTTTCTGCTAGCCTATATTTTTGTTTGCCACGCAACAGAAACGGTACATTTATTGCACAATTGATCTCTTGATTTGTCGACCCTGAGTCTTATTAATTTGCTTTGGGTGACAATGTCCGCTTTCATCTGCACTACCACTGTAAATGGCAAAGGGTTCAGCAAAACATAGCATCATGACCGTTCTAAAAGAGAATCAGATGATCACCTAACCACATCAGTGCGGCAGAATTTTAAACCCAAATAGTAATAGCATGCCACGGCAAACATAACATCAAATGCCAGATACATAACAACAGCTGATTGTTACCCAAGGCAATATAATCTATTTGAGTATACATTCAATATCTATTATAGCAAAATCATACAAATATAAAGAAATCCGGATGAGCTGCACACAAAGTCTCTAATCCATGACCAGAGTATCAATGTATTCCATCAAGAACAACCGTTTTACTGATATAACATATTGTGATATTTGTATTCAAGCATAAGATGACTACCAAGCCTCTAAAAACTCCCATAGATCATACAGAACAGCCACTTAGGTTAGCGATTATAGGTAAGTGGTGGTCGCGGTAATATGGTGGTAGTTCTACACACGAACACACACACATACCCACACACATACACAAACACTGTCCATTACGAGTGACCTAAGTGTAAACGTGCCACAAATATTTATATCTAAAGAATGGTGCTTAGACATAACGTACCCATTATCGGGGACTTACGGTGCGTTCTATAACTGAACAAAATTGCTATGTATACTATATGTTTGGTGAGAAATTAAAACGTGACATGCATGGCTATTACCTTGATGGTGAAATCGGCATAACTATTTCCATGTTAAACCCTTTGTGCCATATATACGCAGGATTTTCAATCACACAACATAACGTTTTGCGCAATAAACCGCTGTTATTGCTGCTGGTTCGATTGATTTTCAATTAGAATGTACATGCACATTAATTACCGCATTAATGGCGCTTCAATATATTGAAGCATACTACCAGTACATACACTGTATGTAACAAGTGCGTATATATCGTGTATGCTGATGGGCAGTATTAGCAAAATGGTGATGTACCAATTACCAAGGCGTATTTATAATTGCTACGTAGTCATTCGCTTCTAAGGAAAGGCTAATGTGTTCAGTAAGCATGAGTATTATCAGGGTCACTTCTGCGATTGGTCATCTGTTCACATAATTGATTCAATACAAATGTGCTGATCAAGGCAGACCATTCACGCATCAACCATGATCTTGACATAACATGGGTTTAATATTGTGCGTTAGCGTTGGATCTTAATTCCAATACTTGATAATGGCGAAGTACACATTCTCCGTTTGCTGACCATTATGTAATTTGCTCGCAACTAGGCAATGAGGCTGTACGGTTACTTCGGTATATTTGAATGTTTTCTGCAATTGTACTTACATAGTAATATTGCTCGATGTATGTGGGACCAACCAGTAACTGTGACGCATCGAGTTTAACCATTGGTCAATTTTTATTTTGTTTCGTATGTGCACCATTTGCATTGCAAATTTGTTGTAAGGGTGCCTACCATTCATATAAAACAAACATCAAAAGTCGACTGACGACAAATGCAAATAACATCTACAAAATCTTCCCATGTCATCTTATAAACTATTTAACATAATGCAATGATAAGAATTGTCAACCCAGTTTTGTGTGACCGCCACAATACCTCATAAACGTAAGTTATAGAATATGATGCGGATACATAATTAAACTATCGACGTGGTTATTATTTCACAAGTGTATATTTCAAACCGCTCCACTCCTGGTGATTGCCTACCTCGTAATATATATCCTCATATACTGTGTTAAATGTGATATTTATAATTGTTGGAGTAATTGTTTTCAATATACTGCCACTTGTTACGATTATTGCATGCGCATTAATGTTCAAGGAACTGTCCTTCAAGATGCCTCTTATTCTGATGAGATAACAACTACTTCCCCAACCACGCTTCTAATTTGCAAAATTATCCAAAACGAAGTATATGTTCTTCCAGTCGTTGATTAAGATTTATCCCAGTGAGGTTAGAATTGCTTTGAGGATGATGGTCTAATGACTACTTAGAGGAGTCCTAAATACGGTACTTTCAATACCGTATGGTGCTCACTATACAGAGGACATCTCTTGAAAATGATAAGAAATGTGATCCCATATATCATTTCAGTACTAATGTACCAGGGAACCACAGCGGTGAATAGTGAAGAAATATGTCTAGGCCTGTGGTTAAATTGGTAAGAGGAGGATGTGATGTACCTTAGTGTGCTATCAATTATTGAAGATGCATCCATCTGATTAATATTGTGTTGGAGGTAGATAGTTGCGCTGATAGTTTTGATGGCCACTAATTGTACATGTGTGAATATGCTTTGGGATGCATCATTTCAATCGACGTAATAACCAGAAGTTATTTAACAATGGTAAGTGCGTTGTTGTTATTGTGGTTTGAGTCATCATAATAAAGTCATTATTAAAACTATGGGATTGGACACGGATAATATTATGAATAACCCTTTAACATATATGGCAGAATCCTTAATTCCCCATAGCATAAGCTTTCTTCCTGTGTATCATCAGACAATGCATGGTTACAATTGTCGAAAGCACACGCCAAAAGGATAATAATAATGCTTGGAATGTAAAACAGTCGGATGGTTTCGATTATTGAATATAAATTGCTCTGCGTATCATGCGACAGAATGAAATTCGTTATGGCAAAACTATGTCTTACAAGCACATTCTACACGTGGCGATTTCATCCGAGATCTAGGTAGAAGCATATTATGTCCATTATCAGCACCATACCTGTGCCTTAACTAGTATACCATTATGCCTGTTTTAATAGCCATCATTTAATAAGTTATGATATGAATTATGATGATCAATTGAAGTGATATGGTTACATTGAATGCAATAGGATTATGTGTTTCATAGCTATTGCACGAATTTCATTGCGCTGCAGAAACGATTGAATGTTCCTGTCAACGAATGCAAAATTACCAATTGAATATCAAAGCACACCCTTATGCAATCGCTCTAGACAAAGACTTAAGTTGCTTCATATAAATCTCAAACAACTCTGTTTAATAAGGATTGGAGTGGTCTACCGATACATTAGATATAGTTGTATTTACGTAAGACATACTGCGAAGAAACATCGGAGATGAATATTTGAAATATAGATATTTCCGTTTGCGCACTGCAGATATGATTGATGGCCCTCTGACAAATGCATATAATGCTTCATACGTCTCCTCGAGTTATTTAAAATTGATCGCAAGGCTGGTGAATATGTATCTCTTAGCTTTCCTTGCGTCAGGAAAGGCAGAAAATGCTGATTGACAGCTGGTATCTGTCGAGCGGCATTAAGTACTCACGGACGAATGCTAGTACTCTTGAGGGTTATATTGGATTTTATGTTTGGAAATATTGCTTGGTAGTGGCTTATTATTTTGTACAATTTGAATATTATTGCGTAGACACAATTATTCACTGCATATTGAATAATAGTACAAATACCTTGCGAATGTGACATTTTTGTTTAATCAATTACCGACTTCCGATATCGACTGTGATATCTCTAAAAACGTCTATAGTACCACACAACTCACAATTGATTGGGCCAGGCATGAATATGCCAGTATTCAATAAGTTAGACACTTTCTTACCCATTAGCCAACACAGTATTCAATAAGTTAGACACTTTATTTACCCATTAGCCAACACAGTAACAATAAGCACACTGGTTTAGTATGTCGGTACTTTCCCGTTATATAGTATGGTGGCCTATTTGTTCGTTACACATTTGTATAAATAATTTTTTTCGAATTAAACAGATGTAAATTTGAGGATCAGTCCGTAAAACAGGTGCCACAAATCTTATGTTATATTGAGTTACACTTTGTTCACAATAGAACATCAATATACAATACATTTACGCTTCGCAACAACAAATTACTCAAACACCACACATTCGTCGGTAGCAATACAGAAAATCAGCACCAGTCTTAACATCAAGAATTGCAATATCCATTACGAACAATGTCTGTCAATCTTCATTCGAGCAAACCAAGAAGATGGCTCTGAAAGGTTTTTTGACAATCAATTATTCTATCTTAAAAAGTACCATCTTCGTGCTAGTTGGTATTATTCCACAACAGTACCATTCATAGCATTTATGTAGAGCTTATTTTAACTCTTCATTTACTCATTACAAAGTTTTAAATAATAATCATCAGACTTCCACCGCGCCAAACGATTGACTGCCAGATTGACATACTACAAAATAGTTTTCCGACCGCAAACAATAGCGTGACAATCGAGCAACAGAACCGATAACGAAATACGACCTTTGCATGCATCGCTCATCAAATTATTGATGTCTAAGTCAATATTTCAAATATGGTGATGCCACGGGTTGGTGATATTATAAGTCCCAGGTCTTAGTACATGCCTCATTCTCCGAAGTTACTTTGTGCCCATGCTCTCTAAATGTGATGAAATATTGCGTTCATTTTGTGTTAGTTATATATACTTACTAATTAATTGATAACGATTGTTGACTGATTAAATATTTTAAGTAGATCTAATGCTCAGGTTATAATCAACTATATTCGTATATCTTTGACCCTAAGGGAGATCTTTTAAAACCTCCTGTTGTGAAGCGTGTGAAATCGGATTCAGTTGTATGCATGCGGCATCGTACAATGAAAGACGCTACGTTCAGTGTGGCACTTTGAGCTCATTCACCTCGTATATTAAGGTCACAAATAATATACGCGTTATATGAACCTAACAAGCGCCAATTGGTTCATAACAAGTACTATGAACATAAATTGAAACGCAAGTTAACAAACGTGAGAATCGTATTGATTATATATTATTTGATCAGCGACCGCAGGTATCAATAAAATGCATTCTACCTGTGGCCAGTTAGCGTTTTGTTGATTGATCTATGTTATGATAGTCTTGCTTTATGTAACCATAGACCTATGGTACGTAAAAGCCGCGTAAACGATATTTGATATGCCTAAATAGTAAATAATTTAATAACTGAAGTAAGCGGCCGTAGCTTGTACATGAAAAAGTGTCATTAGTGTTATAGCATTTATGTAGTCCATGTATTACCTTGGTAGTTCCGGTCATTCTTTTTGCTTTATTATATATGGACAGCATGTGTTCGCCCGGATAAGTGGGCAGCTTTGCCTAGGAGCGCTATTGGCAAGTTATATTGACATTCTGTGCTTTTGTTCCCTATCCACCCAGCTACACAACCTGTTATGTGGACTAAACGGATTACTCAGAATTGAAGGAGAAGGTCGGGTGTATATGACCGTTACTCCTCTGCGACCGGGGACGCAGCTAAGCTTTCCCTAGGAGCGCTATTGGCAAGTTATATTGACATTCTACGCCTTTGTGTGGGTGTTGATAGAGATGAGTGATGCCTGTAACACTAATCTTTCTAATTCATTGTCTTGACAACAGCAAACGCTGTTATAGATACCTCAAATTCCCTATCCACCCAGCTACACAACCTGTTATTTGAATGCTAAATAATTATTACACCATTGTTTATTAACCTCTTTGTGTGTCCCACCTGTGCAAATTGACAGCGGAACCGTAACATGGCGCTTCGTTATCGAACCTGTCGTTTATCAATCTATGGGCGCATTAAATTAACTGTCAGCCAACAGAGTGAAAGTGCCTTCGGCGACTGAAAAAGCTACACATTACCTATACCCATATTGCATTGCTTAGAAACACGAGCGGTGATTTATCACAACATGTAATGCTTCTTTTGTGATTCCACATGGTAGCGATGAACATCATATAATGTCTCATGCATCTCCATAGTCTGTCTTATTGCGAGTAAGAAGAAGTATACTCCGACTACCCCAGGCATCATTGAATTAAGCCAGCTACCATGGTCAGATACCGCAAGGTAGACTCTACTGAACGAAGGCACTCTCCTGATATGTAATGATTTGTGAATACGGTTTCAGCGTTAACAACTACCCAAATAGCGCTCCTTGCCACAATAATTATCTCACCCGAAGTGTATATTGACATTGAGGCTGTTTGATAACTATATGAATGCATTGTCTTGGTTATCATCTAGAAGACGGAGAGAAAAAGTTGAATGACAGAATTATTTGCGTGGGAAGATAATTTTAATCGACTGCTTACTGATAATAGAAGCCTTTGGGTCCTTATATTTTTCTGTTGGCATCAATTTGGCCTGGTATTACATAAAAATGTGGGTA
>CM067354.1:11571730-11586730 GCA_034190875.2 Urechis unicinctus
TGGTAAAATTGATTGTGGCATACAGAACAAAATTGTTGAGCTCAGTTGGCTTTTTGTTTACCAAGGCCAAATGATGTGACAACACGAGGTTTTATTATCGCCACTCTTCGAGTATATGTGTGAGAAAATGATCTGATGACCACAAAACAATACACGATACAGCGCTTTGCTGTAGCTTGTAGCTAAATGACGTACTCGAGAAGAACATGCATGGCCAATTGCATTTAGGGACTGCTGTGAGCACGCAATATTGATTAGATCAGTTTCGTACATAAGGATTAGGCAGCAAATTATTGGGATTGTACACATCTCTGAATAAGAATGAATAAAGCTGTGTGATATATCGTCTACACTTGTGCCTTCTCATTCAGAGGTGTTTTATATCTGTGAGAGCATTGCTTGAAGATTGGTTAGTTGTGACCATATATGCAAAGCATTTGGCAACCCAATCAAGCTCAATGGCGGTTATATGTATTGGCAAATGTCAGAAATCCGTCTTTCAATTTTAGTTTTAAGATACTTAATTGCTCAGCAATTAAACATTGATGCGATTCGGAAGCTACTGTGATAGCTGAGTGGTCGCTGCTCAGAAGAATTTATCCTTTATTGTAAGCAATCACGAACAGCACATGCGGTTTGATGTGCATGGAGCATTCGATTTTAATTTAATGGCATTGTATCCCGTCAATGTCTCTGAAGTAAATTGCATAAATAGCACCGAAATTAAAATATGATCAGCAGGGGAATTCGCACTCTCAGCAACTATTTATGTAACTGCTGCTGCACATAAATGTAGTGGTTAATACTTAACCTCATGTGCAATCTAATCGCCTCAATGTGGCGCATTCTTAAGTAATGTTCCCATTGCCTATTGAAAACGTAACAATACTTCGGGAAATAAGCCTCTATCTTAATTTCTACATTTTTCGGCCATATCATTAAATGAGCTGTGCACAATTTTCCATATATCTAATAGCACAACATGTTAGTTTCTCCCATAGTCATAACGATACCGCATTTAATAAATATGCCATGTGCTGAGTGGCAATCAGTTCATTGATGCCGAACACTATGTAAGGGTTATGGTAAAATATGTAGCAACTAACCTGTGACTGAAACGATACAGAAGGTTCTTGTTAATGTTGGTGGCAAGGCCATCACCCACTGTGCTTGTAATTATAACCTATCTGTCATTAGTATCCTAGCATCGCCATTACGGGGTTGATAACACACTTACCCTTTCCTCAATAAAATATGAATATATCCGTTGGTAAGACTCCTCATCGTCGCCAATGGCGTGAATATCAGTGAATAAGCAACTGGAGAGTTTTCTCCCAGTGGCTAATTCAAATCAAGCTCCAAATTGAAATGGTGAATTCAGTTTCGCATGGAGGTATTCAATCATATTAAAGCCAATAAAATGTCAAAATTCTGTAAGGTCGTCCATTGTGAGTATTTTCCGACACATACGCAGCATAGAGTACAATCAAGTAGTTGACTAATAACGAAACACCCATTGGAACCAATCATGACATTAAATACTCACAGTTGTTTACTGAACAAATGTTTTACAAATTTAAAGAAGTACACCCTCGGAATATTATTGCTTCATCAATCATATATGTAGTTTGTACGCACCGTAATTTGATGAATACAACACAATAAGACAAATTCGATCAAATGACATGTATATTCAACCATTAACTTGATTAAATATTTGGACCGTAATGATTCCATAGTCAAACGAATTGTACCAAGGCAATAACTGAAGCATAAATAACCATTTGTGTCTCAGGCAATAGACAAATAGAATAATGAAGACCGTTCCAGATGTTGTTCTGTACTAACGATAGTAAACGTCCACAGTCAGCTGTTTAGTGTTCGTAAATAAACGATGCTAGGGTCCTTAAACTATGAAGTGTGAAATGATCCTGTTTTGCATTTTTGGTTATATCACCTTTGAATTAATCTAGCGTACGTTTCGATTTGGCTGAAAACAAAAGGATTTAAATAAAGCATTTTGGTTCATTTACAAACAATACTTCAAGGTTATTTTCTACGAGTTGCCATTTAGTGCCCAATCGCGACTTTTGCTCCAGGGTCCAGTATTTTCGGTTATCGACTCGCAGATTGCTGACTATGCCGGTCTAACACGAACAAATTGTACCGCCGATTTTGAACGCTACTCCTCCCGGGCTCCCTCAGTCCAACACTTACTGTCGTAATTATCAGTTATCCAAGATTATGCATACAGTTGATTACGCAGTAAAATATTATAGACGTCTTTACGTGGCTGTCGATGTTAAGTACTTCTACTACGAACAGTATATACATATAAATATATATCTATATGTACATATATATATATATATATACATATGCATTATATTATATATTATTATATATATATATATATATATATATATATATATATATATATATATATATATATATATATATATATATATATATATATATATATATATATATATATTTATATTTATATATATAGGGTAAATGTCTCAATTGTTAAACAGTTTTGAGCCAGTAATTATTGTAACCAAACCATGAGATTATATTCTGGGGTCCGCTAATATGCATTGCCGACAACTAGTAACTGCACGTGAACTTAAGGTGCCATTGGACAACGATATATGTCGAACATGCATGATTGAGAGCTCTTTTGGTACGTTTCATGCTCAATTAAACACATTAAAAGAAATATTAAAGCATTTGTACCACTACTGCAATAACTGCATAAGCAGCAGCAGACACACGGTATATTCTGGTGTATTCTAGCAGGCTTCTGAAATCTAACTATACCCGTCGATACCCACAACCGACTGCAATATCGTTTTCAGCATTTATCCCCGTAAAAAATACAACATAACGTACTGCATTGAGTCGGCTATTTTATGTAGAAGCATAGAAGGTAGTGATACAATATACTCTCGTAAATATCAAAGGTGTGCGTTGTTGTAAAAAATATAATGAATGGTGCAAGAGAAGCTACAGAAGTCATTTGAGGATGCTGGAATGAAGTACAACAAGAGATTTACAAACTTTGTTATCATGCTATTTGCTTCCAATAACTTCGTGCATTGATGTACAAAGAGATGTTACTATTTTATACGCCGACTGTGTTTCGAATTCAATTTGTTGCCTTTGTCTTCATGCAGTTTAGAGAAATTGTGTATTATATTCGTATCCAACGTATTTTTCGATATTTTCTTAGATAAATATTTTAACATGCAAAATACAATCATTTCAGGATGATGGAGCGATGTGACAGTTACCTATCGTGATGTTTAGAATGAGAAGTGCGCTTGCGTAATCATTGTTTAAAATATTACATGAACGTGTGTTAACAGTTTGGATTAGCTAGAGGCCCCATAGGGCACTTCATTAGGGGTATCCTGTCAGGCGACGGGGCATATGAGGATATAGTGCCACTTTTTGTGACTTGTTTAATTAATCTCTTCGTTGTGCTGCTAAGCTCCTGTTTTGGTGCATAATTCTAATCAACAAAGATAATATCTTTATTTTGGGGGGTTGTAATGAGCAGTAGCGTTAAAGTTAAGCCTAAAGATATTGAATACAGAGCAATACATGTCTATAAATATGTATACAATACTAATGTTGTATAACAGAAGTAAACGAAATGACAGTATTGACCTGCTTTTAGAAAGCATAGTGACAATTTCAATGAATGGCAGCTATCGCGTTAGGGACGTCATGCATAATGTGATAAATTCATGATTGACCAATATAAAACAAATATAAGACCCTCACGTATACGTTCAATATTTCCCGTTTTATACACTAGCCACAAAAAAATAATGAGATACAGTAATGCGGACAGTGGTTCGCAGGGTTGCCAATGTCGTTATTAGCTTATTTTCAGACACTAACTTTATACACTTCTTCAGACACAAAAATACTCAGACAAACAGTTCCAGCCATCAACCAGCCAGGTCAACACTTGCCGTTTTGAATACTAACCAATGGTCACAAGAATTATATGTTACATGCATTAAGGTTTTAACCCCAGTAACACTGACAGGGTTGCCGTAAATGTACTAATACCAGTTAATACCAGACACAACGTTACTCGGACGCTCAGTCCCAACTATCAGCCAAGTCAATATTTACTGGTATGGTATTCCGCATTTAACCCTGGCGTCAACAAAACTGCCTACGGCACTACATTAACATCTCTAGCCACTGAGCAGCTGCGACTAGATTCCGCTTTTGTTGTCAAAATACAGTGCACCATGCGAGAGAGGTTTAGGTGGGTGAGATACAATCAGAAGTGAACGACGCAAATCGCAATGCGAAAGGGTTATCGATGCACAGCTGCAATTATATAAGCAGTGATTGCTGTATAGTGGCAACACATGACACTAATTGAGTTATTACAATTATATATTGTTGCGTGATTGAGGATAATAAGCATAACACGTACACCTGTAAGATAGTAATAGTGTAGTCCACATGAGATTGTTAGACAATATCCATGTGAGGCTGATATTCGGGGATACATAGGGGTTTAATGTGCCCTGAAAAACTCTTAAACGCATTCAGAATGTCGGTGAAAAGTAGACAATACTATGTGAAGTGTCGTTGTTATAAAATAACACCCGCTTCATAGGCCATCTATGTCAAAGGTCATGCTTGTATCATAGCTAGTCTACTATGGATATCTTAAGTTTAAGAGTCCTCACTCAATACATTTCTAACTGCCTCTAAAGTAGTTACAGAATATGATGCAGCCAATAGAATAGCAGATTATTCAAGACACTAGAACAGAAATCATTATAATAGGATCGATAATACATGGTGAATGTTCATGATTGCAGCATAGATTGTCTCTGTTAGATCCGCAGGCTTCATTGTGAACAAAAGGGCTACAGATAACAAAAAGTGTTGTCGGCCTCAAGTTCCTATCTTCATTGCAATTGTGGTGATCTTTATGGTTGCGCCTGGTTACAATTTACTGTACAACACATCTAGCATTATGTCTATTCGGCAATAAAAAGTCAAACGATGTTCCATCTTGTAGCATACATATATCACATATAATATATACAGTAAGACACAACTGCTCCTGTATTGAACAATTAAGCAACTCGTCCTAACTCAGCTTGCGTGACAATGTTATTCTGGTAGTGTAAACGTTATATGTGAGGATATACGGCGGCACTCAGTGGGTCACAGTAGCTGATAGAGAAGCTGTATAGACGCATGATGATTTTGTTCAGTTGCTAAGTTGTAGATGAGAATTGAGATGCGTATGCATATTTGTTAAAATTTAAACGCGTTTCTTACCGAACAAAGTCTGAAAAGACTAAATCTAACATATATCTCACTATATAAATTATATAATCATTAATGACAATTTAACATGTCTTTAAAACGAATTGAGCACGTCACGTAATTAGCACCTCGTAACGACCTCGTATCGATCCGTAGACAAACACTTGATGTGCATAATTTGCCGACAGTGAGCTAAATTCAATCAATTTTTTTCTCCTTGGCAACATGAATGGCAGACCATTAGGCCAATAGCACCGTCGTAGTCTTGAAAAAAGGTTAACGGCTGCAATCAAAAACGCTGAAGTGCTTCGCTGTTAAAGTGTGTATGTGTAGATGCATATATATGGGTGCGTGTAAGCGCGGGTATGTGAGTGCATATGTACTTGTATGTATATAATAATTATTTCTATTTTTGTTACATCTAAAATATTTACCTTTGGAATTACCTTGGTTTTCTAAGTTCATCAATAACGAACCATAATCATCATCTGCTCTGGTGAGTCTGGTTAGGTTTCACAGATAACGCAAAATATAACAAGGGTAACGGCAAAATTTTACAATGCTGTCTCATCGTACATGATGTAATTCGCAATTCATAATGGTAATACATGGCAGATGCTACTTCCCTGCTTTCACTTTCGTGGTATGACTCTTGCAATCCTAAAAGCTTTTAGAGCTCTGCATGTTATATATGTTAGATCTGTGTGGTCTGTTTGAGGTAAAGCCATCAAATATCACTGATGCCGTCCCGGCAACATTACCGGTATTCGCAAAATTGCCACAAAGCACATTCTTCCTTCTTTTCCTTCTTAATTGTGATGGGTTCATGAGAATTTATTGCGACATATAACATCAGAAAAAAAACCAATGGTCGAGGTCAAGTCCCTTCGCCGTACGTGGGGTCGAAGTATCTTTGATTAAACCAAAAAGGCCCATGTTATTCTTGTCTATGGTCACATGAATATTGTTTCCGGATAAAGTATTCTGTTGACATTTGACAGCAGTCGACTAAATGGTTTTATATTCAGAGAAGAACACCCAACAAATTTAATGAATTAGTGTAATGCATCGGTAAATGTCGTACATATACCGAATCATTATGCCCCCCGTCAAGACATCAAAGAAGCTTCAAAAGCCAAGACAATATCATGTACTGCTTGTGTTGATAGGATTTATTTACACGCAATGCCTTGATCGAAGATCGTGTGTAGATGAATTCCAGACGAATAGGATTATTATTGTCCGGGTCTATTTCTGTGACACTGCTGTTAATTATGTAACATCATGTTGCCTGATAATGTTCAGCAACAATTTAGTTAATCCTAGCAGATATCAATACCTTGCTCCTCTGTTTTGAAGGATCATATGTGAAATATACAGATACATGAAGATACTACACAATATTTGTTCACATATTTCATTCATTGCTTTTCACAACTTGCGGCTGCCTTGCATTGAATTAGAGCCTGGTTCTTGTGCTAAGGTACACACTACTTCCTCATTTATAATAATTTGAGCCATAATATACGTAATTATGCATTCATAAGTGCCAAGTGGACGATTATTTATAACCAGATTCTTGTTACATTTAAATTTCAATATATAACTGTCTTGGAAGTTGTTTAAACAACGCTAAAGAGGCTGTATCATCGTATTTGAATATTTGCAGTCTTTGCATAATGTGTGATACTACGTCAACTGAAAGCATCAAAACCAAATTAGATAATGGTATATTTCATTGGCTTATGTAAATAAAATCCCTTATATGAAGTCTATCTACGTATCGATATAACTTGTAGCAGAAAGGGACCAGGAACATAAAATCATTCCTGACGTACATTGGTTCAAGCTTTCGACTATTTTTCATGCTTTTATATTCAGTAGCTGTTATTGTCTATCTACTATATTTGTCATTATCCTTCTTGTAGAAACTCACAACGATATATCCTAGGAAAGCTGCATAGCACAATCAGGCCATGTTTGTCTTATTAACAATGTAACCTTAAGGAAAATGGTATAATAACTATGAAGGGAAGATGGTATGATCGCAATCAGGTTATAAATCCTACTCACCAAACCTTGTTTGACTACAGCACAAAACGAAGCAAACCATAATGCCGTTTATCTGAATATCTCCGTTGACAGGTAATGGCACGGTGCCGAAGAGCGATAAATGGGGTGCTCTTCTCAACTGCTAACAGTGGGGTCTTAGAATCCTCATTACATCTGCGCGGGGGCGCCCTCTGTGGGCGTACAAGTCCTGTGATACTTGCAGCTGCGTTTGTAGCTAACTGATTGATCTTTGCACAGTAATGCAAGCTACTAATGGAACTATCAATGAATGCTTAATCAACTTGCGATTCGGTAAAGGATACAATGCGGTCAAATGGATAATATCAGCGAGTGCAGCTCATTTTCACCTAGTTGCTGCATCCTATTGCGAATAGAGGAAACTTGGAGCGTCGATTTCATTCGTTGATTGTCCGTTCGAGTCAAATTAAAAGCACATTATTGCTATTCTCCCATGTAATATGAAGCATGAAAAGACTTGACCAACCAGAAGTAATGAAAATGTTATATTAGTGATCCGTTATTCATTCACGTGATGCAATCCCGCGTAAGAATTGGTAGTAATAACAGCAACCTCGTTAGGTTTTCGGCTATTGTAGTCCTACCCACATAAACAAATCAAAGGTATAGGGAGGTACTTCCACCACCCCAAAAACACTCCTGTTCGGCAATAGCTTTACTACACACATTCTCCAAAACAAATCGTGAACTAACAAAACTACAGTTAATAAATAATCTAGCAAAGTTTGGAATATCAACGACGCCTGAATGTTCCACATAATACAATGATTGAATGACTTGAATGACATCGAACCTTAATAATAGCACAAAAGCCTATAACAGATACATGATTAAGCTTGTAAATCATCTTTGCGATCTAACCTAATGGCATGTGAGATAAACTTAGCTCGGCGGTCCTTAATGCACAGTAAGGTCACCCAACGCCTATATAAGGACTTGTGATTGATCTAAAAGTATCCCATCCAGTATTTCACCCGTGTATCATACGATTTCCCGTCGGCCGTCTGAAATGTTTTGCTCGCTATATTTGCACAGAATAGCCCGACTCTTTGTAGGATATCCATTTTCTGCTGGCTTATACTTTTGTTTGCCAAGCAACAGAAACGATATATTAATTGCACAATTGATCTCTTGATTTGTCGACCCTGAGTCTAATTAATTAGCTTTTGGTGACATATGTCGGCTTTCATCTACACTACCGCAATGAAAGGCAAAGGGCTCTGCAAGACATTGCATCATGATCAAGATGATCACCTAACCACATTAGTTACTCCTATATTGTAAATGCACGCCATACCAACGGCGTGCAGAACGAACGGTGGCTTCAGTAGTTACAAGTGCGGCGGAATTTTAAACCCAAATAATCATAGCCTGCTTCGGCAAACATAACATCAAATACAAGATCCATAACAACAGCTGATTGTAAACCAAGAAAATATAATCTATTTGAGTATGCATTCAATATCTATTATAGCAAAATCGTACAAATATAAAGAAATCCGGATGAGCTGCACCCATAGTTTATTAGGCTGTCTCTGATCACACACACACACACACACACACACACACACACACACACACACACACACACACACACACACACACACACACACACACACACACACACACACACACACACACACACACACACACACACACACACACACACACACACACACACACACATGCACACCCATGCACACACAAACACACACACAAACACACACACACACGCAAACACACACACAAACACATACCACATTTCAATAATCAGTAATTAACTCCCATTTATTGCTCCATTCCTTGTGACAACAAAGCTGTCTTTATCTGGCCTAGCAACCAGCAATACTATAACAATTACTCCGTTAAGAAAACCGAAACAATTGTTGTAGGCACGCGTTCGGAATGGATTTAAATATAGACACGTTAAGGTGTAGGCTTATGTTTACCTTATATAGCGTAGTACAAATGCATTCATGCGTGTTTTGGTGTGAATGAACAATGTATATGCTTATATTGCAATATCTGCACAACTTTGCGTCCAAACCATCCACATACACAATGGAAAGATCGACAAACTGTACATGGTAAGGCAATGTCAGTAACCAACATCGTACATTGAAATCCTTAAGACTAAATAAGATATCACCATGAGCAATTCCTGAGTTAGTAACTCGCATAACCTTAGCTTGTTTAGAACTATCCCAATGAGAGACACCTGTAAATGTATAGGTACACGCTAGGCTTTTTTGCAGACTATAAGCGCTACAAATGACCATCGATATGTAAAGCACACTACCGCACAGAATGCCAATACATCAGTAATGGATATTTTCAGTGTGGAATGAAGGTTTTGTAAATCTGGATGAAGTGATTTACAGACGTTAGCGCGCACTATCTTTGTTCCATGAAACTTAGGGCTTTGTACAAGCTTCTCCATTCATTATGAGGAACCTTACAGTTCATTACGAGTGACCTAAGTGTAAACGTGCTAGAAATATGTATACCTGAAGAATGGTGCTTAGACATATCGGAGTCTTACGTTGCGTTCTATAACCGAACGAACTTGCTATGTGCACTATATGTGAGAAATTAATACGCGACATGCATGGCTATTCCCTTGACGGTGAAATCGGCATAACTATTTCCATGTTAAACCTTTTGCGCCAAATATGCGCAGGATTTTCAATCACACAACGTAACGTGTTGCGCACACACCGCTGTTATTGCTGCTGGCTCAATGGATTTTCAAACAGAATGTTTTACATGCACACTAATTAACGCATTAATGGCGCTACAATATATTGAAGCATACTACCAGTACATACACTGCATGTAACAAGTGCGTATAAATCGTGTATGCTGATGGGAAGTATTGGCAAAATGGTGATGTACAAATTGAAAAGGCATACTTATAATTGCTCCGTAGTATTACCAGGGTCACTTCTGCGATTGGTCATCTGTTCACATAATTAACTGTGGCGCATCGATTTAACTTTGCTCAATGTTAATGTATTTTGCGTATGTGCAACATAGAAGTATCATTGCTGTTTGTGGGACCAACCAGTAACTGTGGCGCATCGAGTTAATATTTTGTTGGAGGTAGATAGTTGCGCTGAAATGACATATGCATTGGTATATTTGTTTTAAGGGCTTTTGTACATCTCATTATATGCTATGTTGTGCGTCATTTAAATGCGATGAAATAACCACTGAAATGGTATATTTGTTAAGTAACTAATGGTAAATGCTTTGTTGTTTATTGTGGTTTTATTCATCATCATAAAGTCATTTTTAAAACTATGGGATTGGACACGGATAATATTATGAATAACCCTTTAACATATTTGGCAGAATCCTTCATTCCCCATGGCATAAGCTTTCTTCCTGTGCATCATCAGACAATTCATGGTAAGCATTGTCCAAAGCTCACGCCAAAAGGATAATAATAATGCTTGGAATGTAAATCAGTCGGATGGTTTCGATTATAATATATAAATTGATCTGCGTATCATGCGACAGAATGAAATCAGTTATGGCAAAAATATGTCTTATGAGCATTTTGCTTATTAACAGCACATTCTACACGTGGCGATTTTAATCTGGGATAGAGATAGAAACATGTGTTCATTATCAGTACCATACCTGTGCCGTAACTAGTATGCCATTTTGCCTGTTTAAATAGCCATCATTTAATAGGTTATGATATGAATTATGATGATGAATTGAAGTGATATGGTTACTTTGAATGCAATAGGATTATGTGCTTCATAGCTATTGCAAGAATTGTATTGCACCGTAGAAACGATTAAATGTTCCTGTCAACGAATGCAAAATTACCAAATAAATCTCAAACAAGCCCGTTTAATAAGGATTGGAGTGGTCTGCCGATACATTAGATATAGTTGTATTTACGTAAGACATTCTGTGAAGAAACATCAGAGATGAATATTTGAAATTAAGATATTTCCGTTTGCGCACTGCAGATATGATTGATGGCCCTCTGACAAATGCATGTAATGCTTCATACGTCGCCTCGTGTTATTTAAAACTGTTCGCAAGACTGGTGGATATATCTTTCTTAGCTTTCCTTGCGTCAGGAAAGGCAGAAAATGCTGATTGACAGCTGGTATCTGTCGAGCGGCATAAAGTGCTCACGTACGAATGCTAGCACTCTTGGGGATTTTATTGGATTTTATGTTATTTGTGGTTGCTTGACAATATTGCTTAGCAGTGGCTTATTATTTTGTTCAATTTGAATATTATTTCGCGGACACAAATATTCACTGCATATTGAATAAAAGCACAAATACTTTGCGAATCTGACTTTTTCGTTTAATCAAAAACCGACTTCCGATATCGACTGTGATATCTCTACAAACGTCTATGACACCACACATCTCACAATTGACTGGGCCAGGCATGAATATGCCAGTATTCTATATCCCACAAAAACCCAAATACTATGCTAGGAACCACTGATATCGTGTTTAATCGAATCAAACACGTACCCAAAATTTTGTGAAGTAATTCTTCTTGAAACCCAAGTATGTCAATAACAGCATAAATATATAAATCCATAAAAAAAAAATAATGTATAATACATGTTCATTGCCCGATATCGATATATATTTGTTTGAGGACCGAATTATATCGATTTGAGCCGATGCTTCTGTCAAACAGATATCAATAAGTTAGACACCTTATTCGTCTATTAGCCGACACAGTAATAATAAGCACACTTATTCAGTTTGGCCTATTTGTTCGTTACGCATTTGTATAAAAAAAATTTTTTTCTAATTGAACTTAATAGAGGTTAATTTGAGGATCAGTCCGTGAAACAGGTGCAGCAAATCTTATGTTATATTACGTTAAACTTTGTTTACAATAGAACATCAATATACAATGCATTTACGCTTCGCAACAACAAATTACTCAAACACCACACAATCATTGGTAGCAATACAGAAAATCAGCACCAGTCTTAACATCAAGAATTGCTATATCCATAATGCACAATGTCTGCGAATCTACATTTGAGCAAACCAAGGAGATGACTCTGAAAGTTCTTTGAAAATCAATTACTCTTTCTTAAGAAGTATCATCTTCGTGCTGGTTGGTATCATTCCACAACAGTACAATTCATGGAATCTACATAAAGGTTAGTTTTACTCTTCATTTACACATTTCTCTAACGCCAAAAAATTAGCCAGAACCACTAACAAAATACGAATAGCTAAAAACACCACCTGTGCATGCATCTTCCATCAAATTATTGATGTCCAAGTCAATATTTCAAATATGGTGCTGCCACCAGTTGGTGATATTATAAGTCCCAGGTCTTAGTACATACCTCATTCTCCGAAGTTACTTTGTGCCCATTCTCTCCAAATGTGAAGAAATATTGCATTTATTTTGTGTTAATTACATATACTTATTAATCAATTGATAACGATTGTTGACTGATTAAATATTTTAAGTAGATCTAATGCTTTTCTGCACTGAAATTGAACAAGTTAGAAACAACTATATGCTTATATATTTGACTATAAGGGAGAGCTTTAGAAACGACTTATTGTGAAGCGTGTGAAATCGGATTCCGTTTTATGCAAGCGGCATCGTTGTTGAGTACAATGAAAGACATAACGTTCAGTGTGGCACTTGGGAGCGCATTCACCTCGTATATAAAGGTCACAAATAATACACGTGTAATATGAACCTAACAAGCGCCAATCGGTTCATGAAAAGTACTATGAACATAAATTAAAACGCAAGTTAACAAACGTGAGAATCGTATTTATTATGTATTATTTGATCAGCGACCGATTAAAAAAAAATCCAAACATTTTTTTTAATCGGGAAATAAGAATGATGTACATAAGCGCAGGTATCAATCAAATGCATTCTACCTGTGGCCAGTTAGCGTGTTGTTGATTGATCCATGTTATGATAATCTTGCTTTATGTTACCATAGCTCAAGGGTGTAGGGGTCAGCTGACATTAGATATGAAATGCTGTTTGCAATCAATGATTTCATAAATGAGCGCAATTCAAGGCAGCTTATTAGCTGTTTTCGCAAGTTAGGAATGTAACATATGATTTAATGTTCGCTTGATAGTGTGTTAGCTGTAAGGAAGCTAGAGATGCTTGTTTACATCGTGATGGTCTTTATTGGCATGTATTCTCATTGCATATGATTTTTTGGAAAGGGTTTATTTCATAGATTATCATAAATCAAATTTATGTTATCAATGGGATCGTAGCATTGCAAAAGTAAGTTAGATTCAATATAGGGGTTGATTTAATATAGGTGTTGGTACACTACGGACAAGACAAGGGCAAGACGGACTGAACGGATCAAGCAGAATTGAAGGAGGAGGTCGGGTGTATATGACCGTTACTCCTCTGCGACCGGTAACGTGGTAAAGCTATTGGCAAGTTATATTGACATTCCACGCCTTTGTGTGGGTGTTGATAGTGATGATTGATGCCTGTAACACTAATCTTTCTAATCCATTGTCTTGGCAACAGCAAACGCTGTTATAGAGACCTCAACTTCCCTATCCACCCAGCTACCCAACCTGTTATGTGAATGTTAAATCATTATTATTCCATTGTTTATTAACCTCTTCATGTATTCCCGCTTGTGCAAATTGACAGCGGAACCGTAAAAAGGCGGTTTGTTACCGAATCTATCAAACTATGTGCTCATTAATTAGCTGTAAGCCAACTTATATTTCATAAGATTGTCAAAAATTGTCAATCAGAGCAGAGTACCAATTTTAGCATTCTATCTCACAAAGTCTTATCTTCGATAATTTTCTAATCACTACACAACGCATACGATCCATTAAATGTGCTGATATATAAAAATATCTAGAAAGGCTGATTTCTGTGATGGTTTCATGCATCAATATATGTTCTTCTTTTTCGCATTACCGAGCGCACACACAGATTATCTGCTCACATTTAGAGCATGTGCTGATTAGCCTCTGGGGGATTGCTCAACCTTCGATGTTTATTTATCATTAGGTATCGTGTTTGTTCTTCACTCCCAACACTCATTTCACCTAATTACGGTATTGATGTCTAACAAACCATGGTTTACATAGTCAATTGCAATTGATATTTCCTTTACGACAAGCAAATTTATTTCTTTCTCTAACAGATTTCGTCAACTTGAATTTTGCTTCATCTTTCCAGCATATTAATGTTGCCGTTGATGTGATGCTAGCAGAACTTCTAGGTGTCATGTCATACATTTTAGGAGCCATCATGCCATCATGAATTAGGTATAAACGAATAATGCTAACGAGTGGGTGGGTATGGCATCAGAAAGGAACGAATATAGGCACTCCCGTACAGTTACTTTAGCACTCTATCAAACGGCGCGTCAAACATTGTTGTAAACAATGTTCTCTTCTAGAATAAAACCTGTCAATTATAATGCGCATGCCCACGGTAATCCACTCGCGCATACAGAGGGAGTTGCAAACAAAATTACAAATAATAGCACAATCATGTTATTGATAATCAAAGTACGTACGTTGGTGCGATTCAGATGATACCGCGGTTGTTTGCCAACAAAATATA
>CM067354.1:11589230-11599230 GCA_034190875.2 Urechis unicinctus
GCCATTTTACCACTTCCACTGCTAATTACTTGGTGAGCTGATTGTTATGACGCTTATCGACAGGTTAGTGTTAGCCTGAGGGAGGCCAGAGTGAGTAACGTTCGATATCTGCGGTAACGCTGAAAGCAAAAAGCAGTTGAAATCACCTTAACAGTAATTGCAAATTGTTTGCATTTCTGAAGGCATGCCTTGGCAAGATAACTGAATATTGCACATTAGATAATTTGCAATATCGCTGTCAAATGGACTTTGTTGGCCGGTGCTATTCGTCTGTGTAATCGAACACTGAAGGCGACAGACAGGATTAACAACCATAATCTAAATGCATTCGTGCAACGTTTCGGCTTGTAAAAAAGTCTATGTGGACTTGTTCTGTACCATGCCGAAAACACATATCTGACCCGTGCACACCAAGTATCTTGCACACCGTGATGAACCTGCCACGTCTGTGTGCCTGCGAACCTTAACTAGAATATGTCCCCAAATGCAATAAGATAACCCTAAACCTTGATTGCAAGGTAACTGCTTTCTAGGATAACGTAGCTTATTGTAGGGTTGTAAATTAGTACTTCTTGAAAGCCTAGATCACTACTTCGGGGCAAACGCCTGGTCCTGAAACCATTTCACAGTTCTTCTGTTAGATGCACTGCTGAACCCCACAGACCATCGATAACATCGGTAATCATCATCGTTGTCTCTTAGGCCTGACAAAGCAAATTACATGACATGTTGCAGGGTTGATAAAGCAAATTACATGACATGTTGCATGATTGAATAATTTTAAATAGTTTCACTCACCTGAACAGTCAACCTATAAAAATCATCAATTAGCTATGTTTATGTCCTTTCAGTATAGGAGCGCAATTCTTCGTTCTTGAACCACACCCGATACATCTTGATCATCGCCGATTCTTTGCGCTGGCGAAAAGTAGTTTTCCAATAATTGGTGTTACCCGCGTGAAACGGCCCCTGTAGTAATCTCCACTACACCTGCCTAGCAGGCTTAGGTTCATACACTACGTTTATCTACCACATAGTGATTTATCAATCATTGCATTATTCCTGGATGTTATTTATGCAGTTACAAGCATATCGGACATTCGTTGGTAAGTATTTGAAATATTATACGTCTAGAGCTTATATCCCCATGTTTTTGTATCAAGTTACTACCACCAATATTTTTATTAAGCTGCGCTCAAGGACATCATCAGTCCGCGAATCCATTTTTGCTGTAGTTATCGTCAACTTTGTTTACATAACGGAATGAGCTACAATTATTGGATGTTTTGCAAGGCTTCACATGGGATGGCGGTTAATGCAATGTGAATAGAACCAGCATAATGTAATTATTCGGTGAGGATTGAAATGGTCCCACGAAGTATCAAACCATAAGGTGATGACTGAGCTGTTGTAAATTTTGTGGGTAGAATAGGTAGGTTTTTGTTCGTCGTAAGTATTTCTTGCTTGATATGCAAACAGTTAAATCCAATTCGCTGCTACCATTTAGGATATGTAAATTCGGAATAGTTTTCAATTGAGAGTATAACGTTATGGGGCTGTATTGTTAGAGTCACAATGAGATAACACCTGATAAATACTCACTTCGTTAGATAACGTAAAAGTACATTATACCAATTCGTAGCCTTACCTTGGTGTGTGTCATTGACCTCAAATAACCCAGTGTATGATCATCATCTGAATCTGAACCCTGCTTAGCGGCATGACTTATATGAGCAAGACAGGCTGCATATGTAGCTCTCCCAGAGAGTAACTACTTACTTGAAAACGCGAGCTCATATGCAAGGTATGGGTACAACAAATCCTAGGTTTATCACTTCATAATCATTCACGCGATTTCCACATTTGATAGAAAAATATTTCAGATTAACTTGTTGATTAACATCATACTAGTATAACGATGATCCGCTGTTCATCGATTTTCTAAAAATATTGAAACCAAACGAATAGCCGCAACGCACATAAACAGTTGCTATCAGAAGCCATTATCATTTGGTGATTATTTGGAACCGGATGAATAGATTGTCGGTCCACAAGAAGCGCTTTGGTAGACAGACATTGAACAGCAGTTAAACGCCAACACAAATTGATTGCAGGCCCAAATGCGCGCCATTAATTGCCTTAATTATTTCTGTTAAGGATAAATCGTCCTCTGCCGTCTTCTAGGCAATAAGCATCACCATTTGACACATAACCAGCTTAGTATCTAACTGAATGTACATGATATAACAACATAGACCCAAAAAATTAAAACGTTACAATAAGGACTAAGTTTCATAACGCAACAATGCGTTATCGGAGTTCCTGGGAAACTAGCACTGGCGCATGGAAGTAAGGTGATGCTAACAGTTTGTGGGTGAATGGTGAGATAAAAGATGTTATCACTGATATGTGTGCATGATACATAAATCCATGAGAGTGTACGCATGCTTAATGATGCCATAGACCCGAAAGAGGAGGATACATTACAGAGATAATGGTATTAATCAATTACGGTCATTGGGGTCTGGTATTTCACTGCCTTTCATTGTCTGACTATTCTTACGGCTGGAGTGATGTTTTATTACTCCACGTCTAAATGATTAGCCACTGTTAATTACTTCAAATACCAATTCTATGTACCGTAAAACAATGAGCACGAGGCTTTCATATATATGTTGGTGTATTGTTAAAGCAAACTGAACTATGATATGTATTATCAACAAATTGGTTTGCTTTTTGTAAATAATGATAACGAATCCACAAATCATTGTATTCATAGTCTCTCGCATGTGTATTCGTTGATATCCCATTGATGAATATCTCATTGGTGAATTGCATGTATACATTGTCACAGAACTAGAGCATGTTAGGTATAAAAGCGAGTGAAATATCGATTAGTGTGTACAATCATTGACAAAATAAGTCAAACCATAAACCAGGCATTAGTTCATTTGACAGAAAAATAGTTATGTGAAATAACTGCATTTAATACGATAACATAGACTCAAATGCACTACCAGATGTAAGGGGTGAATTATTTGGATAGTGAAATTGTTGGATTTTGTTTAACCCTTCAATGGTTCACATCATCGGCTCTGTTAGGGCGCAGGTGAATTGAGTCTGTAGATGATTGTCCATGATATCGGTGGTATACCCGGTTCAGCAGCAAATTTAGCAGATGAAAGAGAAGGGTTCTAGGACCTTGCATTAGCCTCGAAATTGCTCGATTGCTCAATTTAAAACACTGTGCCGAAGATTCAGTTTCATTGAAAACATGTATATACCAAACGTGGTACAGCGCGCCTCAGTCTGACTCTATGCTTTTCGTCAGTAACCCTGAATATTTATCTTGTGGTCAAGTCAAATGGTTATGTGATTACATTTGTGGGTATATATCATTTACAGGTTTCTAACGGTGCAATGTTAACGAGGTTCAGATAGGTGTGTTCGGTATGCTACAGAACCCCATCGAATAACATTCAAGACAGAAAGTTGCACAATTCCATTTAGGTGAACTATCCATCTTAGTTATCAATGCTCTCGGCAGATTTCAGTGACATTGCTCTATGTTCGTTACACTGACTAACGGCATCCAACTCTATTTGACAGCATATTTGCTAATTATCATGTACGTCAGGTTCCATTATTTACGGTTATCGACTCACAGCTTGCTGACTATGCCGGTCTAACACGAACAAAGTGTTAACTCAGTCAAGATGGCATTAACAGTTATTTACCTTCAACTTTAACGCCGATTTTGTAAGCACTCATCCGGGCACCCTTAGTCCAACGCTTACTTACTGTCGCTTAATGTCATTATTATCAGTTATCCAAGCAATTACCGTTGGAAGTGGCAAAATGGCGGATTATGCATAACGTTGAACACGCCATTCCCGGCCACAGTGATCCCCCCATATTAAGTACTTCATCCAGCCTTATAGCAGCCTTGATCCCTGTATCTTCCGTTCGCACTAAATCACTTTTCTTTGTCCCATTTATCAATTGAAATCAAAATGCTCAGAATGCTAGCTGAGTGAAATTTAGTCAATAACGTTCAGTTGACTGCGTCATCACTGTGATTCTTTTGTCAACAATGTCATTTTGAACGAAGTTTCACCCATCAACACAAGGCCATGATCTTGTATAGGTGCATGTAAGGTGGAGTTATCCATTACAGCTCTACCAGAAGACATCATTGGAGAGCATTGGATTCTATCATTCCGATACATGCAGTGGTACAAATTATGAATAGCACATAAGTTAACAACTAAATAGATAATAGTAAGAAAGAATCACATAGGAAAACATGCTCTTCACTTTGCCCAAACACTGGGATAGATTACATCATGTATACAACGCAATTGGTGAGTATTCGCAGTAAGATTTTGGGCATACATAATTAAACAATAATGGAACCCACGAGCGGTTGTGTAAACGACGCCAATAAGTAATTTGTAGTTTTCCCCTGTTCGTTGGTTCGTCAATCCGAAATGTGATGTTCGATTTATGTTCTGTTATACAACCCAAGCTCTCTTTAAAACCAATCAGTCTTGTCTGGTTTTATTTGACTCATAGTGCCTTCTAACATTCATTATTTCGTCGTTGCTTCCTTCATCGCGAAATGAAGGAAACACCCGATATTCATGCAACTCTACGTTATCTAACTTAAGCGGGGTCACTGACTCCTATAAAGATGAAATGCTTCCATTATTTTATGCCCCAGCCATGTCCTAGAGTCTGCACTTAATAATTAGAACTAGAAAACTAGGATCAACCATGCAACTGATCATTATGAATAATATGAAAACGGTGTATCGCGAAAGCAATCGCATTCATCATATCTCTGACATTTGATTTGGATTGTTAGCGCTAGTATGACAAGGATGTTGCTTTTGTGATGCGATGTGGTGGAAATTGTTTTCCTCAATTAATCAAATTCTTGTCATACACATTGTGCAGACAGTGATATATGTCTATAATATCAATTAAGGTGGCAAATACTGGTGTGTATTTGAACGCTCATTAAGAGCTGTGGATGCCCAGAACACGGTTATACTACCGCCTATTCATACAAATGGTAGAACGCCAGCATTTCCAACACTCTAGCGGTTGCGCATGAGAATGCATTATAAGGTGATGCCGATAGTTCATGGGAGAATGGTGCGAAAGTGATTAGAGAAGGAGGAAGAAGGCAAACACGACATGGCTGTGGTGATTCATCAGTAACAGCGATAATAGAAGCCATTAACGACGTCCATTGAGGCGTGGCATCAATTTGTTCTGGTATTTCGTCAGCCTTTGCGTGATTGGCTTCACTATCGCTTCTGTATGTTAAATCAGTTACCGTTCCTTCTACAACTGCGGTAACGTAGCCGTCGATCTTAACAGATCAATCCAAGAGTACCTGATAACACATGTATACAAATTGTAACCGTGTGCCAAATGTGTGTTGGTGTCTTGGTTGAATCTATATGCTGGCACACTTGTTAGTTCTTGTGGATGCAGGTGTATATAAACCATCACTTATTAGCTTGCAGTTATCATCACTCTCGTACTATGTGCGTTCATGATGAATCGGTAAAAGATCATCACCGGCCTGACTTGCAAGTTTATTCAAAGAGTGTATAGCTACGCTAAGAGGGCTCACGTCGAGTGGTTCTGTGGTGATAGCTTCCCTTATTATGATACACTTCAATCGTTAGGTGGCGCTACCGTGACATAAACAAAAGCACATGGGAATACTGGGCTGACGTCACTGCGATTGTTTAGAGCGGGAAAATTGTCTTTTCACAGAGACTTGCCACGGCCAAAACACGTCGCACAATACAAAAATAGCAAGTACTCCACTAAATAAATGTCAAGTTGATGAATTATGGAACAAAAGTTCACCTCTAGCAGTGTCGCGCAGTTTACGATCCTCGATCTTTCATGTCCGCACTGTGGATGGTAGTTTTAGATTGTCAATAAATGTCTCAAGCGAGGGAACTTACCTGGGGTCGACATAAACATTTTTGGCATGTCAGGGGGGTGCGAAGGTTTCGAGCGAAGAGTTTATGGCTACTCTGAGCTGCGAGACGATTATGAAATTACTCGAAAGACACCTCCGACATCAGGCGACGATACCATGGAGTCAACAAAAGCACATGGGACTGTTAATCCAACGTCTCGAGGCTCGGCGGCTGTTAAAGATATGGAGTCATCTAATTGGACGAGGCGACAAGACGCTATGACAGTAACGCTTCTGCTAACAGGTGGCGTCTTCATATATTTCCTTGGGCGGAAGCCTCGAATGAGCGCTCTCAGCGAAGCTATAAACTCTTTGGTTTAATTATCAAGGGGGATCACATATAAAGTGTGAGCTCTGCTATTTACAAATAGGTGATATCGTAACGTAATGCATACGCTTTGATGACACCACGAATAGCCAAAAATACTGGCTATGTTGAACATAAGTCATAGTTTTCTACTATCTCGACTACGACGTTGACAAAACCCTTTTCGGTTGGTCTGCAGTGAAAAGAGAGAACATCCATTGATTTGTCAATTTCGGTGTCGTCCATGGCATAATTAGTTGCTGGACATGGACAATATACTTGACGATGAATTTGATTTTATTATATGACTTAAAATGTTCCAGTGAATAGCACCGAGATAATAGCAATCGGATTTGTTCGCCATTAATGGCTCATATGATATAGCATTAATTTTGCACTACATTTTGCGTGCCATATAAATTGCCTCTCTCAATATTGCCCTTTTACAGGGTTGAGGATTGGATAATGGGATATTTCAGAACGTTCCATGTGTAGTTCTGAGCTGTTGGCGCTTTGAAGTAAATAGTGTGCCCGTAGTCCGCTGCTGTATGTCTATTTGGTTAATGGAGTATGTGCCCTGTGAGTGTGAGGTGAGGAATAGCCCCGCTTTACAGTTGTTGTCATGTCACAATCAAATAAGCCCGACGTAACTTTAGCTAGAGGCATTCAATGTCCTTAAACTCATAACGATATATTTAGGCAAATTGACACATTCAGAAAAGAGAACGGTTTCATCAATTTGTCTATTCATTTGGCCAGACACTTGATATATTGGCTATATAAGAGTTGAACACTCTATAGTCTGTCCAATAAGATGGGATAAGAAATTGTATCAAGTGTGGTCGCTGGGAGTCGTTCAGATGAGTTGGCTTATCAGATGGTAGCAGTGGTGGTCGCGAATACTGACGTCGGTCAGATGAGTTAAATGGTAACAGCAGTTGTCCCGTATACCATAGCTTATGACGGAGACGCTGGATATAACAAGCAACACCTTAATGTTGATGTTTATAAGCAAGTAGTCTTTACAAGATACTATTGCCAGATATTGTACAAGTGCATTGTTCGACCCCCTGTTGCATTCCTCTCCCATGCAAAATGCATTTCAGCGAGGGTTCTGTGCGCAGTTGTTATCCAAAGTTACTCCTCTCAGTAAATTCAGACAGTGCAGCAATGCCTTGGTCCATTCTATAGTGGATTTCTTGCTCAAAGGGCTTCCCGCCAACGAACAAGCTAGGCTGTTGAATAACTTTATTACTGTACTGGAGTGGTGTGTGGGAGGCGGGTATAAGCGGGTATAAGCGGAATGGAAAGACAATTACAGAGAGTTTTATCTTGCGACTGCTACGATGGTGGAATCCAGGATTGGCGGCTAGGCATAATTTGTTCTGGCATTCAGCTTCTGTGTCTGGGCATTTGGTGCGCATTCACGTCGCATCTGATGGCTAATGCAGAGGACATGGATCTTCGTACGAAGGCAATGCCACGATATGGTCGCTGTTAGTCCTGACATTTTACTGCCTTTCGGTGTCTGGAGCTAGAATGTGTTCCTCCATTTCCAAATATTTTCCAACTGATAATGGCTTCCGATTATATGATATTAATATATAATTCAATGTTGCATGGTTCTTGTAAATGCCCATGACGAGACCACCAACCAAAAGCTAGTAGTCATAGTAAATATCACATAAGATAATTGTAAGTATATAAATATGAATTTTGCCTTGCATAAACAGTACGATAGTCATATGAGTGATAAAATGTCACGACGTACTTTGCAACAATTAAATTTCATAACTGCAGCCACTGAAACCTACAGCTGCTTAAACTCTACTGATTTTTGCTGAAATGATTAAACTACGTGCATGCTGAATTTTTTTTGACAAACCTTTACATGTTCACGGTTGAAGGTAACCGCCCATTAGCATAAACGACAGTATTGAAGGGTGCTGAAAAAAAATGGTCCTGCTTATCACTAATATCTTAAGCAACAAGTGTAATTTATCCCATGAAACTCATAAGTGTGTACAATAATTGAAGAAATTTATGAAAGCGCATGCACGGCATTAATCAGAGCATGTACTAGGGCCATATTTGACTGCAAAATAATTGTGTGAAATAACTGCCTTTATACCATCGCATTTTCCGAGAATGCCCCATAAGCTATGTAGGCTTTTGAATATCCAACAGGTTATATTGTTCACCGTTGTCATGTCGATCTTATGTATTATTTACGCTGGCAATATGATGAAACACATTTCCACTCAGGCGTCAGGAACAGGCATAAGCTCAAATTATATAGAAAACTTTCATTTTAAAATTCCATTCAAAACTCAGCGCCAAAGATAAACCCAAAGTCTAACGGTTGTGCCTCATTCTGACTGATGCTGCTATTTAATTCTGAGATATATTCTAATTATGGTTAGCTGGCGTACAGAATTTGCGGGTTTATCACGGTTTGCAATATGTGCACGGGTCACATATGTTCATTATGCTATAGAACAGCATCAACTTACACATAAGCCGTGACGTTTATAAACTCCATTAAGCTGAACAATCCATCTGAATTGCCAATGTTGTCAGTTGATTTCAGTGGCACTGCAATCTGTTTATTAACCGACAAAGGGCACCTGCCAACGAAGTCCATTTGACATCAAAATTGAAATAAACAAATACGCATGGTTTCGGTAAAATCATCAAACACGCCAGACATTGCCAGGCGAAACCTGAACCATTTACCAACCCTACCAAGTTGGTATAAACCGTTAGTAACCTTTAGCACTATTGCACATATTAAACGCATCCTCTTGCAACCTCCTTGAGCTTCACACGATCCTGAAGCCCTACAGAGCGTCTGAGTAGACGTCTTACTATGTTCGATCCCAACGCAATTCACAAATCCACAATTCAAATCAGATACCTTGAACGCATAAAACCTTGGTTGCATCGCATGTTTTGATGGTAATGAACAATTTGCACCTATAATCACGAGTGGATTAATCAGCTGACATGGACTACCATTACAACTGCAGTCATGGTGGTATCATCGATGACCACATGTCGACATGTTTATCTTTACAACGAGGCGGTTGTAGCTCTGCGCATGCGCAGTCCGCTGAAACGTGTCTGCTGCGATCCAACAGTATCAAAAGCGCGCATGCATCGAAATATTCGTCTTTGTCGGCGCTTTTCTTTAATGAACTAACTGTAAGAAGGACGTCGTTGATAACTTTCTTGATAAAATTGTTTGTAGATATTATACTACGATACGGTCGTGAAAATAAAAGAATTCTTCCCGCCCGCAGGGTTAATCTAATAGGAATCCGAAGTTTATACGCCAGACACTGGATTATGTGCGCTGCGATGCTGCTTTAACGGGATAGGGGTCTTCGCATCTGGATTTCTCGATAATCTATATTACATGACATTTACTAAAGAACCGTATGAATACCGGGTTAGCTTTTGGCCTGGCCCGTTGCCACATATTTTTGCACGGGTTCTTGATATATGTTGTTTACTAGATACTAAATCCCCGGCGGAATATGAAGACGCAGCACGGTAGATAAGTATATCACCGTCCGACCGGGATGACTATCCTATCACTAACTATCATATTCATCAGTCAACCTAGCAGTTACCGGTAAGTATACCTAATAAAATGGCGTTATAATTGCATCATGTCGAACACG
>CM067354.1:11604230-11626730 GCA_034190875.2 Urechis unicinctus
ACAGAGAATGGTGATGTGTTGCGATGTCAGTAACAGAGAAGTGATGTTTGGCGATGTCAGTAACAGAGAATGGTGATTAAGTGGCGATGCCAGTAACAGAGAAAGGTGATGTGTGGCGATGTCAGTAACAGAGAATAGTGATGTGTGGCGATGTCAGTAACAGAGAATGGTGATGTGTGGCGATATCAGTAACAGAGAATGGTGATAAAGTGGCGATGTCAGTAACAAAGAATGGTGATGTGTGGCGATGTCAGTAACAGTGAAGTGATGTGTGGCGATGTCAGTAACAAAGAATGGTGATAAAGTGGCGATGTCAGTAACAGAAAAAGGTGATGTGTGGCGATGTCAGTAACAGAGAATGGTGATAAAGTGGCGATGTCAGTAACAGAGAATGATGATGTGTGGCGATGTCAGTAACAGAGAACGGTGATAAAGTGGCGATGTCAGTAACAGAGAATGGTGAAAATGTCTTAAACAAAGCGTAATGATACGGCGACGAAGTCATTAAAGATAGGTGATATGATTTCACCTCGGGGTGCCGATGATGAGGCCATAATAACAGTTACTGAGGATGACGATGATGAGGTAGTAATACCCATTACAGATAATTCGAAAATGGCCACGCAAATACTCATTTTACCTCGTTTGTACCATGTGTTACGTAATATCTCACCTCTTGACGCAACCCATCTCCTTACATTTCGTTACTTATATAGTGAACCCAGTGATGTCCCAATAGAGCTGTCATCGCCCACGACCGCAATACATTAATCATTCCGTTATTAGACCCTGCATTAGGACTCGTCAATTATTCATCTCTAGAGGAAGCGTGGAGGCTTGGGTCCTCTCGCATTAGTATATGGTCTTTATATCAAGGGGGCGAACAACTTACCTCACTGTTATTGTATGCCTTAATTGATAATAGTAGGTTGTTCTGAGGACATGGCCGCTAATATCTAGTGTGTTTCGTTGATATTAAAAGAGACAGTGTAAGATTAGATACCCTCATGTAAGTTGATAAACTACGACCACTTATATATGTATATATATATATATATATATATATATATATATATATATATATATATATATATATATATATATATATATATATATATATATGTACATATTTATTTATATACATATGTAAATATATAGCTGTACATATATATATATATATATACATATATATGTATATGTATATGTATGTATATATTCATAAATATATATATATGTATATATGTATATACATTTATATATATATATATATTTATATATTTATACATATATATATATATATATATATTTATATACATATATGGGTCTGTGTGTATATTTATATATGTGTGTGTGCGTCAGTGTGTGTATATGTGTGTGTGTGCACGTGTGAGTGCCCGTGTGTATGTGTGTGTGAGTGTGTGTCCAGCCCTGCTTGCACTGTAGGCAAGTAGTATGATTGTCTCGACTGATTGACTGGCCGACTGACAGGTTTGCCTCTTACTAGGTAAATAACTCGCGTAATGCATATGCAAATATTGCTTTAACTTGCACCTATATGTCACAGCTACACAAACAAGGGCCTTCACTCCAGCCTTCAATCAGTCATACACAGCACATGCCACACACCCTCACATTCGCATATGAACACCCTCCATCAACACCCAGCTTCCTCTAACGACCGCCAAAAGCACCGAGGCTTCTGTAGCACCGTCTTGTGCATACCAAGGTGCCACTAGAAACCAGAGCGCTAAGTGTAATTCGACCGAAGTTTATTGGGGTGAATGACCCAAAATACTGGGGACATGTTATTAGTAGCCCTAGTAATCTCTTATATCTAATTGTTTGTGTTATTGATATTCGAAAGGAGCCGAGGTAAGCTGTCTTGTTATACTTTATTATTTGTATGATTTGTTTACTTTAAATAATTCCCTTGAGACAGCAGACCGCTGACCGCTTCGCCTTCTTGACGCGGTCTGCTATAACTGACAGTGATGAACCTGCTCTTTCTCATCTCATAACAGCTAGATCACACTGCGTTTATACTAGCTTGGTTTTCAACTACCAAATGATCTTATGATTGGGGTGATATTGGTACATGAATTAAGAATGAGACGCTGCTTTCTGGGGATACTTTCCCGCCATATCCTCAACTTAGCAAATGCCCATGTTGCCTCGTTTTTGAATAGCCTCGCTTTGATTAGCGGATGCAACTCGAAGCTTACTGTGGTGATCCCGCTAACTGGGAATCCTGCTTACTGTGGTGATCCCGCAAACTGGGAATCCTGCTTTCTTTGGTAATACCACTAACTGGAGATGATCTCCGTTTGCAATCATACCGACCCATATCGAGGCCATTCGTAGTCATCTAAAAGACCTTCCACGACCGACTATCGACTCCTAAAGGCTTGCATCATTGAAAGGCCATTTGTCATGGATTAGTGCACCTAGTAATGTGGGCTAGGGGGAATAACCGCTCTGATTGTTCCAGTTCCATTACGTTGATATTTATAGGAACGTGAGCTCTGGTGACATTGGATATAAGGTTCTTGCGGGAGATACAGTAAACTTATTTGCATTATGCAGTTTATCATCTGTGACTGGTCAGCGAGTTGGGTATGGATTGGGTTGGGTAGCCGTAGAAGCGTCCGCGTTCATATACACCACGGCCTGCTTTTGTCAACAAAAGATCGTCCAAATCAGCTTCGCGCAATGCGGGCGCACCTTGTCTACTAAAGGAATTAATCGCTTAATGTTTCCGATCCCTTGAGTTGGTTTTATTCAATTAATGTCACCGTTGAGCTGATGCAATTAATCTTCCTATGCACATACATACACACGAAACACACACACACACACACACACACACACACACACACACACACACACACACACACACACACACACACACACACACACACACACACACACACACACACACACACACATATACACACTATATATATATATATATATATATATATATATATATATATATATATATATATATATATATATATATATATATCTATATATATATATATATGTTGGAATATTTTTGTAAATATGTATGTTTTTTTTACAATGATCAATTATGACGACAGTCATAGCGTGACGAATCGTCATAACGCACCGTCTGACTATTAACCTTCTTGTCAACCCAATCACGCGCTGTCATGTCCTATCTGTCGAGCAGGAGTTCCATTAGGAACTGACTGGCATGACGACCCAGTACTTCGGAGAGACAGGCGATTAGATTCATTGCAGTGAAACATGTCAAGGTATACACTTCGTTATCACATCTGTCACATGGGATAAGCCGGCTTCACTCTTCTAAGAACAATCCCACAAAAGACGAGGACATATTATGCATTATATCATTGTCTGGAGTGATATTTCGGCTATATCACACTTCTAGTTGGCTCGATATATATTCATGTGTTATTCATCCCAATACACCATCAACTGCGCAATGTCTCGCTCGCAAATGTTGCTTAGCTGGAATGGATATCTGACCGCGGCGCATGCGTGCATATCATTATTCTGCTACAGTCCGCTCTGGTCGTAATTTAAATCAATAAACAGAATAGCACTCACTCATATTTCACTCCTATGCTATGACTGCTGGGGTATATTAGTCAGCACTGTTGGTCGAGATTCGTTACAAACCATAATTGTGACAGTCACAATTAATTAGTACGTTCTGAGTAGATTCTGTCGCGTTAATCCGGATGTATATATTAATGCGTACATATACATGCATATAAATAAATAAATAAATATACATATATATATATATGTATATATATATATATATATATATATATATATATATATATATATATATATATATATATATATATATATATATATATATATATATATATCACTCCACAGCCTATATACAATTACGAGGCGCGAGTCGCAATAACGGTGCTAAAACAACAACGTGTAGTAAGGTCGCAAGTTCCCCGTCACAAAGTCAAACAAAGCGTACCCAGAAAATAGATACCTGTAATAATGACAGAGTTCTTTTATAGCTTCTCAATACCATCAACTGCGTTCAACTTCAATGGAATAATGGACCAGCCAGCGCGCTTTGTAACATCTATTATTGCTTTACATGCTGTGAAATTCTCCCACTGCATTAATATTTATCGCTTTTTATTTCTCATTAATACGTGATGGTTTTGGCCCGATCGGTCCATTAATTTATCCTAAGTGCAGGGTAAGATAAATGGGTCAGGCATGCCAGACTGAAAGGATGGACATTGGCGACGGTTCCTTGTAACACCTTAGTCGTATCATCCTTGAAGTCTAATATCAGCAATGCTACATAAATATATATATATATATATATATATATATATATATATATATATATATATATATATATATATATATATATATATATATATATATATATATATATATATTTTATGTCTATATATATCTATATATATATCTATCTATAGATCTCTATATATATATATATATTATGGTCTCTCTATATCTTCTATATCTATATATCTCTATATATATATCTCCATCTCTATATATCTATATCTCTATATATATATAGATCTTATATCTATATAATATATATATCTATAAATATATATCCTATATATATATATATATATATACTTACATATATATATATACAAAATTCATGCATATATATATAATTATACATATAAATATATACAATATATTATGCATGCATATAAATGCATATATTATATATATATATATTTATATATTAATACGTACATGTACATACATATATTATATATATATATGTATATATATATATATATATATATATATATATATATATATATATATATATATAATATAATATAATATATATATACGTATATTATATATACATATATATATATATCTATATATATATAGTCTATAATATATGTTTGAATATACAAATTCATATATATCTTTTTAGATATACTCTATATATATATATCTCTCTATCTATATATATATATATATATATATCTATATATATCTATCTATATCTATATATATATATATATATATATATATCTATATATATATATATCCTCTCTCTCTATATTACCTAAGACTCGCTTACTACCGAGTTAATAATAATTAAGACATGAGGACTTAGTAAGGGTCACTCCAATGCTCACAGACTGTCGAGTGATAACTGGTAGTGATTAAACATAGATCGTTAATGTGACGAATAGGATATATTAATGATTCCCCATACGGAGTGATTACCATTTATGGCCGCCGGCCGTGGTTATTTTCACTGCTCTGCCAGCCTCATGATCGACTTGTGTTTGACTTCTCCTCGTTTATGAGATGCGGTGGTATATATATGAATTCCTGTGGGCAGATTGAATACGAGCGTCGACTATAAATTACAGCCTCACACCCAATATCCTTCCTCTTGCCATTACGACAACATAACAGTCCGCACACAGTGCCAAGAAACGGCGTAAAGGAAATCAGCTTAGCATTACATGCGTTTATAGCACAAGTTATCTATTCCAATTTTCGCTCTTTTATAACAAATGTCAATGTTCTAAAGCGTGTGTAGCAAGAGCAAGCTGTTCGGGTCATTGAAATGATTGGTGTGGATGGATCGTGTAGTGATCTCCCGGTCGATACCAGGCCCGTCGTTGCCTACACAATATTGAATGAGATTCATAATAATGCTGGTCTAGACTTATCTTGTCACAGTTGATGAGAGGACCCTGGCACTTCAATATTAGGTTACTCACAATAACGGCACCAGCAGTCATTTTGCCCTAAATACGCACAGCCGTAAGGTATTGGGAGGCCATTATTGTGAATCATATTTTTGTAAGCATCGTCCTCTGCCCCCTCAAAAGCCACTAATTCTGCTCATTCTCTATCTCTATTGTCGGAAAGCTTAGCACCTGGAAGCAGGCCATCTGCTTTTTTAGACGACAGGCAGTTAATTGTCTTGATATATTAATTTATAATTAGGGTGCCTGTGTTGAATTAGTTTAGTGTAATGTGTACACCTGTTATTCAGAGAGAGGTGAAGGAATTATTCTATTATAATATATAGCATATTGTTGTTGTTAAAATTCTGTCCTTCTTTCACTGTATATTTTCTGACATTTTTATATTCGTTCATTTACTATATCTCTCAAACTCACTCATTCTCTGTCCCGTCCATCCTTTTTTCTCTATCACTTCCTCTCTTTCACCCTTTTTCTCTCCCTTTCCTTCACTATTTTCTCTCTCTCACCCTTCTCTCTCTCTCTCATTCTCTCTCCTCAGCAATTATGTTGTTATATTTGATGCATTTATTAACAATTCGTTCGTTTTAAGGCACTGTTCCTCTCTTTCGCCCTTTTTCTCCCTCTCTCTCACCCTTAATTCTCTCTCTCTCTCTCTCTCTCTCTCTCTCTCTCTCTCTCTCTCTCTCTCTCTCTCTCTCTCTCTCTCTCTCTTTCTCTCTCCTCAGCAATTATGTTGTTATATTGTGTGCATATATTAACAATTCGTTCGTTTTAAGGCACTCTTCCTCTCTTTCATCCTTTTTTTTCTCTCTCTCTCTCTCTCCCTTCTTTCTCTATCTCTCTCTCTCTCTCTTTAATTTTCTCTCTCTTTGCTCAGCATTTATGTTGTTATATTTGGTGCATCTATTAACAATTCGTTCGTTTTAAGGCACTGTTGGTCAGCTCCTGTGTTTATCGGTTTGACAGCGCATATTCCTCGCCGTACCACTCCCTCTCTTCCGGGAGTTATTGTCCAGATGCCAGGATGAGAGTCCCAAGAAGCTTGCTCTTCATCTTCTGCATCCTCTGTATCCTCTGTTGCACAGCAGCGGCAGCAAAATCAACTAAACGTTAGTCATTCTTGTGTTCGTTGTATCAGAATTATGAGGAGGTTGTTATTGCATAGCCGCCATGAATCACGAGCTCTTAGTTTTCTTATTCGCGTTTTCAGGGTAAATGAAAATGTTAAGGAAAGACAGCAGCTATAAAGCGATATTTAGTGTCATGCTCTCTCCTCCATGCGCTCATAAACAGGCACCAGAAAAACATTGTAATTTCCTGACTCATATGATATCACCAAAGGCCAATCAACTCGTGTTTTCCACGGGAATAGAGCTATAGTAGTGTGATATGCGGTTTATAACTTTCAGGTAAGAATGCCTGGTCACGAAGTAGGAAGGAAACGGAGTTAAAGCGACGCCGTGGCAATAATAACGTCAACAGAGGCGAGATGGCGCCACTAAACAGCAACTTCCTGGACCTATCGGACGACGGTAATACATCATCCTTAAGTACATAAAACAGCTTTGTCTATTAGTTGTCTGGCTGGCGAATGGGTTAATATATAGATATATATAAGCATATATATATGCATATATATGTGTTTGTGTATATATATATATATATATATATATATATATATATATATATATATATATATATATATATATACATATATATATATATATATATATATATATATATTGAGAGAGAGAAACACATGTGTAAATATATATATATATATATATATATATATATATATATATATATATATATTTATATATAAACATGTGTATGTGTGTTCGTGTGTGTGTGCGTGTTACAACCTTATACCTCCCACAAACACCTTAATGCACATTTTTGAACTTACAACAGCTTTGCATGATAAGTGAACCAAATTGATAAACTATGTTTCGATTGCTATTTATTATTCAATCTGTTGACTCGCTTATCCCTTATTAGTCTGCTAATTGCCTCGATACATAGTCGATCAATTTTGCAACTAAGAAATACCAGCGATGCGTCAATGAAAAATCGATGAAGTAATTAAGTAATGAATAAGTAACGGCTGCTCGTCACGTGACTCAGGGCAAAGGCATTATGATTGCGGTTTGCTGCAAAAACCAGTTCGTCTTACTTAAACTCGGTCCGGAATGCAGATTTTAAACTAAGATGGACGAGTGAGATAATTAATATCCAATAATGAATGCTCCCTTCGCTCCTTTACAAGCTTCCGTCCCAGACGAACAGCGCCTGCTTTCGCACGTGCTGTACAACTACGAGCCGTCTGCCAGACCAGTATTGAATGCATCCCATACTGTCACCATCAAGTTCGGTCTGACATTCGTGCGCATATTTGATATGGTAAGCTACGTAACGTACACCTCGCTGGGGCGATATATGTCGTCAGAAGTGCATGGTTAGATAAGATTCGTTAGTGCATAGCAAGCTGAGAGATACAATGGGCTAGTACTACGTAAGTAACGATGCTCGACTGCATGGCGTTGGATTGCTGCATAGTTACATAAGATACGTTGGCCGACTGCATGGTAAGACAAGGTACGTTGGCCTACTGCATGGTATAATAAGATACGTTGGCCGACTGCATGGCTAGATAAGTCACGTTAATCGAATGTCTGGATGAGAAGGCTTGTTATTTCGTTCAGTTCGTTCTTAGTTCGTGTTGTCTGTCCTCAATTTTGTTTGTTCTGTGATTCAGTAACATTAATGGTGAGTTTTTATTTTGTAGAATTTCTTCTCGTTATTATGCCCGTTACTGTTTTGACGTGCTTTCAAAAGAGAAATCCCATCTGATAACCTATCCTCAATCAACCTTATAACACCTGCGCCTACTTAATTTTTTGATGAGGATTATGCGCATCACAAGACACATATATCCTTGGAGTCATGGTTGAAAGCCTAGATAATTTAGATGTGGTGTATTAGGACAACAGCGGAATGTCCCGGATGAGCAGAGGCTACTAAAACAGTTGGTGGGCGGATATGAGCCGGCTTCGCGTCCGGTCTTTAACGCCTCCTCCCCGGTCCATGTGCGATTCGGGCTGACTCTTGTGCAAATAATTGACATGGTATGTTATCTTTACTACGCAGAAAGGTAACATTCATGGAATGCAATACCTCTGCTTTACACTGTAAAGTAGCTTCCTCGTCTTCCAAACCAGGGTAATTGAATAACTGACGCGACCTGCGTTCTGCTACTTACAATTCTTTATATATCTTCGCAAATGAGAGCTATGTATGTGTCAAGCTAGTCCCCGCGGTGATCGCCACATTTGGTAATTAGCCTCATTGTTTGGCGCTAAGACTGAATAGTCTTGTGCACGGTAAATGAAAATCTATCCCAATGACGTAGTCTGTTACAGCAAATCACCCAAGTTAGTCGTGCACTAAACCCGTAACAACTATGATTCCTCAGCTTACTACTCAGTTAATGAAAACGCCTATGTCTGAAAGGCAGCAGATTCCTTCTTTACCTGCTTCGTTTCCATGTTATTTCTTTTTCTTTATTAAGTCTTTCTGTTAAATCTCCACCTTTGGTTTTCATTATAATAGATTGCTAGTTACATTATTGCATTCATTTTTCCCCGCTTAACTCTTGCTGCTGTTTTATGTGATTGTCCAACAGATATATTTTCATACACAGAATCAGAATTCAATGAATAATCGTGAAAATAAATTTAATGCAAGCTTGCCAAATAAGGTAGAATGCAATGCAGACTGACAAATCGTGTTCTTTGATGCAGAGAAATAAAACTAAAATGTGAAATATAATTTTATAACTCTTTGTAGGATGAAGTAAATCAGGTGCTGACGTGCAATGTCTGGCTTGAACAGGTAAATGAGATCATCTCTTCCTTTCCTTTATCGGCCAGGTGCCCCCATAACCGTTGCGCTGTTATTGCCGTTGATCAGAGAGCGCTTAACCTCTAGCCATATCACCGACGTGATGGTACGACTTGTTATAGCTGCTAGTTAACGCTAATGAACCAGTTATTTGTACAACGTGGAGATGTGTACTGTATGTTTTGGTCATGTGACCTTGCGACAGGAATGGCAAGATGAGCGACTAACGTGGAACCCGGATGACTATAACGGTCTGGCTGTGCTGCGCATGCCCTGTCACCGGATATGGCTGCCGGATATCGTTCTCTATAACAGGTGAACACCGGTGTACGCAGTCATGCCACAAGCACTGGTTTTGTTGTTATATTATTAACCTAGATGATTGCAAGTGTATATAATAAGAGATTGTTGCCATACACCAAATGTGAATTTGACGTTCAAAATTCAAATATACGTGCTGATGTGCGCCTTAGTTCAGCGAAAATAATTCCAAAATTTATCCTGTTTTGGATGTGTGTCCAGTGCTGATGATTTCACCACCGGCTTCATGCAGAGTAAAGCCATGGTCACACACACGGGCAACGTCTTCTGGCCTCCCCCCGCAAAACTGCGCTCTTCTTGTAAAATAGATATCACTTTCTTCCCATTCGACGACCAGATCTGTACCATGAAGTTTGGCTCATGGACGTATGACGGCTTTCAAGTGGACCTAACCAACCGATCTGCTGATGTAGATCTAGCGAATTATGTGTTCAGTGGCGAATGGGATTTACTGGACATTAGTGTCGTGCGCAACGAGGTGTATTATCTCTGTTGCAAAGAACCCTTCCCCGATGTTACATTCAAGATTCTAATGCGCAGACGGACTCTGTATTACCTTTTTAATATCATATTCCCATGCCTCTGGCTAACTGTTCTCAGTCTACTGTGTTTCTGGCTGCCTCCTGACTCAGGAGAGAAAATCACATTGGGCATCACAGTCCTGCTAGCCTACTCCGTCTTTATGCTTCTTATCGCAGAGAGCATGCCCGCAACTTCAGAATTCGTGCCACTCATTGGTAAGAATTTAGTATTGTTAGCTTCGACTGGAGTCTCATCATCAATGAAAAGTTTGATTTGTCCACATGCGCTGCTAAAAGAGTTATTTTGTAACGTGAATATAATTCTATATCCTTAGTTCACTCTACCGCATGTCTGGTGAACATAAACCTTACTTAATATCTGTTGCAAAACTAGGCAATATGAACCATGATTATATTCATATTTGTTAATACGTTTTTCCGTTTGTCGTTAGGCATATTTCTCACCGTAACCATGGCCATGACGTCACTATCCATCGTCCTGACAGTGTTTGTACTACAGATTCACCACGCAGGACCCAACCAAACACCAGTTCCAAACTGGGTACGCAGGGTCGTCCTCAAACACATGGCATATATCTTATGCATGCGCAAGCAAGTGTCCAGTTATTACAATTTAAACCACAAAGGACGGAAAAAGCGCGTAACCGACAAAAACCGATTGAACCACGAAAATTTCGTCACATCATTCATAGACGATATTGAACGCAAAGACACGAGTCGTTGTAACGGTAAAGTAAAACCAGATGTCCATGTGCCACTGAACTTGCGTTTGGAACCCCCAGCAGATCAAATTCATGATCATCTACAAATCCTTATGTCACAACATGACGAAGAGGACGATTTTCAGGATATCGTCAACGAGTGGCGATTGGTGGCTCATATCATGGATAAGCTGTTGTTCTGGGTATTCCTCGTGGGGTCGACTGTGTCCTCACTAGCCATACTCGTCCTTAAACCGCTCAGCAAGCCAGAGCTGACATGACGGTGTCAAATATGCCTAATCATCATACCGGTCGTCGTGGGGGAGAATGGAGGTAGAGTGGATCAGTCTCGTTGTCGTCGATCTTCTCTGCCATCCCTGTCGTCATGACAATTTACAGAATTGCCTATATGGTTATTGCTGTCGGGGTCAGCGATTCCAGGGCGCCGGGTCGGCTGGGTATATTTTGATATGTTGCATAAATGTTAATCGCGCTTCACTTAGCCTCGTGTAGGGCGTTTGGCTGTGCAAGACTGCAGAAACTGATCATTGCTGGAGCGCCATTTGATTATATTTATATAATATTATATGTATATATATATATATATATATATATATATATATATATATATATATATTTAAATACACACATATATATATATTTATATATAAGTATATATATATATGTATGTTTGTATATATATTTATATATATACATATATAAATGTGTGTATATATATTTATATATATGTGTGTATATGTATTATATATACATATATAAATATATATCTCTATATATATATATATATATATATATATATATATATATATGTATGTAAATACTAACATACATTTATATATGTGTATGTATAAATGCAGCCACTAAGAGTCAATGGGTACATGCGTGTGTGGTAGTTATGATATCACGAAATGCTTACACACGTATTTATGTAGTTATGTGTTGGTAAGGAAAGGTAAATGTAATTTTGTGATAACTGATTTGTGCAATTTTACTGCAACGCTCTCATTAATCGATCGATGTCCAACACGACTTCTCCTTCGGCTCTTAAATTCGCCTAGGGGAGGTGCTGAATGAAGTGCACAGAATATACCGAACAGCTCAAAGGACCGAAAGAAAACGCTGATTCGAAATATCAACACCAGTTGGTCCGATCAAAATGCACCTTACCTGGTTGTTTAAGGGCATACAAGTAATCTTTTTTCAAAGCGATTTCAAGATGGCAGGTTCAATGACAAGCATTTGTATAGATATTCCAGACATATTTTATGCCTCGTAGCATAATCCGACGCGATTGCCTTGGAGTAGACCTGGTCGAGAGAGATACTGTTGTGTAAAAGAAAACAGCAAGTTGCAACAGCTTGAAGTTCAACTATAATGGGGAATTGTGGTTACTGGAATGGAATGACGAAGACAAGTGAACCCTAATTATACAACCATAACCTGAGGGCAAAATATCCTATGATGATGATCGAGGCAAATATGTGCATCGCTATAAGCAGTGTTTTCGATAATCATATTCCTTCTCATTTTCATTAATTGATCAATTATGATAACAAATCTGTTAACCTTAGCACGCTCTGAATACAGAATATTTTCAAAGGTTGCCTCGATGCATGCTAACGCATTCCAGGCACGTATTGCAGGATGACGTTCGTCGTCAGTAATTGGTTTCTGTTTAGAAACCCGTAAGAAGCTTTGATCTTACTCCATGCTACTATCCGTCAACCGAGACGTTCCACGCGTCACCCCATACCCTCTTAGCATAGCATATAACAATATGATTTATCCGTAAGATCATAAGCTACTGTGATGATTACGATTAAAGTATGTCCGTACATCAATTTGTAGCTGTGGTAACCTTTACCTGAACCGCTTCTGTATTAGCAGACTGCACAAGCTTCACCACAGAAACAATAAATCAAACACATGGTGCTAGAAGTGGACACGTGAATAAAGTTAATGCGCTTCTTTAGCGATATGGGCGAAAATGCCTCAGGGCTACTCTGCGTAGGATATATGAAGTGAATGTTCTCAGTTATATGCAAGAGTCCCAAATTTTAAGAATCGACTTATTTATCACACTCTTTACTCATAATGAAAGTGGAAGCGGGGTTGGGGTACTCACAAATGAGCAAATTTAGTGGGTCTATTTCGATATAATGCAAAGTAATTGATGAGAGTGAGTGGTACATTTCTCTCTCCGAGTTCAGCACTATCTAGTTGGTCGTTATTCGCTGCACAGCCACCTTCTTATTCTGCCCACGTAATCTGTAACTCTCGTAATTAAGGAACATTGAATATCGGTAAGAAAGTGATAAGCTGTCGCATGTACACGCGTTTATCTGTGGTTCACACCAATGACGTCAGTTACATATTATGCAAGATTTGAGAATCAGCTATAAGACATTGCCACAAATCATAATATGACAAAGCAAGGTATATATTTCAAATGATAGCACGCGAGGTTACACCACCATGCACGAATCTGCTAGTGTGGATTTGTAACTCGCTGCTTCAGTGGACAGCCTTTTCTCATTGTATAAGGTGACACAAGTCGATGCAAGTGGTTACAGATATTTGTGTACACCAGAAACGTTTTCTGCATTGTAACCCAAACGCATTATACCTACAGCAAGATGACACGATAGCCTTATGCGCTGCAAAGTACATGCCGTCACATGGCAGATTGTTTGATAACCTTGACCAATCACGTCATCGAACATATCGCCGGCAAATCTCCGCTAGAAGGAATTCCTTGGAAGAGAAAATCGAAGCATCAAGTCATTGACGGAACGTAACTCATTTAAGCGGGAAGTCGCGGTTTTCAGCTGCCGGTCGGCAAGGCACATTAGGGACGCGTCGCCTCAGGCATCATGAGGAAACTTCATTCTGCCGTAGTGACATTGTAGTGCGATCAGACTCAAGATGACCAGTATTGGTCCCGTATTCAAACTGACCGTCCGTATTTAATCCAACTTCCCGTATTCAATGTGACTGCCCATATTCAGTCTGACCGCCCGTATTCAATGTGGTCGCCCGTATTCAATCCGATCGCCCGTATTCAAACTGACCGCCCATTTTCAATCTGATCGCCCGTATTCAAACTGACCGCCCATATTTAATCTGATCGCCCGTATTTAATCCAACTGCCCGTATTCAGTGTGACTGCACATATTCAATGTGACCACCCGTATTCAATCTGATCGCCCGTATTCAATCTGATCGCCCGTATTCAAACTGAGCCCCCATATTCAATCTGACCACCCATGTTTAATCTGATCGCCCGTATTCAATCTGACTGCCCGTATTCAACCCGACTGCCCGTATTCAATCTGATCGCCCATATTCAATCTGACCGCCCATATTCAATCTGACCTCAGATATTTATGTAAAATCCTCCATTAACCCTCTATGTTTGATCACTGCCCGTCATAACTTGGTAAGCATAAGATATATGTACTGCGATGTTATATGGTACAACAAATATCCGGCACTGGAAAGATAATTACACATGAGAAGGGCGTCAGTTGTGATTGGTCGCTTTTCATGCTCCAGTATTTCTATCTAGCTAAACATGAAACTCAAAGCACATTGCCTTTGCTAGAGAGCAAGAGCGTGGAATAAGGGCGTCGGTTTGGGTTTTCATGTCAATGTTTGGGAATTGTTACAGGACTTTGTGTTCGGCGTTTTGGTGCAGAGGTTGAGTATTCTACTTCACGCCCCACTAGCATTATAAAGGCTGGTGTATGATTCCTGCCATAATCACACATTGGACAAGCGCAAAAATATACATTTAGAGCGTACTTATATAAATGTCACAATTATAGTTTGCTCTGAATCACGACTAACAGCGCTTTAAAGATATGCTCGCATGTGGTTAGATATCCATTCCAGCCAAGCTACATTCCCCAGAGAGTCAATACACATTTGATGGTTCCATTCGAATAAATAACGCAATGATATATAACATCCATATTGAACTACAAATATGATACAGCAACAGCAATCTTTTCCTAACAATGGCATAATCTATAATATATCATCTGCCTTTGTGGGAATGTTTTCAGCTGCCGTCAGAGTGAAGCCGGCTCGTTCTGCGATACGATTACGAGACCGAACAAGCTCTTTGCTATTTGTAGGCCATGCTGTGATGACGAAGTGGTCAGCGATCTGTTGTCACAAAGTAATAAGTTATAAGCAAAAATGCTGCATGTTCAATAACGACAGCATACTTCGACTCGCGTTGATTAACGACAACACAAACAATCTTATATAGGGAGGTTATGAAACATTACTCGGGTTTCTAATAACATGTCTCTCGTCTTCTGGTTCATTCACCCCGATTAACACTGCCTTCTTTCAAATATGTACCTCGCCCTCCCTGTGAACCTTGTATACGTGAGACGCTTACATAGAAGCCTTTGTGCTTTTGGCAGTCGTTAGAGGGAGCCAGGCGTTGAAGGGGAGTTTTTATGTGAGGGTGTATGGCATAAGCTGTGAATGACCGATGGAAAAATCGAGGGCTGGCCATTATGTGTTGCTGTGATTTATCAGTGTAAGCAACGAAAATACTTTCAAATACATCACGTGAGTTATCTACCTAACAAGTGGCAAACGTATTTGAAAAAGATGTTTGATTGTGTTATCAGTTTGTCTATAAGTTGTCAGTCGGTGAGACAATCGCCCACACGTACAGGCACACACAAACACACACACGCACACACACACAATTATATATTGTATGTATGTATGTGGGCATGCCGTTGCAACCATAAAATCATGCCCATTAATCACAATTATCATCATTTTAGTCATCGTTATCACGATTATATATACTTTCATCATCATCATCATCGTCGTCGTCATCATTTATATCGGCATCACCTTCTCCTGTTTGAGAGGTCGTTAACTTCATACAAAGCCTTCATATTTAGTTGTATATTCTATACTGTAAAACTACCACTTTTGGCTGCAAACAAATCCTTTCCGTTGACAACAACAACTGCTGTCATTCACATATAATATTCTGCAGGGTAATGTTCTGCAGCACATATGCGCTAAATCCAGTTCAACATGAATCCGATTGCACCTCATGCCAGAAGGGGAAGAATTAAATCTTCTAATGCTGACTAAAGAGGGGTGACCTCAACGTCCCTCGCCTTTCCCATCGTTTTCAGAAAAGGTTTGTTGCTGGAGACATGGACAGCAAGCTAATAAGTGCATGGTGACTGTATCCGCTCGTACCTGAAATTCAATCTATCAATAAATTACGTGGAGAGAATAAAACGAGTACTGATTCGTGTTTCATGACACAGACGTAGGAGCAAGAAGAGTGTTATTCCCTCTTATCTATCATATTTAAAACTATAAAGTTTAGAACGGGGGTTCCGTTGAGAAACAAACGAGCTTCATAATTGTTCTCAATAGCCACAACCGCCCTTAAATGTATTTACATCAATGAATATATATATATATATATATATATATATATATATATATATATATATATATATATATATATATATATATATATATATATATATATATATATATATATATATATATTTATATATATTTATATATATAAATATATATATATATGCATATAGATGTGTGTATATATATATACAATTATATATACATATATATATATATATATATATATATATATATATATATATATATGTATATGTGTGTGTGTGTGTGTGTGTGTGTGTGTGTGTTTATGTGGTTATGTGTGTGTATGTGTGTGTATATTTTCATTATGTTTATGCTAATATATGGTTAATGGCTGCGTCAGATTACATCGATAGCGATTGTGCAGCGAATCTAATTCCCATTTATAGGTAGACATTCAACCGTCAAAGTCTGACACAATTTTCCATTTTAGGTATGTTCATACTGCCACCGGCAGGTAAGAGACGTGAAGGACACAACATCAGACATGGTTAAGAGACTTATCCTGTTTCACTGACATTCAAGATAAAGAAGCACTGGGTGATTTTAAAGATGACAATGATAAAGAAGATGATAATAATGATGTTGAGGGTGCAGTTTATGACTGTGGCGGTGGCTGTGGTGATATATTGGCATGTTTATTTGTATGCTAGCATATATGGGTGAACTCAGTGCGCAAGATCGCCCCCATACACAATGCATATAAATTATGTATGCGCAATAGGATGCGCTTTTAGGTGTCCCTCGTGGGGGCTTGGGGTCGACTGTGTTCTCTGGCCATGCACCTATCAGCTCGTTGCCCATATCACATGAAACAAACTTCTTAAACCTACATAAAGTGTTGCTGTGTAGCTCGCTGAAATGTCCGAAATGCATGCATTGACAGACTCGTTTTATAAGGTTGCATATCAAAACATTCTGTCACAAATATATTTGCATAGCAGAATCCTTCTATGCTTTGTAGTCGGAGGGAATTGAAAACCACAGAAAGACGACACCAAAGACACTAGACTCCCAGCAAATATCAGCCGAAAGAAAATCCCCAGAAGAAAAAATTTAAACCTCGTGTAACACATGAAACGTTGCTAATTTGGGTAGGATGCCGGATGGTTGTCAGCCACAGACCGGCGAGGCACGTTAAGGTCACCTCGCTTATGGCACCATTAGGAAACTTCAGTCAGCCGCAGTTACATTAGGTGCAATCGGATTCAAGATGCTACAGAACAATTCGTTTGCGGCTAACAGGGGTAGGACTAGGTGAAGGAATAAACTGTACAATATATAGACTAAATATGGGATTTACCGCTCTTTTAATCATCTTAGGACATTGATCTGTCAAGAACGATAAGATTATATATGATCATGGATGACGATGACGATGATACATATATATATATTTATATATACATATATATTTATATATATATGTATATATATATATATATAAATATATATACATATATATTTATATGTATATATATATATATATGCATATATATATTATATATATATATTTAAATATATATTTGTGTGTGTAAATGTATATATGTTTGTATGTATGTGTGTGTGCATGTGTGTGTATGTGTATATGTGTGTGCGTGGACTACCTGATTGACTATTCTACTGAGTGACATACTTGCACGAAACCAAGGGTCTTTTGTTGATGTGTTTGCCACACACGCAATGGCCTTCGCCCCAGATCTCATTTAGGTATACACAGCGCATGGCGCACACCACCACACTCTTATAAATGCACTCTTCATCAACGCCTGGCTCCCTCTAACGACCGCTAAAGTCACCGAGGCTTCTGCGCCACAAGTCTCTAGCATTCCCAAACTGCACTCACTATAGCTGGATTATCGACTCTTAAGCGATGTTATGATCAGGACATTGTTTGTCTCGGTAATTAGGAATGAAACGCTGCTTTCTAGAGCTTGACTAACCGGGTTACGTGTGGCACAAGTTTCGCATAAAATGTGGCGTAAGTGGAAAGCTAGAGTCTTATAAGTACATATTTGATTGAAGGGGGTGTATATCGGTGAGAATGAGCCATAATAATGGGAACATAATAATGAGGACTTGTTACTAGCAGCCCGACAATTGATGCATAACATCCTTCCATTTGATTATTTATCATATCCATATGTGCGCTGTGTTAAACATATTTTTTGTTACACATTCCTGCTTGTAACTGATTTCTTTGATACAGTAGATCGCTGACAACTTCGCCATCACAGCACGGTCTGCTATGACAGACAGTCAAGAGCTTGTTCGTTCTCATCAAGCATGTCAGATTTAGGGTGGATTGGCTAATGATATATGGGTTCCCCACTACCACGTGCTCTTAGTATTGGTACTGTAATTGGATTAGTTTCCCGCATTAACCTCACTTCAGTAAACACCCACACTACCTCGTTTTGAATGCTCTAGCTTTGCTTAGGGGGTTAGGGGGTGCATCTCGCAGCTTATTGTGGCGATCCACTAACTGGAGATCATTTACGTTTGCAATCATACCGACTCCTGAATGGTCGCATCGTTGAGAAGCAATTTGTTATAGATAAATTCACAGAGTAATATGAGTTCAGGGGAATACAGGTCTAATCGATCCATTATTTACCGTGAGATCCATTTATAGGAACGTGATTCCTGGCGTTATTGGAAATCAGGTTCTTATTAGTCAGAGATGAAGTCGACTGATCGAGATCACATAACTCGGCAGCTATGACTGGCCAGGGCCCTCACGAATTGGGTATGGACTGTGCAGCAATAGAAATGTCGATGATCATACACCTCTAGAAACCAGCATTTGTGGGACAAATGGCCTTTCCTTACCTTGATCAAGTCCGTAACGTGCCATCAGGAAATTCGCAGATTCGCAACTGGCGTTGTAACTAACAGAAGTTCAATTACAACGAAAGTCATGACGCGATGGAGTGTCATAACGAAATATGTCCGACTTGTAAATCAAACCACGCACTGTCGTGTCCTGTCTGTCAATCAGGAGTTCCAACACGAACTGGCTGGCATGACGACCCAGTGTTCTACGAACACTAGAAAGCAAATATATTTAGATTCATTGCAGCTACAAGTTATTAAGTGCAAATACACACACACACACACATATATATATATATATATATATATATATATATATATATATATATATATATATATATATATATATATATGTTTATATATACATGTGTATGTGTGTATCTCTGTGTGTGTGTGCTAATAGATGTATATTTATGAATATTTATATATATACAAATGCATAAATATATGTATATATATATAAATGTATTTATAAATATGTATCAATATCAATGTATATATAAATTATATATATGTGTGTTATGTATATATGTATGTATATATATATATATGTATATGTATATTTATATATACACATATATTTATATATATATATAAATATATATATATATTATAGATATGCATATATATATATATAAACCTATATATTTATAACATATATATATATGATATATATATACATAGAGATTTACATAGATATTAAAACATATTTATTAATGTGGTTAAATTTATATATATATATATATATATACATTTTTGAGATATATATATATATATATATATATATATATATCTAGAGATATAGATATATATATATATATCTATATATATATATATATATATAATATATCTATATCTATATATATATATATATATATATATATATACCCACATATATATAAATACCCATACTTTATTTCCTGACTAATATAACCAATGGCCCACAGAGTCCTGATTGCAATTTCAGTAGAGCCATTACACTGTAATAGTTGGTTTATTTGGTAAGAATGCCAAGTCACGAACCAAGAAGAAAACGCTGCTTGGTAAATATTGAAGGAAATGATAGCTATGAACGTGTGCAGCTAGTTTACGCAGTGTTCACCACTCACCTAATTTGCGTATAAACCTCATTGTTTGGTGCAAAGACTGATTAGCTTGGTTTACAATAAGTGCGTATATACCCACATGCAGCTGACTGTTAGAACCAAACTCCCAAGTGCAGGCTGGGTTTGTGCTTAAACAAAAACAAGTTAGCTTTTTATACTTACAGCTAAGTGTCAACGTAGCAGTTATTCCTTTGACATAATTATTGGCAACATTGATATCCGAACGACTGCAACTCCCCTAATCAATTGTTTTGATGCCAGATCGCTCCCTGCTAGTCTTTTAGTTAATATCTACCTTTAGGTTTCATTATGGCGGATTACGCGGGGGAGTAACAATATTGCAATAACGACTGCAACTCCCCTAATCAATTGTTTTGATGCCAGATCGCTCCCTGCCAGTCTTTTAGTTAATATCTACCTTTAGGTTTCATTATGGCGGATTACGCGGGGGAGTAACAATATTGTCATTGTTTCAGATAAGCTATGTTTGCATAGAGTAGGGTATTCTGTGATGCTCCAGCAGATATAGCTCCATAGACCGTATTTAGTAAGTAAAACTGATCTTGAAAAATGATTCATGCTTTCCAAACTTTGTGTAATGCAATACGGACTCATACATCTTGTTCTGTGGTATAGCAACAAACATCAATATGACATACATAAAACAATCCTCTTACAACCCTCTCTATGTAGGATGGAGGTAACCAGGTCCTGACGCATACGTCCTTATTTCTATCCATTACTGGCGGGGTGTCCCCATTGCCGTTGCACTATTATAACCATTGACCACACACCAAAGAGACCTAAAGCAAGCAAGAGCTGACATGACGGTAACCAAATATGCCTAATCGTCGTACCGCCCGTCATGGGGGAGAGTGCTTCATTTCACTGGAGGTGATTTCTCATAATGAAGGACAGTGTGAAGCGGGGGGGGGGGGATACTCACACTAAATGAAAGCAAATTTAATGGGTCTATTTTGATATCATACAAAGTGATTGATGAGAGTGAATAGCATATTTCTTTGTCCATATTCAGCGCCAGGTAGTTGGTGGGAGTCGCTGAACAACCCCCTTCTTACTTTGTCCGCGTAATCTACAAATCTCGTAATTAAGGAACACTGAATGTCGGTAAGAACGTGATAAGCTGGCGCATGTACACGCGTTTATCTGTGGTTCACACCAATGACGTCAGGTATATATTATACAACATTTAAGAACAGCTATAATGACATTGCAACAAATCATAATATGACAAAGCAAGGTACATATTTCAAGTGAAAGCACCCGCGGTTGCACAACCATGCACGAATCTACTAGCTGCTAATTCTCAACCTTCCGGCCTATTTCGCCAAATCTGTACCAAGTGTGGATTTGTAACTCGCTTCTTCAGTTGGTGATGTACACGTGGACAACCTATTCACATTGTATAAGGTGACAGGTCGATGCAAGTGGTTACGGAAACGTTTTCTGCATTGTACCTAAACGCATTGTACCTACAGCAACATGACGCGATAGCCCGATGCGTTAGAAAGTACATGCCGTCACATGGCAGATTGTTCGATAACCTTGTCCAAAAACATATCGCCGCTAGAAGGAATTCCTTGGAAGAGGAAATCGAAGCCTCAAGTCATTGACGGAACGGGTTGTCGCGGTTTTCAGTTGCCGGTCGGTGAGGCACTTTATTTGGAGCGTACCAATATGAATGTCACAATTATAATTTGCGCTGAATCCCGACTAACAGCGCTGGCTAATGTACCCCAGCGGAGGGAGGTCAGTACAGTCTATGTAGCTAAAGAAGAAACTCGAAGCACAATACCATTGCTAAAGAGCAAGAGCGTTTGTTGAGTAAGGGCGT
>CM067354.1:11629230-11634230 GCA_034190875.2 Urechis unicinctus
TCCTTATATTCGTGCTATCGATGATCGAAGTGAGGTAAAAAGTCGTGTTTAAAGGTATTTGTGTTCGACATTCATATTTAACAATTAATTACTTGGATGGAGCAGATTGCTGACCTCTTCGTCATCACAGCATGGGCAGTTAAGTGTCTGCACTCTGTCATAATAGCATTCTACATACTGCGCCTCATGCTAGCTGGACTATCGACGCTCAAATGAGAGTGCTTGACTAACCGGGGGGTCTTATGGCACAAGTTACGCATTAAATGAGGCGCAAGTGGAAAGCTAGAGTCTTTTAAGTACATATTTGATTGAAAGGGGCGTATATCGGTGGGAATGAGCTAGAATAATGGGGACATGATACTGGCAGCCCGAGTACTAATGCATAACATCCTTCCATTCGATTGTTTATCTCATCCATATGTGCGACAAGGAAAGTTGTCATGTTTGAACATATGTTTTGTTTCACATTCCTGCCTGTAACTGATTCCTTTGGGACAGTAGATCGCTGACAAACTCTCCATCACAGCCCGGTCTGCCATAAAATACAGTGAAGAGCTTACTTGTTCTCATCTCTCATTTAGGGTTGATTGGCTAACCATAGAAGGGTTCCCTACTACCAAGTGCTCTTATTATTGGTACTGTAATTGGAAATGAGACGCTTTCTTGGATTAGTTTCCCGCATTAACCTCACTTCAGTAAATACCCACACTGCCTCGTTTTGAATGCTCTAGCTTTGCTTAGGGGGTGAGGGTCGGCATCTTGCAGCTTATTGCGGCGATCTACTAACTGGGGATTATTTACGTTTCCAATCATACCGACTCCTGAAGGGTCGCATCATTGAAAGGCAATTTGTTATGGATAAATTCACAGAGTAATATGGGTTCAAAAGATTACTGTTCTTATTGATCCCACGCGAGATCCATTTATAGGAACGAGAGTTATGGCGTTATTGGAAATCAGGGTCTCATTAGTCAGAGATGAAGCAGACTGATCGGGATCACGTAACTCGACCGCTATGGCTGGCCAGGGCTCTCACGAATTGGATAAGGACTATGAAGCAATTGAAATGTCGGTGATCATTTACACCTTGGCATGCTGTGATAAATTACCCATCTTCCCAATCCGTCTCGCCAACACGAACGCACTCAGTCTATGAATGATATTGACCGTATAAGTTTAATGTCTTCTCTTATCACCTAGCTATTTTTACGATGCTTATCGCAGATATATATATATATATATATATATATATATATATATATATATATATATATCTGCTATAAGCATCGTAAAAGCATCGTATATATATATATATATATATATATATATATATATATATATCGCAGAGATATATATACTACATATATATATATATATTTATGTACATATATATATATATATATAATAGATATATATATATATATATATATATATACATATATATATATATATATATATATATTTATATATATATAGATATATAGGGAGATATATATGTATGTATAGTATATATATATAGAGATATATATAGGATAGATATATATATATCTATATATATATCTCTATAGAGATCTCTCTCTCTCCCTAGATATATATCTCTCTAGATCTATATATATAGATCTATCTCTCTAGATCTATCTATCTATATATAGCTCTATATCTCTCTATCTCTATCTATCTCTATATCTCTATATCTCTCTCTATCCTCTATATCTCTCTCTATCTCTCTCTCTCTCTCTCTCTCTCTCTATCTCTCTCTATCTATATCTATATATCTCTATATATATATCTCTATATCTATCTCCGGATATAGCTCCATAGACAGTAAGATAACTAATCTTGACAATTCATTCTTTTTTTCTACATATTCACCGTAAGCTCCGTTGGTCGCGTTTCACAAATCAGTCACCTTTTTATTCCGCCCGCAAAATCTTCATCTCAAGAGATTTATTGAATATCTAGGACAAATTGATGAGCTGTCGAACAGATCAATATATTGTAAACCGAGGAATATATATATCAAGTGAAAGCGTACATGGATACAGCCACCATGCAATAATCAGATCGCGTGTGTACATCAAGTTACAAACCTATTTAGTCAAACCTGGACAAAGTGTGGAATTGTAGCTCGCTGCCTCAGTCGGAACTGTACATGTGAACAACCTAACGACTGCGTTCTCAATAGCAATACTCTTCCTTAAACCAGAAAGCCAAAGATGGCACGACGGTGTCCAATAGGCCCAATCTCATGGGAGGGGAGATGTATCCGCCACCTTGTCGTCGCCATCACCTACCATCCGTCCGTCAGTGTGAATTACCCATCAGAACATCTGACTCCGAGATTCCAGGACGCTAGCCATGCATTTATCAGCACGTTGCCGATATCACATGCAACAAAGCTCTTGAACTAACATAAAGTATTGATGTCTAGCTCGCTGAACAAGTCGGAAATGCACGCGTTGACAGCCTCATTTGATAAGGTTGCATATCAAAACGTTCTGTCACAAAGATATTAGCATAGCAGAATCATTCTATGATTTGTAGTCGAAGCGAATTGAACCCCCAGCAAGACGACGTGAAAGAATTAACCTGGACTCATCACAGCCTTCAACATATCCCCAGCAAATATCCGCCCAAAGGAAATCCACAGAAGGCACAAATGCAACCAAGTTAAAGATGAAACGTTGCTAATTTGTGTAGGTTGCCAGGCGAAGGACGTCAAGGTCATGCCGCTGCTGCCATCATTAGGAAACTTCATTAATTCCAGTTACTTTAGCTGCAATTAGAATTCAAGATGCCATAGAATAATATAATGCATATATTTAAATATATTTATATATAACTATGTATATATATATTTACATATATATACATATACATATAATAGCAATTGCATATATACAATATAAGCATGCATATTTTTATATACATATATATGCATATACATATGCACATACATATATATATGCATATATATATGAATCTTTATTCATTCATTAACAGAGATATATATGAAAATATATATATATATATACATATGAATATATATATATAAATAAATATATATATATATTTATAAATATATATATATAAATATATATATATGTATATATATATGTACATATATATATATATATATATATATATATATGTATATATATATACACATATACATATATATATATATGTGTGTGTACATTTATGTATGTATATATATTTCTGTATATTTCAATATTCATAAAAATATATATATTTATATAAATATATATATATATAGGTATATATAAATACAAAATATATATATATATATATATATATATATATATATATATATATATATATATATATATATATATATATATATATATATATATATATATATATATATATCTATATATATATCTATATATATATATATATATATATATACATACATATGAATAATTTGTAATCATACGTCTCCTTAAGGCACGCATTATTGAAAGGCAATTTGTTATGGATGATATTTGTTCAGGAGAATACTGTTCTTATTGATCCGAAGAGAGATCCATTTATAGGAACGTGAGTCCTGTCGTTATTGGAAATCAGGGTCTTATTAGTCAGGGATGAAGTAGACTGATCGGGATCACGTAACTCGGCATCTATGACTGACCAAGGCTCTCACGAGTTGGGTTTGGACTGTGAAGCAAAAGTAGCGCTGGTGATCATTTACACCGTGGCATTCTGTGATAAATTACATATCTTCACAATCTGCCTCGTCAATACGAATGCACCCAGTCTACAAATGATGTCTTTTCTTACTACCTCCGCGATGGTGATCACAGAGTTACATATTTTACCTGCGGATAGCGCGTTGTAGGAAATGTGACACCGAATGCCTTTATTATATTTCGGATTCTGCACAATAACTGCCAGGCAGCCAAACAGCTTGCAGTGCGTAAGATCATTCGAATCACATACATCCGATTATTAAGAGGTGATACATAGGTCTAATCAGTCAGCTAACCACCCACCTTGTTTGTTGGGGTTTTCTTTCTCGACCTTGGTTTGCCGACCAGCAATACAATTTATTTCAAGATTAAACGACGCCCATTGCTAATCAGATCTGTGTACACCTCTAACAACCGGCGCATTTCTTGGTCAAATGACGTTTCTTAACCTCCTTCAAGTACGTAACCATGTCTCCAACAAATTCATAGATTCTCAACAAGCTTTGTAACTAACAACAGAAGATCCATTATGACGCTCTGCGTACATAAGAAAAAGATGTTTAGATTCATTGTTTATATCGTTATAGAATCAGTGAAGAGCCATTTACTGAAACCTTTTCCCAAAGGTAGATTACATATTATAAATGATTTCATCTTATATATGTATATATATATATATTTAAATTAATATATATAAATATATATATATATATATATATATATATATATATATATATATATATATATATATATATATATATATATATATATATATATATATATATATATATATATATATATATATATATATATATATATATATATATGTATAACTATATATACTAGGAAAACGCCGAACCACAATCTTGTAGCACCATCAAAACCAAAAACTATAGAAACCAACCAACGGGCGGAGACAATCTCAGACGGCCCAGAATATACATATATAGTCATTTTTTTACCTGCAGTCTCGTTTTCAACTTGAAAAGGAATATTGAAACACCTAGCGCGCCTGACGACATTAATGTGCGCTCTACATGCTGTGCAATTCGCTTATGCCATTAATACCTCACTATTAATTATGTTCCGTGTTTCTGATATATAATGTACTCACTGATATATATGTATTTATATATATATGCATATTTACCTATATATTTATATATGTATAAAAATATGTATATATATATACAAATATATATATCTACAAATATATATATATATGCATATATACAAACATTTATATATCTATATGTATATATATATACTTTATATATATATATACATATA
>CM067354.1:11639230-11649230 GCA_034190875.2 Urechis unicinctus
CCAAACGAGTAGATAACAATTTGAGTTAAAAATGTCACATTACACAGCCTAGAACACTGTTGAATTAACGGAATGTTTGGTGAATTATACTAGTCAAAATTCACGATGATTGATCGGGTTGATTTCATAGCATTGGCTTATTACAAAGGCGTGGTAAAAGAGCTAATAGTGAACTCTCACAGAGTATGTGTACGCAGCGGACGTCAAGAGTAAAGCGGAACAACAGTTTCTCTGACATTTTTAATCGTACTAATGGAGCAAAACAAAAGGCTGCTTTGTCACCCATTGCATTCTGTGTGTATATCGACGAGCTTTGTCATGATTCCTCAAAAGAGAATCGGTTTCTATACTGCTCATCGTTGTACTGGCGCACTGAGCCACGTTGATGATGTATCACTCATTGCTACTTCTTTTGCTTTTACCAAGGCTTAAAACGTGCAAAACGTTTGCAAGGGAATACTGTGTTAGATTAAACGCATCACAAATTTGGTGCACGTGAATTGTCCAATGATCGACGTAAATCGAACGGTGTTGGACTCAATGTGAACTAAAATGCTAGCCATCTTGGATCCAATTATCGAAATAATTGAGTGAAATGCAATATAACTGCTGCATGTTGTGATCATGTGACGGGAACGAATATATTTATGCATGTATGTATGTATGTATGTATGTATGTATGTATGTATGTATGTATGTATGTATGTATGTATATGTATGTATGTATGTATGTATGTATGTATGTATGTATGTATGTATGTATGTATGTATGTATGTATGTATGTATGTATGTATGTATGTATGTATGTATGTATGTATGTATGTATGTATGTATGTCTGTGTATGTATGTATGTATGTATGTATGTATGTATGTATGTATGTATGTATGTATGTATGTATGTATGTATGTATGTATGTATGTATGTATGTATGTATGTATGTATGTATGTATGTATGTATGTATGTATGTATGTATGTATGTATGTATGTATGTATGTATGTATGTATGTATGTATGTATGTATGTATGCAGCCCTGGTATGTATGTCATACCAATGTATGTATGTCTGTATGTATACCACAACCACCTCCATTGCCACCACCTGGAATCATACCAATCACTTACCACAGCCACCTCCAATGCCACAATCATCACCTAATGCTTCCTTACCTCGCAACACCCCATACCGTTTTGAAAAGCCACGATCCCCATAATTAGCCTTTATATTCTACTGTACATTCCATACTTTAACGCTTTCCTTGTAATCCACTTCACCTGTTTTGCTATGTAGTATCATTCTTAAGCGCGTATGTACTAAATTTACGCGAATGTAGCCGCCATGTACGTATCAGTGCGCTGCCAATTACTCAGGTTGCTTATCTTTTCCGACGAAAAAAAAGGCAAGTCGAGGGACACTAATGTCACCCAGCTTTTGGTCATTATTAGGAAACGCCCGTGCATGTGTGCGTGTGGAAGATTGTCTGCGGACGGACAACCCGGTTAACTGATGGACTGACCGATAGACATGAACACAATCAACGGTCTTTTTCAAATGTATTTTCCACTTGCTTGGCAAATAACGCACGTAATGCATATGTAAATATTGATCATTTATCACAGCAACACATAATGGCTCTACTCTGCTTTCTATCAGTCATTTACAGCCAATGCCAAACACCCTCACACTAACCAAACAAACTCTCCAACAATGCCTGGCAGTATTAATCGGGATGAATGAACTACAATACTGGCGACATGTTATAAGCAGCCCCCCGTGTAATGATTTATAACCTTCATAAATGTAATTTTTTATGTTGTCGATAATCAAAGTGAGTTTCAGGTAAGCTGTCGTGTTGTAACAGTTATCTTTTTTCCTATTGTTGCATATAATTCATTTCTTTGAGACAGTAGATCGCTGACCACTTCGCCATCACAGCCCGGTCTGCTAGAAAGGACAGTCAAAAGACTGTTCGCTCTCATCGCATCACACATTCAGGGCTCTAGTTATGGATGACTACAACCAAGTGCTCTTAATATTGGAAATTAAATTAAGAAGTTTGCCGCAGACAGCAACACAGCGTTGTTTTGAATGTTTTCCCTTAGATTAGCGCTTTCATCTTGCAGCTTACCGTGACAATCCAGTTAACTGGAGATAAAACCAAAGTATTACTGACCTATAGAGGCAGTTCGTAACCATATAAAAGACTGTCCATGGACGACCTTCATCTCATGAAAACTTGCATCATTTGTTATAGACTAATTTACAGAGGAATGTGGGCCTAGGGAAGCAAACGCTCTGAGTGATCTTTAGAGAGTTCCTTGTTATGGTGACATTTATAGGAACCTGAGTTACGGCTTTATTGTAAATCAAAGTAATAGTAGTAAGATATAATACAGACTTATTGCGATCATGTAACTCATCAGCTGTGACTGGCCAGGATTTTCACGAGTCGGGTGTGGACTGTGAAACAATGGAAATGACGGTGATCATTTGCACAATGGCATGCTGTGATGAATTACAGATATTCTCGCTAAGCCTCGTCAATACGAACGCACCCATACTACAAATGATATTGAACGTTATAGTTTTACTACCTAGTTAATTCCACGATTGTGATCACAAAGGTAATGATGTCGGCTCGTCTATGTGCTTGTAATCAATCAACGTCGCGGTTCTTCAGTTAATGAAAATAATCAGATATAGAGATATATATATATATATATATATATAGATATATATATAGATATATATATATATAGATATAGAGAGAGATCTATAGAGATAGATATATATATATATATATATATATATATATCTATACATATATATCTATAGATATATAAATATATATAGAGAGAGAGAGATATATACTATATATATAGATAGATATCTCTCTCTAATATATATAGAGAGAGATAGAAGATCTATATATATAGAGAGAGAGAGAGAGAGGGATATATAGAGATATAGAGATCTCTATATATATATATATATATAGATCTCTCTCTCTATATCTCTCTATATATATATATCTCTCTATCTATCTATATATATATATCTCTCTATATATATATATATATATATATATATATATATATATATATATATATATATATATATATATATATATATATACATGTGTGAGGCACTCATTCAGGAGACAGGTAACGTCCAGGATAATCAGGAAGAAAATGTGCTTTGTTGTGACACAAGTTATGTATAATGTTAGCCGTGCACGACGTCTTATATATGTATACAACCGTCCGTCCGGGGCGGGGTTAGTATAGTGTATATTATTTGTATGTGATTTGTTGTGACATAGGTTATTTGAAGGTACATGGATATGGCACAAGTTAATGCACAAAGCATGTATTATTAGTGCGTCATAAAATTGTCATGTAAACATGTATTAAAGTGTGATTTGTCAAATTGTGATATTCTATATAGGCTTATAGTCTGTAAATCGTCACTTATCAATGTTTTTCAGCTCATCTGTTGTTGGTTACAATGTTCTTTAAATAGCCTTTAAAGTTATTAACTGTGATAACAATAATCAACCAGTGATTACTTGGTATAACATTTTATAGAATAAATCTAATTTGCATTGTGTGTTGATGTAATACACCAACTACAGCTGGGTATGTAACGAATCATTTATTTACATCAATACGGGGAGCACTATAACGACATATGCATGAAATAATGGTAACAACAGCATGAAGTTATATATTTAACTTTTAAGAATGAATTGACAAGGATGGAATGCTCTTCCCTGTATACACAAAATTCATTAAGTCATCAGGTAGTATCACAATAACAATATGCAGGTTGGGAGTGTTAAAATAATATGGATAAATATACATGTAACAGTTTGTACAGTGGTAATAATCATATTTTTAAAACTGGTTGTTTGAAGATGACAAGGAATGCACAGGCTTTGAAAATGTTTTCATCATTGTTAAGCATTGCCATTTTCAATTCTGCTTCCAAAATCTTGAATTTCTTTATTGCCGTTATAGCAGGCTCAACATGGATACGAGCCATAGAGATTCAGAATACCTGAACTGTTCGGCAGTGAATTGGCCCGTTAGTTTGTTTTTAAATGGGGAAATGACTACTGGAGGCAAATTTTCTGCAATAGTTATACTTCTATCTAACATAACTTGATCATTAGAATCAAGTGACCCGCATCGATACATCCAATTCTAACCAGACTAACCAAACCGAAGGATGATCTTTCAAATTACCTCTTGACTTCGTCATGTGCCAGATACGCCAGGGGACAAAAAGCGACAGGCAGAAGATGGACACCTTGTGATAAATCCCTTGCCTAATCGCTTCTGCACTCGATTATTACACAAGTTATTTAAGCTGCCTTCAGTTTCAACTCTGTGGAAAGAAATAACTCAGATAAAGGTGTGATGGAAAAGGCACGCCCTTATTGTTCAGGATTATGTTTGTAATTACATTTACTATGCAATGTTGACCAAAGATTTACGTATCTAGGATATAATCTAGGAATGTATTTATTGTCAGGCTGTACTGATCTAAACTTCTTTTATGTCTGTTTTACTATTGCTGACAGATATACCTGGGGTTTAACAGAGTAGTCATCGAGGCACTCAAGCTCCACGTGAGATCCATGCAGGCCAAGTCCAAGGTGTGTGCCATTATAGCGGATGAGATGGCCACCAAGGAAGGTGTTTCCTACAACCCTGGGAGAGACGAGGTGGAGGGTCTTGAAGATTTTGGAAATATGGGCCGAACAAAATATATTGATAACCATGCCATTACCTTTCTTGTGAGAGGCATGTCTGATAAATGGAAACAGCCCCTTTGGTATTTTCTATCAAGTGGACCAATGATAGGTGAATGCATGGATATCCTATTTAGAGAATGTGTTTCTAAAGTGGAAGATTCTAGCCATACAGTGAAAGTCGTCATTGGAGACCTAGACTCGAACAACAAGAACATCTTACAGGTGCATGGAGCCACCAGGAAGGAGCCTTTGTTCCAAACACAAAAAAAACCCAAAACATTTTGTCCGAAACAAAGTACCATTTGGTGCAGCCTTTAGAAAATGGTGGCCAATCTCTTTTTGACTATGAGGCTTCATTTCACTCTAAAGTTAGGTTCAAAAGACCTATCTTGCAAAGGGATGCGGAAAACAGGAAAACAATGAAATTCAGTTACATGGTTTTATTTTTGCTCCTACGGCTTAAACCAATGGCATTTTGTGGATTCTTCCTAGCCAGAAATATCAGTCCCTGCATTTGGATTATGGGCCAGTGGTCCCTCTGTATAATTTGTTGGAGAGGTCTATTTAATTGTATCGTTGGCCATTTCATTGTTGTGGCCCAGATTATGAGCAGTATTTCCGTTTATTAATATCAGCGCTATAACAAGCATCTACCCGTGTTCATTGATTTCTTGAAATATTGTAAATAGTTCAATGCGAGAAATGTTAGAGGAGAGAACAAGAACTAAGTTCGCATCAATAGAATCTAACTTAAGAAGTTTATTAGCTATGTTCTTTTGTCAAACTGCACTTCTGTCGTGATGCTCTAGCCACAGCGGGCCGGCTTTATGTAAACACCAACCCTCTGGCCTTTGAACTCTTCGAGAGCCAAATACCTTTCGACCAGACCACTAGAACATCAGCCAAAGGCCAACCTGTTTGTTGGGCACGCTCTAAGCACTGCTACATGAGAGATTTATCACCACTTGGCATAAACTTTGCTCCGCTTACCGCAGCTTTAACAACAGCTAATCACTGTCAATTTGGCTTGTCAAGCATAGTAAGTAAATATGTCAGCGGAGGCAACGAAGCTACAGATGTCAGCAAAGTTAACGAACCCACTGATGTCGGCCGCATCGGTGGTGAGGGTGACTAGTGAGCCTACAAAAAGGCGCCGCAGCCCAAAAAGCCAAACATGAGACCTAAGCCACGCTCACCTCAGATAGAGATGAGAAATTCACTGCTTCTGCGGTCACAGAAAGGCATTCTCCGCCTCCTATGCCATATCCGCCTCATTCCAATGCTACATGGGCGCCCTAGGTTGCCGACGGCATTGGGCTGTTTTGGCTAGCTTAGCTGTATAGCCAACACAGAGTACTGATAGAAAAATGCTCATCGAAGGGCTGTACCATGGTGTTTCTGGTATATCTATCGGTTACGCCTAGCAAGGCAAGATCGATCTGGGTGGCGTACTCCCTAAGCTTGATTTAACACCACACGACCTGGGCAAGGCTGTTGCCGATGTAGCCCTAGCCATGGCCACAAAGGACATGCTAATTAAACCAGGGATTATACCAGGTGATATGCTGAAGTAAACACAACAACTATGGCATCGATAGCAATGCTGGTTAGAAGTGCCCTTGTCAATGCCATTGCGTTCCCTGTGAGCAACTTTATATTCTCTATGTTACGAAACTCCCAAGTGGACGCGGAACGTAAACGTTATGATGCCGCAATCGAGCAGCAGCTCCTGTCTGCGCAAACGGCACGGGTGACGAATCAAACTGAGCAGCAAGGCTTCATTAACGAGCAGTTCCATCGCCAGGGACATGCCAAGCACACTTTTCAGGATGTCAACGACGCCATGGAGGAAAACTCCCTGGTTACATGCAAACCCGCCAACCCACTGGAGGTTGACCTCCACCTGTAAGACGTATGCTTGGCCAGTGTGGTAAGACGTATATAGAGATGGCCAGTAGAGAGATATGGTATAGAGAGAGATATATATATATAGAGATATATATATATATAGATATATATAGATATATATATATATATAGATAGATATATATATATATATATATATAGAGATAGATATATAGATATATATATATATATAGATATATATATATATATATATATATATATATATATATATATATCTATATATATATATATATATATATATATATATATATATATATATATATATATATATATATATATATATACAATTTATTTTGCAAAAAAAAATCAATTAAGCAATATGAATATAAAATGCATGAGTTCAAATTAAATTGTGGATAGAAACAAAAGAAGCTCATCAGACTCATTAGTTGTCTAACTAAAGGAAAGACAAAAATGTTGTTACATTATTTGATACTGTAGACGAGCTTACATTTGCTACCATATTGACAAGCCGAACTTTTGGTTTGTTACTGACTGTGCATTTTACCCAAAAATTAACATATCTTAACAATAGCTGAGTGCGTATATTTTATCTGCCGACAAGCAGCGGTTACAAAAAAAACGGAACCTCGTTCCTCCATATAAGCTTTAGAACTCTCCTTATACAATTTTGCCAAGCAACACTTAATTTTTCACGTGACTTTAAATTCAGTTTCCTTAGAGGACTGTCATAGAAGCTTGTACAGAAGGTATCAAATAACTTTGTACGGACGTCGGTGCGGCAAAAGTCGAAAATGGTAGTACGATAAGTTAATTCTCTTTGCGATATTTGCATCGTTATTTTCATAACCAATATAACTTCCTAGATGAGCAGCCTTAGAGTAATTTTCTAAAATGGCTCCATTCAGCCGTAATTCGAGATTGGTATAACGTTGTGGAATATTGTAGCACAGCAGCATACTTTTTTCACTATTGAACATTACATCGTATACTTGTGCTTATTCTTCGCATATTGAGATCTTAAGCTCGGCAGCAGTGACTGAGGGAGCAAGGAGTGTTAAGTCGTCAGCATATACAAATGCAACCATAAACTGATGACCAACATGACAACCAACATTACTAAGTTCAAGACGATTAAGCAGCTCTTCGATATGAATACAGAAAAGAATAGGCAATAACATCCCGCCCTGCTTTATGCCATTACTGCATTGGAATGCCTCACACACATCAGAGCCCCATTTAACCAACAACGATTGGGTGAAATACATATTAAGGAGCAACTTTACAATAGTAGGACACAAACCTCTTCGTATCAATATTTGAAACAGTTTAACATAAATTACCCTATTCAATGCCTTTGATGCGTCTAGCATCGCAGCATAACATGGCGAAGTTTGAATGACATAAAAATCAATAACTTCTTGAGCTACATGGGTACACTGAGAAGTGGAATGGTCTTGTTTATCGACATCTTATCATGATTCCTGACAACCCATCTCGAAATTCTTTCATATTCGCGTTTGGTCTTTGTCATGATCTCCTTTACCCAACCCACAATTGGCCTTCTGTTGTCAACCCATAAAGGTTGCCAAAATATTGACTACTCTTTATAGGGATTAACTAGGGTTTTTTTTAACCTGGCTTTGACTTACAGAAGGAATAATCTTTTGCATTGATAATATAATGCATTAAGGATTGCTTCATGATTATAAATAATGGCGTCGGTATTGTCAGTACAGTTTGCGTCTTTACACTGCAGTGTTACGTATGACTACTCAATAGCAGCAAGTAAATCTTGAAGTTGACATTTAAACGCCTCAATGTAAGATGCATTAGCTTTTTTCAAAGAAGGCAAAGTATGCAATACTTTGCCTGCATGGGCATATATTCAATAGGAATATCGAGTTCTAAAATTACTGGACTATGGTCTGACAGGTTAAGTCCTTCACATAAGCAATGATAATCGGTATTGCAGTGAAACCTATTATACGAAACAATTAAGTGGTAAATACAAGACGTAACATACGAAAATGAATTTTTATAAATATAATCCACAGTTGAAATGCGCTCAATAAACCAAATTCATGCTTTCGACCGCACAAAATGTCTAAGCAGCGTAGTGTGTCTTGAGTTAGCTCTGCTTAGGTCAGTATTAAAATCACCACCAATGACAAAATATCCCACATCATTCTTAAGTGCAATTAACGTCCTTATCTCGCTCAATATATCTGGATACAATCCTTTATTATTTGTACAGTTTGAGTCGCACGGCATATATACAGAGATAAGAAGCATTTTATCGTGGTTAGGTACTGTAATCACACAAGCACTAAGTCTGTTACAATCCGACGTCGGTCGCTCTATTGTACAATCAAGCGACATTTAAAAGCGATAGCACACCCACCATATGATCTCCCGCTTAGTAATTGACCATCATTGACCTCTAATACGCCAATCACAGTTACTTCGTCCAATTGGTTTCCAAATAAGCAAATGTTTTCTTGTAAACACCAATGTTCTTGGAGTAGCAATATATTACAATTTCGCAGCAAGGACATGATATAAGCCATACGATCACAAGCATGTCATTTACAATTGAAAGATGTGAGCGTTGATTTGGTTTTGGTAGAAATTTATGTATGAATCAAAAATATGGTCCGATGATAGTCCACAACATTTAAGCGAACTTTTGTCTACGTTGCTTACTTCCTTAGACATGATATACAATTATAAATATATATATATATATAGATTTATATATATATATATTTATATATATATATATTATATATATATAAATATATATATATATATATATAATTATATGTATATGTATATATGTATATGTATATATACATATATATTTAGTATATATATATATTTATATATATATATATATATTTAAATATATATAAATATATATATACATAAATTGATGTATATATATTTATATATATATATATGTGTGTGTGTGTGTGTGTGTGTGTGTGTGTGTGTGTGTGTGTGTGTGTGTGTGTGTGTGTGTGTGTGTGTGTGTGTGTGTGTGTGTGTGTGTGTGTGTGTGTGTGTGTGTGTGTGTGTGTGTGTGTGTGTGTGTGTGTGTGTGTGTGTGTGTGTACGTATATATATGCCTGACAACAATTTTGTCTTGTTCATAATACGCAGCCATACGTATGCAGAGAGTGTCACTCCCAGGCTCACAGTCAGCCAAGTGATGTCATACGGTGATTATACATTGAGGTTTAAGGAGGCGATTCAGGGTGTGATATATTAATGAGTGAACGGCGTAAATTACCGCTTGTCGTGGATATTCTCACTGCAGAACCAACCTCATAATTGACTCATGTTTGAC
>CM067354.1:11654230-11676730 GCA_034190875.2 Urechis unicinctus
ATGCATATATATATATATATATATATATATATATGTATAATGCATACATATATATAAATGTATTATAAACATATATATATATATATATTCACACAGATATATATGCCATTATATCATACACTATATATATATCTATATATATATATATATATATATTAATGTATAAATACTATAAATATATATATAAATAAGTACAATATAATATAATAAACATTTATATGGATATATATAAATATATAAATAAAATATATCTACAATTTTATGCATATAAATATATATTTAAAGATATATATATATATATATATATATATTAGATATATAAATATATGGATATATAACCATTTATATGGACATATATATATATAAATACATATATCTATATAATATATATATACTTAGATAAATATATATATGTACATATACATATATTAAATATATATATAATATACATATATATGTATATAATATAATATATATATATATATTGCATGCATTCATATATATATATATAATATAATATTTATATATATATATATATATATATATATATATATATATATCTATATATATATATATATATATATATATATATATATATATAATACCGCATAACCCACATATATATATATATTATATATATAGATACTATATATATATATATATATATATATATATATTATGTAATGGGTCCTTCACCGATTAGCATTGGTCATTTTAATTAAAATTAGTGCCTAAAATTATTTAAATCACATCCATCAGATTACTGATAGATGTTGCATGGGTCTAATCGGTTCGCCCACCCCTCACCCACCCTCCCACACACACACACACCCTATATATATATATATATATATATATATATAGATATATATATATAGATATATATATATATATATATATAGATAGATAGAGAGAAGATCTATCTATATATAGAGAGATAGAGATGAATCTCTATCTATATCTCTCTCTCTATCGCCTCACTCTATATATAGATATATAATATATATCCCTCTAGATCTATCTATTATCTATATAGATATCTATATATATATATATATCCTATATATCTCTCTATATATATATATTATATATCTATCTCTATATATCCTATATATATCTCTCTCTATCTATATATATATCTCATCTATGTTTATAACCTCGCTCACATGCAAGGCCACTGTTTTTTGCCCTCTTACAAATTTCCGCAGTCGCACCTAAGTAGAGAGGTTTATTCCTTGGCTCGCAGACTGTCAAGTGATGACAGGAAGTGTATAAACATGAAGGCGTTAGGGGACGATTCCCGGCCTTGATAAGCTAGAGTGATTGTCAGTTAGCATTACGTGCGTGTATAGCACAAGTAATCTATTCTAATGTTTGCTTTCATAACAAACGTCAGCCAAGAGTACATTGTTTATGTCATTGATATGATTCTCTTGTCGACGTCTCCTCCATTTTACTGCATAATTTGTGCATTTGTTAGCAGTACATTATTTCGTTCTGTTTCGATGCACTGATGGTGCTATACTGTGTTCATACTTGCGGTATCATTCCCTCCATTTTCTAGATAGTAGGATGATGCATCCAGAGCACATGCTTGTCATACTTTGTATATTTTGTTGCATAGCAACACCCGTACAATCAAGGTAAAGTGAGCCATTCGTATGATGTTGCGTAAGCATTATGTGGTGGTTGTATACACGCATTGAATCACGCACACCTGGGGTTTTTACTCCCATTTCCATGGAATGGGGTAGTTTTTAAGAAAGCTGTAAAGCTGTATTTACTGCCACGCTCTCTCATCTTGTTCTGTGCAGCAAACATCTATAGGACATTGATAAAATACTTATCTTATAACCCTCTCTGTGTAGGATGGAGTTAACCAGGTACTGACATTTACGTCCTTATTTCTATCCATTATTCGAAGGGTGTCCCCATAGCTGTTGCACTATTGTATAACCATTGACCTCACACCAAAGAGACCTAAAGCTCTCGGCTTGTCACACACGTGATGGTATGGCTTAAGCTAGCTGCCGCTGCTTAGCGCTAATGATCGCCGTTATTTGTCCAACGGATTTGTGTACTGTATATTTTGTTTATGTGACCGTGCGGCAGGAATGACAAGATGAGCGAATAACGTGGAACCCGGATGACTTTAACGACCTGACTGTGCTGCTTATACCCTGTCACCGGAAATTGCTGCCGGATATCGTTCTGTATAATATATGACCACCATCTACGACCTGATGGATGCAGGCACTAAGCTGTATGTTCTAAACTGGATGAACAAGTCCGTCCTCTATCTCATGGCATATATTTAATTTATCCACAATCAAGTGTACAGATATTACAGTTTTGACAAGCAAAGGACGAAAAACGCCTAAACCACGGAAATTTCATCACTTCATTCGAGGACAATATTCCACGCAAAGTCATTGGATTTTGTAACGGTAAAGTACAACCAGATGTCCATGTGCCACTACACGTTCGTTTGGAACCCCATGCAGATCAAATTCATGATCATCAAAACATCCTTATGTTACAGCATGACGATGAGGACGATTTTTCGGGATATCGTCAACAAGTGGCGGTTTGTGGCTCATATCATGGAAAGGGATTCAGTGCATCCGCGCTGTAGGATAAAACCAGATACTGCTAGATAAAATATAAAGGCTAAGTAAACGGATGGAGACTCTCTAAAACGTTCTAAGAAATCACGGATGACTAGCTGATGCCAACATTTATGATGACGGTGAGCATTGGTTCTATTAATACTGCATACATACATACATACATACATACATACATACATACATACATACATACATACATACATACATACATACATACATACATACAGACAGAACATACATACATACATACATACATACATACATACATACATACAGACATAACATACATACAGACATACACGACATACATACATACACATACATTCATACATACAGACATACAGGACGAGGGAGAGTATCAACATACATAGACATACATACATACATACATACATACTACATACATACATACATACATACATAACATACATACATACATACATACATACATACATACATACATACATACATACATACATACATACATACATACATACATACATACATACATACATACATACATACATACATACATACATACATACATACATACATATACATACATACATACATACATACATACATACATACATACACATACATACAATACTAGATGCTCTGTAAGTTTAACATACATACATACTCAATGCTATATGCCATATACATATACATACATGATTCATATAAAATTCGTCATAAATTAAAATTATATATATACCAATCAACATGGACCATGAAGCATTTTAAAGGCTAGTGCATGATCCCCGTCTTAATCACACACTCGATTTGCGCAACACAATGTGCCCACAATTATAGCTTAGAATCTCTAGTATCGGCGGTGACTACTGTACTCCAACGGAGCACAGCTGCTAATGGATATAGCATAGGAGTGAGTTATCAGCTGGTGCTATCCTGTGTATTGAATGTAATTACGGCCATACGGCCTAGAGTGAAGAGAAGATCTGCACGCATTACGCTGTGACCAGACACCCTATCCATTCGCGAGCGCGACAATGCCGATTTGATGGTATAATTCAAGTAAATTATACATGAATATATAGCTTCCATACTGTGGAGACAGCAACATTGGATCTCACTAGATATGATAGGCAACGACGGACAAGCACCAATCAACGAGCCAACTGCGAATTAATTCTCCTAAAAAGGATATGATATATTATCTGTGGGATTGTTTTTAGTCGCCGTCAGACGGAAGTGTGATGCTCCATCACGCTATAACTGTCTTCATAATTGAACTTCTTCTGCAGTTAGATACATAGCCTGCTCAGTAAGTTCGAATTTGTTAACGGTGGATTGCAGTCTTAATGAATGCAACAAATGATCATTAATCCCAATAAGGCTTGCTGAATTTGTGGTGGATACATGTGTAGTGCAATTCGAGTAGCAATCGTTATCTACGATGATGAAATGCCGATATATATAATTATATATATATATATATAGCTTATATGCGAATATTCTCCTAATAGGATATATATATTATATATATATATTGTTTTTATAGACGGAAGTGTGATGAATACGTCAATCATATATATATTACTTCTTCTAGTTAGATCATATCATAGTTCGAATTTATGCATGAATAATGAATATGATGATCATTAATATAGGCTTGCTGAATATATGGTGGATAGATGGTATATTCGATAGCAATCGTTATCTAGATGATGAAATATATATATATAGTGCCTCTATATATATCTATATATATATATATACTATATATATATATTATATATATATATATATAGATATATATATATATATAATATATATATATATATCTAGTTATATATATCTATCTATATATATCTATCTATTGTCTCTCTCTATATATATCTCTATATCTCTCTATCTCTATGATTATCTCTGGGATTGTTTCTCTCTCTCTCTAGATATCTCTATCTCTCTCTATATCTATCTCTCTCTCTCTCTCTCTCTCTCTCTCTCTATCTCTATATCTCTATATCTTCACTCTCCTTCCCTCCCCCGTTAATATGTCTCAGCCCTATACCGCTAAAAAATTTCACTCATTATGTCTCAAATTGTCTCTCTCTATCATGCGAGCTTTCATGAGATGAGCGTCGTCCACTGACGGATATTTAGATGGCTACGAATAGTCTCCATCTGCACGATGTAGGTCTATATGAATGCAGACCGAGATGAACACCCGTTAGCCGGATCACCACTGATCACAGGGAGGGCATTCATAGCAAGACATTATGGGTGCCTGCTGAAGTGAAGCTATAGTGGCACATGACACACGAAAAAACAGCGTCGCATTCCTAATTTTCGTACCAATATTAACAGCTCTTGGTATTCTCCACTGTACCTTAAAGGTGCTATGCGATTACGGGAACGAACAAGCTCTTTCTTTGTAGACCATGCTGTGATGACGAAGTGGTCAGCGATCTGTTGTCACTAAGTAATAAGTTATAAACAAAAAGGTCAAAAATGATGCATGTTAAATAACGACAGCGTACTTCGACTCGCGTTGATTAACAAACACAAACAATCTAATATAGGGAGGTTATGAATCATTACTCGGGTTTCTCATAGCATGTTCCTAGTCTTCTGGTTCATTCACCCCGATTAACACTGCCTTCTGTCAAATATGTACCTCGCCCTCCATGCGTACTTTGTATACGTGAGACGCTTTCATAGAAGCCTCGGTGCTTTTGGCAGTCGTTAGATGGAGCCAAGCGAGATTATTTACGTGAGGGTGTATGGCATAGGCTGTGAATGAATAATGGAAAATGGAGTGCTGGCCATTATGTGGCGCTGCAAACAAATCCTTTCCGTTGACAAGCACAGCTGCTGTCATTCACATCTAATATTCTGCATAGTAATTATCTGTGACACATATGCTCTAAATCCCGTTCAACTTGAATCCGATTACACCTATGTGTGTGTGTGTGTGTGTGTGTGTGTGTGTGTGTGTGTGTGTGTGTGTGTGTGTGTGTGTGTGTGTGTGTGTGTGTGTGTGTGTGTGTGTGTGTGTGTGTGTGTGTGTGTGTGTGTGTGTGTGTGTGTGTGTGTGTGTGTGTGTGTGTTTATATTTCCATAATGTTTAAGCTAATACACGGTTAATGGCTGTGTCAGATTACATCGATAGCGATTGTACGTTGAGCCCAATTGTCATCCATGGGAAGAAATATGTTAATGGTTAGTTAATTAAAAGATACCACAAATGTTGTAGGCAGGTAAAAGCCCAGTAACCATAAATATACTGCTAGAACCTAATGTGTTATTTATCATTGCATGACGAAAGTCTCTGAAATATGTCGTTTACTGTACTCATTCCCTTCTCGATATGCAACGCCCAGGGATTATCACCAATTGTTTTAATCTGATTTAAAATGTCAGACTATCCCAGGTAAGTTTCAATTAAAAAATGCTGCTTTCCTTTTTAAAATGTTGTATTTATTCCTGCTAGCTCTCACATGGCACATATGACAGGCTGTTTTTTATTGCCACTAATTTGGCTCAGTTTGGAATCCCCAAACAAGCCTCGGCGTTGGTGCATGCAACAACCCTTTTATCTAGAACGTTGCACATCCTCTTAGCAAAACATTAGGTGTAAATTACAGCATAGGCTACTCAAACGTCAATAAAGTCTGACACAATATTCCCTTTAAGTATGTCCATATATCAATTTGTAGCCGGGATGACCTTTACTTAAACCGTTTCTGTATTTGAAGATTTACTAGGCTTGTCTATCGTAAGTACAGCAATAAATCAAACAGAGAGAACCAAAAAAGGAAGCGTGGATAAAACTTAATGCGCGTTTTCAGTGGCGTGGTTGATAATACCTCAGGGTGACAGTGTGCAGGATATGTGAAATGAATGTTCTCAGTGTTATGCAAAAGACTTCTAAGTATGAATCAACTGAGGGTGTAGTTTATGACTGTGGTTGAGGCTGGGATGATTTATGGGCATATTTCTTTGTATGCTAGCATACATGGGCGAACTCAGTGCGCAAGATCGCCCCCATACACAATGCATATAAATTATGTATGCGCAAAAGGATGCGCCTGTAGCTGTTCCTCGTGGGGTCGAAGGGTCGACTGTGTTCTCAAAAGCAATACTCTTCCTTAAACCGCCCAGAAAACCGAAGATGGCACGACGGTGTCCAATATGCCCAAACCCTCGGGAGGGAAGATGTATCCCCCAAGTTGTCGTCAGCTACCTACCTACCTACCTACCTACCTACCTACCTACCTACCTACCTACCTACCTACCTACCTACCTACCTACCTACCTACCTACTACCTACCTACCTACCTACCTACCTACTACCTACCTACCTACCTACCTACCTACCTACCTACCTACCTACCTACCTACCTACCTACCTACCTACCTACCTACCTACCTACCTACCTACATACATACTACCTACCTACCTCCATACCATACCATACCTACCTACATACACTACATACCACTACCACCTACCTACCATACCTACCGCATACCTACCGCATACCTACCGACCTATCTACATACTACATACCATACCTACATACATACATACATACATACATACATACATACATACATACATACATACATACATACATACATACATACATACATACATACATACATACTATTATACATATATGACATACATAATACATACATACATACATACATACATCCTACATACGTACGTACGACGGACTCTGTATTAACGTACGTGCACGTCTATGTTTTCTGGTTACGTAGATTATGACGCAAATTCGGAATTCGTGACGCTCATTGGTAGGTAACACGATTAAGCGCAAATGGGCATCGTGATTGTCGTAGTTCGACTACAAATTTGACATTAAATAAGAGATTGGATCACAAGCACTGCTTATTGATTTTTATTTAGCCACACGAATTTTATTCCATATCCATTAATCACTCTGGGCTTTATTTTTGGGTGCATGAACCTGATACTAGGGACATGCTATTTGCTACCAGAATAATCATTTATAACCTCTGTATATTTGTGCTAGCGATGATCAAAGTGAGGTAAGGAGTCTTGTCTAACAATTAATTCCCAGGATAGAGCAGATTGCTGCCCGCTTCGTCATCACAGCATGGTCTGCTATTACCGACAGTTAAGTGTCGGCTCCCTGTCATAATAGCATTCTACACACTGCGCTAATGCTAGCTGGATTATCGACTTTCAAACAATGGTATGTTCAGGGCAAATATTAGGAATGAAACGTTGCAATCTAGGGTTTGTGCCATAACCTCAGCACAGCAGATATAGCCTCCTTTTGGAAAGACTTACTTACAGTGCTCTAATGATAGATGGGCTCCCTACTACCGAATGCTCTTAATATTTGTACTGAAATTGGAAATGAGACGCTGCGTTCTGGGATTAGTTTCCCGGATTAACCTCACTGCAGTAAACACCAACACTGCCTCGTTTTGATTGCCCTCGCTTTGCTTAGTGGCTGCGTCTCGCCGCTTATTGTGGCGATCCACTAAATGGAGATCCTCTCCGTTTGTAATCATACCGACTCCTGAAGGGTCGCATCATTGAAAGGCAATTTGTCATGGACAATATGGGTTCAGGAGAGTACTGTTCTTATTGTTCGCAAGTGCGATCCATTTATAGGAACGTGAGTCATGGCGTTATTGGAAATCAAGGTCTCATTAGTCAGAGATGAAGTAGACAGATCGGGATCGCGTAACTTGGTCGCTATGACTGGCCAGGGCTCTCACGAATTGGGTATGGACTGTGAGGCAAAAGAAATGGCATTCTGTGATAAATTATATATCTTCACAATCTGCCTCGTCAAAACAAACGCACCCAGTCTACAAATGATATTGAACGTTAAAGTTTAATGTCTTTTCTAACTACTTCCACGATGGTGATCACAGAGTTACATATTTTACAGGCGGATAGCTCGTTGTTGGAAATGTGGAAATGTCTTCATTATATTTCGGATTCTGAACAATAACTGCTAGGCAGCTCAGCAGCTTGCAGTGCGTAAGATCATTGGAATCACATACATCCGATTATTAAGAGGTGATACATCGGTCTAATCGGTCAGCCAACCTGCCACCTTTTTTGTTGGGGTTTTCTTTCTCGACTGTGGTTCGCCGACCAGCAAAACAGTTTATTTCTAGATTAAACGACGCCCATTGCTAATCAGATCTGTGGCCACCTCTAACAACCGGCGCATTTCTTGGTCAAATGGCGTTTCTTAACCTCCTTCAAGTACGTAACCTGTCTACAACAAATTCGTAGATTCTCAACAGGCTTTGTAACTAACAACAAAAGATCAATTACGACGTACGTCATGACGCGATGGAGCATCATAACGTAATATAACCGGCTTGTCAATCAAATCACGCGCTGTTGTGTCCTGTCTGTCAGGCAGGAGTTCCAACACGAATGGCTGGCATGACGACCCCGTGCTTTGTGAACATTAGAAAACAAAAATGTTTAGATTCATTGAAAAGACACGTGTCAAAGTGCATTTCGTTATAAGATCAGTAAAGAGTCACATACTGGAACATTGGTTGCGTGCAAGTCTGCCACTACTTTGAATAGTCAATCGGGTAGTCGACGCACACAAACATGCACAAATACATACATACCCTCATGTATACATTTATATAAATTTATATATGCATATATATATATATTTTATATATATATATTCATATTTATACATACATATATATTTGTGTATATATATTAATATATAAACATGAATATTTAGATTTATATCCATACATATATACAAATATATGATATAAATATATATTCATATAATTTAAACATATATATATATCAGTTTATGAATATCCGAACTTACATATATATATATATATATATATATATATATATATATATATATATATATATATATATATATATATATATATATAAATATATGAATATATATATATATATATATGCATATATATTTATGTGTATACATATAAATTTGTTTAACATATATATTCAATATATCACTTGTAATAAATGAATTAATATCCATATATATACACATATACATATATGTTTATATATATATACAGACACACACACATATATATATTTATATATATATTTGCATATATATATATACATATATGCATATATATATATATATATATATATATATATATATATATATATATATAGATATGGATATATATATGTATATATATACATATATACATATAAATATATATATATATATATATATATATATATATATTTATATATGTGTGTATGTATGTGAATATATATCAATAAAAATGGCCAAATACCATTGATTGTCTGCAAGTCTGTCACTAAGTTGAATAGGCTATCGGGAAATCAACTCACACACACACATATACATGCACACATATTCACACATACACACACATGCATACATCCATACACATATGTTAATATATATATATATATTTAAATTTGAATATACATATATATCCGTATACATCTTTATATATGTATATTTATTGATTTATATCTATATATATATACATTTATATATATTTGTTAATATATCTGTTATGAAATATATATATATACACATATATATATATTCATATATATTTATATATATATGTGTTTTATATATATATATGTTTATAAATGTATATATGCATTTATATATATACATATATATATATATTTATATATATAAATGAATATATATATATGTGATATTTATGTGTACATATATATATATATATATATATATATATATATATATATATATATATATATATATATATATATATGTGTGTGTGTGTGTGTATATATGTTTTATATGTGTATATATAAATATATATATAAAGATATATATATATATTTACATATATATATATATAAAGATATATATATATTTGCATATATATATACGTTTATATATATATATATATATATATATATATATATATATATATATATATATATATATATATATATATATATATATATATATATATAGAGAGAGAGAGAGAGATAGAGAGATATAGATACATACATAATATGTTTATATTTGATGTATGCAAGCCGTTGCAACCGTGCCCATTGATTGCCACCACCACTTTCAATATCATTATTGTCATCCATGATCATATATCTTCTTGACGATCAATGTCCTAAGATGATTAAAAGACTATTAAATCCCATATTTAGTCTATATATTGTGCAGTTTATTCTCTAACCTATACCTACCCGCGTAAGCCGCAAACGAATCCGTTCCGTTAGCCATCACAACTACTGTCAATGTCATGTACATATGCCTTGCTGTATGTTTTCATTCTATAGCATCTCGAATCCGGTTGCACCTAATGTAACTTGAGCTGAATGAAGTTTCCTAATGATGCCAGAAGCGGGGTGACCTTAACGTCCCTCGCCTGTCTGTGACTGACAACCATCTGGCATTCTGCCCATATTAGCAACGTTTCATCTGTGACTTGAGGTTTAAATTTTTTCTTATGGGGATTACGTTTTGCGGATATTTACCGGGGATATGTTGGAGGCTGTGATAAGTCCAGGTTTTCGAACTATCTGCCATTTTAGAGGATGTACTTTCTAACACATTAGTAATTCACACTGACAGGACGGATGGTAGGTAGATGATGGCGACGACAACGTGGCGGATACATCTCCCCTCCCACGGGATTGGGCTTATTGGACACAGTCGTGTTATCTTGGGCTTTCTGGGCGGTTTAAGGAAGAGAATTGCTATTTAGAATGCAGTCGACCCCACGACCCCACGAGGAACACCTACAAGCGCACTTTATTTTCCCATACATGATATACATGCCCTGTGTTTGGTGACGATCTTGCGCACTGAGGGGTTTGTTTGGGGCCCCCCGCGTGCGCGCGTGCGTGCGTGCGTGCGTGCGCGCGTATGTATGTATGTATGTATGTATATATGTATGTATGAATGTATGTATGTATGTATGTATGTATGTATGTATGTATGTATGTATGTATGTATGTATGTATGTATGTATGTATGTATGTATGTATGTATGTATGTATGTATGTATGTATGTATGTATGTATGTATGTATGTATGTATGTATGTATGTATGTATGTATGTATGTATGTATGTATGTATGTATGTATGTATGTATGTATGTATGTATGTATGTATGTATGTATGTATGTATGTATGCATGTATGCATGTATATATGTATGTATATATTAATGAATGTTTGTATATATGTATATATGTATGTATGCATGTTTGCTAGCATCTAGAGAAACACACCCATAAATAACCACAGCCACCACCACAGTCATAAACTTCACCACCAACATCATTATTATCAGCATCATTATCATTGCCATTATTTATATCAGCCAGTGCCTCTTTGTCTCGAATGTCAGTGGAACAGGAGGAAGTTTCTTAACTATGTCTGATGATGTGTTCTTCACGTCCCTTACCTGTCGGTGGCAAATTACCATGACTTCCCGTCCAAAAGGGCTATGTTCCATCTATGAATAGAGGCTTCGATTGCCTCTTCCAAGGAATTCCTTTTGGAGGAGGTGTGTTGGGGAAATGTTTAACGATGTGGTGAGTCAAGTTCAGGAACCATTGGGGATGTGAAGGGATATACTTTCTGACGTATAAGCCTATCGCATCATTCTGCTGCAGGTACGATTCGTTTTGGATACAAAGCAGAAAAGGTTTCTGGTGTACAAAACTATTTGTGACCACTTGTATCGATATGTCACTTTATAAATGGAAGTTAGGTTGTCCACATGTACAGTTCCCACTGACGCAGCGAGCTACAAATCCACACTGTCGAGGTTTTACTAAATAGGTTAGTAACTTGATATATACACGGCTATCTGATTAGTGCATGGTTCACTATATTCAGACCTCGCTTTATCATATTGTGATCTGTGAAACTGTCAGTACAACTGTTCTCGAGTCCGAGAAAGTAAATGGCTTGCTTTATCATAGAACTGGTGCCACTGGTGTGAGCCCTAGATGGATGCAAATACGGGCGACAGCTTATCGATTTGTCCCAGATATTCAATTTGCCTCTTGAGATGAAAATAATGTGGGCAGAATAAAAAGATGACTGATTTGTGATGCATGACCAACTGTTATTATATGAAACTTTGATTTACAATTTAATTTTTATATTATGTTAAAAAACCTCTGTTTTGCGTTACTCTTTATTTCACAAACGGGCATGGTATATCAGTCGATTCATGCTTAGAAGTCTTTGCATAAAACAGAGAACATTCATTTATTCACGCTTCCTTTTCTGTCTCTATCTGTTTTATTTATTGCTGTACTTACGGTAGAAAAGCGTGGTCAATCTTCAAATACAGAAGCAGTTTAAGTAAAGGTCATCACGGCTTAAACTTGGACATACTTAAATGGAAAACTGTGTCAGATTTAATTTGCGTTTGATCACAGAAGTCTATGCTGTCATATACACTTACTGCTTTTATATGTTTTGCTAAGAGCGTCTGTAATAGCATGTGCAATGTTCTAGATGAAAGGGGTGTTGCATGCACTAACGCCACAGCTTGTTTGGGGATTCAAATCCGAGCCCAGTTAGTGGCAAAAAAAACCTGTTATATGTGCCATGTAATAGCTAGCATGAACAAATGCAACATTTGAAAAAGGAAAGTATTTTGTATTCAGATTAAAGCGATTTGTGATAATCGAGAAAAGTAAATGGCATATTTCCGTGACTTCGTCATGCTATGATAAATTTTACCTTCGGTTCTTGTTGTATAATTATGGCTCACTGGGCTAGTACTTGCTAACGATATTTGTGGTATCTGTCAAATATGTATCTAGCGTGCGCGGCTACCGCTTGCATCGTGGTGTACACAAGATGACTCCACTGAAGCCTATATGATATTGGCGGTCGTTAGACAGAGCCAGCCATTGTTGGAGAGTTTGTATGTTGAGTGTGAGGGTGTTTGGCAGTGGCTGTAAATGACTGCTCGAAAGAAGGAGTACATGCCATTATGTGTTGCTGTGATATATGAGGCAACATTTACATATGCATTACATGCGTTATTCATCAAGCAAGTGGAAAATATATTTGAAAAAGATTGTGTGCATGCCTATCGGTCAGTCCATCAGTTCACCGGGTTTTCAGCCAGCGAGGCAATCTTCCACACGCACACACGCACGCGGGTTTCCTAATGATGCTAACAGCGGGGTGACGTTTATGTCCCTCGCCTTTTCATTTTTTGTCAGAAAAGATAAGCAGTCTGAGTAATTGGCAGCGCGTTGATACGCGCATGGCGGCTGCATTCGCGGGTATTCAGTACATACGTGCTAAAGAATATTACCACATAGTAAAACAGGTGAAGATGTCGGTGGCTAACAAGGAAAGCGTTTAAGTATGGAATATACTACAGAATATTCAGGCTAGTTATGGGGATCGTGGCTTTTCAAAACGGTATGGGATATTTCGAGGTTAAGAAGTGATTATGTTTATGATGGCGGCTTTGGGGGTGGCTGTAGTAAGTGATTGGCATGATATCAAGGCCGCATCGGAATACATGCAAACATACATACATGCCTGATATCAAGGCTGCATCGGAATACATGCCTGTTGGACACTTACACATAACCTGATATCAAGGCTGCATCGGAATACATGCAAACATACATACATGCCTGATATCAAGGCTGCATCGGAATACATGCAAACATACATACATGCCTGATATCAAGGCTGCATCGGAATACATGCAAACATACATACATGCCTGTTGGATAACTTACATAACGTGGAACCAAAGAATCACGTACAATATTTGTCAAACAGTGTGTTACGAACTTTTACTCAGCAGTTACCAAATCATGCATTAATATATTCGTTCTCGACCCATGATCGCCATATACAACATTTATATTGCATTTCTCTGAATTATTTCGAATATTGAATCCAAGATGGACAGCATGTTCGCTGTCATTGAGTCCCATGCGATTAATTTTACATCGCTCATTGGACAATTCACGGGCGCCAAATTTGTGATGCGCTTAATATAACATCAGTATTCTCCTGCAAACGTTTGGCACACAATGGGTGACAAAGCAGCCTTCTTTCTAAAGTACCCCACAAAGTACGATACAAAATGTCAGAGAAACTGTTGTTCCATTTTACATTGGGCTATTCTGTGCGGGGCAAAACCGCTCTCCGTTTTACGCAAAAAGGTTTAGCATATGAACTGATCATGCTCATTTCTCAAAATTAAGCGCAATGCAAATTTTGGGGTGCATACACCGAAACAAAACTACTTTTGGGGGTTAACTTTAATTTAATACAATATGATAGATGAGACATTAATTTCGGCCCCAATTCAGCGCCAGTCGATTGATCGCCAATAACTAATCAGGGTTCTCTCTATTCTATCCACCTAATCTATAACTTTCTAAAGTAACTAAATTGGATTCCCTGGAGAGGAAATATGACAGGCTGTCACCATCGTTGGCGTCTGCTGTTATTCAGGTAGGATGACGGAGCGATATCATAATCAACGTGAATAAGGTCACGAGGAACTGGATGTGAGATAAAAGCACATGTGGTTACCAATTTTATAAGGCGTAATTGCTACAAACTTCTTAAACTTCGCGAAAGTGTGACTGTGTAGCTCACTGAACAATTTTGGAAATGCACACGTGAACATCCTCGTTGGAACGACGATACATTTAGTAACATAATAATGCGTCGGAAAGTACATTCCGTCAAATGGCCGATAGTTTGATAAGCTTGATATATCACAGCCTCAAATATATCGCTGGCAAATCTCCACTAAAAGGAATTCCCTGGAAGAGGAAATAGAAGTCTAAAGTTTCAGATGGAACGTTATCTATTAAGGTAGGATGACGGATGGATATCAGTCACAGCAAGCGATGGACGTTAAGGTCACCCCGCTTCTGGCATCATTTGTAAACTTAACTTAGCACCAATTTTATTGGGCGTATATGTATATATGAGAATGACGGGATCATGATGATAATATGTGATGATGTGTGTGTGGCAATATTTATGATATAGAATATGATGTATATACCTATAGATACAATATATGAGTGTGTGTGTGTGCGTGTGTTTATGTGCGATAAACGGCTGTCCACTGACTGTTTTATTATTATGAAGAATATGGGTGAAATAATGATAACATATATCTTTATGCATAAATGCAACGATGACTTTAACCCGAACATGAGCCCCACCTAATTAATCAGCTGGGGCTTCTGAAGCAAGGGAAAACCTAGCGCGCAAATTACTTATTTGATATTAAATATATTTATCGTGATGAATACTGGGGGCATAATCAGCCCGAGTATAGATGCGTAACTTCCTTACATTCGACTGCTTGTATATTTCAACTTAATAATTTGTGGTACATATCTGCTTGGAACTTATCCCCTGGAAACATCAGCTCGCATTATATATCCTATATATATATATATATATATATATATATATATATATATATATATATATATATATAGATATTATATATAAAGAAGCACTAGTGATATAAACGATGATAAGAGATAATGATGCTGAGATAATGATATATCTGAGGTTGCAGTTATATGACTGTGGCGGTGGCTGGGAATCTCAAAAGGATAATATACGCTATGTATCGACTATAGATCTCTCCCTCTCTAGAAAGGATAAGAGATGTAGGTTGAGAGTTTATCTCTGTGGGGTATATCTGGGACTGTGTTCTTAATATGATATATCTGTCTCTTCTGTCTCTTCCTTAAACCGCTCAGAAAGCCCAAGATGACACGACGGTGTCGCTCTCCAATATGCCTTACCCCGTGGGAGGGGAGATGTACCCGTCATGTTGTCGTTGCCATCACTTATCATCCGTCCTTAAGTGTGAATTACCAATCCGAAACATCTGAACAGAGATTCCAGGACGCTGGCCATGCACTTATCAGCTCGTTGCCCATATCACATGCTATAACAAAACTTATAAACATGACAGCCTAGTTTTATAGATCATATAGTATAAATAGATACAATATCATATATGTGATGTGTGTGTGTGTGTGTGTGTGTATCTAATATATATAGCCTCGTTTTATATATATCGATACGAGACATATATGTCACATATATACAGAATATATGATAGATAATGATGGGGATACTATATTGTATATATATATTTATATATATATATGTATATCAATATACATATATAGATATATATGGGATATATATATATATATATATATATATATATATATATAGGTGTGTGTGTGTGTGTATAGACATTCGCGATAAAGAAGCACTGAGTGATATAAACGATGATAATGATAATGATGCTGATAATAATGATGTTGCAGTTTATGACTGTGGCGGTGGCTGGGTATGCTCAAAAACGATGCGCTTGTAGGTGTTCCTCGTGGGGTCGACTGTGTTCTTAATAGCCCTACTCTTCCTTAAACCGCTCAGAAAGCCCAAGATGACACGACGGTGTCCAATATGCCTTACCCCGTGGGAGGGGAGATGTACCCGTCATGTTGTCGTTGCCATCACCTATCATCCGTCCTTAAGTGTGAATTACCAATCCGAACATCTGAACAGAGATTCCAGGACGCTGGCCATGCACTTATCAGCTCGTTGCCCATATCACATGCAACAAAACTTTTTAACTTGCATAAAGTGTTCACGTGTAGCTCGCTGAACAAGTCAGAAATGCACGCGGTGACAGCCTCGTTTTATAAGGTTGCATGTCGAGACATTCTGTCACATTGACAGAAGTTGTGATGGCTAATGTAAAGGGTAGGTCTATGTTAGGGAATTTACTATACAATATATAGACTAAATATGGGATTTACTGCTCTGTGAATCATCTAAGGGTGTTGATAGGTCAATACGGATAAGATAATATATGATCATGGATGACGATGACGATGATGAAAGGGGTGGTGGTAATCAATGTACATGGCGGCAATATATATAAACAATATATATATATATATATATATATATATATATATATATATATATATATATATATATATATATATATATGTATGTATATATATATATGTATATATATCTATGTATCTATATATATAATATATCTATCAACCCCTAGAGATATATATATCTATATACATAAATGTATATATATCCCTATATATATAATATACATATATATATATATATATATATATACATATATGTAAATATAGATATATCTATATATATCTATATATTTATATATATATATATCTATATAAGTAAATATATATATAAATATACATATATATATATAAACATATATATGTATGATTATATATGTATGTATGTGTGTGTATGTGTGTGTGTGTATGTGTATATGTGTGTGCTTGGACTACCCGATTGACAATTCGACTGAGTGTTGCACTTGCAGGAAACCAATGTTCTTTTGTCGATGTGTTTGCTGGGTAAATAATGCACGCAACGCATTAGTAAATAGTGCCTTACGTATAATAAATATATTACAACAAATCACAATGGCCTTCAATCCAGATATCATTCAGTCATACACAGCACATGCCGTACACCAACACACTCTCATAAATATACTCTCCATCAAAGCCCAGCTCCCTCCAACGACCGCTAAAAGCATCGAGGCTTCTGTGCCACCAGTCTCGAGTATTCCGAGTGGAAACAAAGAGCGCTTAGTACATTTTTGGCAGAGGTGGGCGTTATATTTGGGTGAATTAACCAGATGATAAGGACATGCTATATGCAACCAATGTAATGATTCATAATTTCGTTATATTTGTGCTATCGATGATCGAAGTGAGGTAAGGAATCTTGTTTAAATGTATTTTCGTTCAAAATTTCTGTTTAAACTTTAAATTAAAGCATGGTTCCCTGGATGGAGCAGATTGCTGACCGCACTGTCATCACAGCATGGTCTCCTGCAACTGACAGTTAAATGTCTGCTCCCTGTAATAATAGCATTCTACACACTGCGCTAATGCTAGCTGGATTATCGCCTTAGAAACGATGTTATGATCAAGCATTGTTTGGCACGAATATTAGGAATGAAACGATGCCTTCCAGGGTTTGTACCATAACCTCAGCACAGCAGATATAGCCTCCATTTGGATAGCCTGGCTTTATTTAGCTGCTGAATCCGGAAGCTTACTGTGATAATCCCGCTAACTAGGGTTCATCTTCTTTTGTAATCTTATCACCTTACAACTGACTTATAGCGTTAATTCATACCAATACGAAAGACTTTCTACGAACGAAACTTGATTTCTTAAGGTTCGCTTCCTTGTGTGGCGATTGGATTGATTCACAGGAATTAAAATTCATAAAGCTGATAGGTAAAGACTAAGATAATGGATCTATGGAGGACGGCAAGACATTTTGTTTTCCACTGGTGGATCAACACCCACCCCCCCTCCCCACCACCAAGAATATTATCAAACAAAGTAACGTTGAAATATATATTTATATGCAGATATACAGCTATAAACCCTCCGCCCCGACACCGAATGTCATTGATCATCTGTGACTGACCGGGGCTTTCATGGTACCGGTTTCGCATTAAATTAGGCGCAAGTAGAAAGCTAGAGTCTAATAGGCACATATACCGTATATCGGTGAGAATGAGCAATAATGCTTGGAATATGTTATTAGCAGCCCGAGTATTAATGAATACCCTCCTTCCATTCGATTGTTTATCTAATCCATGTGCGTCGAGGTAGGCTGTTGTGCTTTAAAATATTTTTTGTTTTCATTCTTGCTGGTAACTTATTCCTTTGAGACAGTAGATCACTGACAACTTCGCCATCGCAGCACGGTCTGCTATAACATACAGTCAAGAGCTTGTTCGTTCTCATAAAGCATCTTACATTTAGGGTTAAGTGCTCTAATGATAGATGGGTACACTACTACCAAATGCTCTTAGTATTGTTACTTGGAAATGAGAAGCTGCTTTCTTGGATTAGTTTCCCCGCATTAACCTCACTAAAGTAAACACACTGCCTCGTTTTGAATAAACGCGCTGTGTTTAACGGCTGCATTTCGCTGCTTATTGTGGCGATCCACTAACTGGAGATCATCTCCGATTGCAATCATACCGACTTCTAAAGGGTCGCATCATTAAGAAGTAATTTGTTGTGGATAAATTCACACAGTAATATTGGTTCGGGGGAATACCGCTCTCATTGATCCCGGGTGAGATTCATTTATACGAGCGTGAGTCATCAGAGTCTTATTAGTCAGGGATGAAGTATGCTGATCGGGATCACGTAATTCGGCAGCATTGACTGGCCGGGGCTCTCGCGAATTAGATATGGACTGTGAAGCAATAGAAATGTCGGGGATGATTGGCACAATGGCATGATTTGAAAAACCACCGATCTTCGTAATCAGTTTCGCCGATACGAACGCACACAGTCTGCATATATAGAAATATATTTATATGCATATATATATATATATATATATATATATATATATATCTATATATATATATATATATATATATATATACATATATATATATATATAGCCACATATCAGTATACACATAGGGCCAAGAAGCGGCGTGATGAATATCAGCATAGCATTACGTGCGTGTAAAGTACAAGTAATCTATTTAAATGTTTGCTCCGTTATAACAAATAGCCAAGAGTACATTGTTTAAGTCATGGATATTATTCTCTGGTCGACGTCTCATCAATTTTGCCACTTTATTTGTGCATTTGTTAGAAGTACATTATTTCGTTCTTTTTTTAATGCACTGATGGTCCTATACTTGCGGTATCATTCCCTCTATAGCCGAAGTCATTTTCTAGATGGTAGGATGAGGCATCCAGAGAACTTGCTTATCATACTTTGTATACTTTGTTGAATTGCAACACACGTACAATCACGTTAATGCTAGACATTCGTAAATCGTTGCGTAAGCATTATATGGGGGTTGTATAAAAGCAGTAAATCACGCACGTCTAGGTTTCTTATTCACATTTACATGCAATGGGGAAGTTTTAAGGAAAGCCGTAAAACTGTATTTATTGCCATGCTCTCTCGTTGAACAGCTCATAAACACGCACTAAATACCTATACTTTATTTTCTGACTAATTGTATGTCATCAAAGGCCCACATAGTCCTGATTTCAATTCCAATAGAGCCATTAAATTGTAATATTGGGTTTATTACTTTTAAGTAAGAATGCCAGGTCACGAAGTAAGAAAGAAACACTGCTTGATGAATATTGAAGTGAATGAGAGGAGCGTGTGCAGCTAGTTCACGCAGTGTTCACCAATCACCTAATTTGCGTATAAATCTCTTTGTTTGGTGCCGAGACTGATTAGATTGGTTTACAATAAGTGCGTAACTACCAACATGAAGCTGACTGTTACAACCAACCTCCCAAGTGCAGGCCAGGATTTTTTACTTAAACAAATGCAAGTCAGGTTCTTCTACTAACTGCTCAGTGTCAACGTAGCAGTAACTCCTTTGACCAATTTATTGGCAACTTCCTTAATTAACTGTTTCGATACCAAATCGTTTCCTTGTAGTCTATTTGTTAAGCTCTACCTTTGGGATTCATTATAGTGGATTACTCGGCGGAGTAACTTTCGTTGCATTAGTTTGCGTTAAAGATAACATAAATAATTATAAACAAATTGATTCTGAGTAATGCTTTCCAAATACTGTGCAGTGCAATATGGACTCAAACATCTTGTTCAGTGGAAAAGAAACAAACATATGACATATATAAAACAATTATCTTATAACCCTATCTCTGTAGGATGGAGTTAACCAGGTACTGACGCATAACGTCTGACTCGAACAGGTATAGTGGATACCTTATTTCTATCAATTACTGACAGGGTGTCCCCATAGCCGTGTCACAATTATAACCATTGACCGCACACAAAAGAGGCTTATCGCACACGTGATGGTATGGCTTAACTTAGCTGCCGCTGCTTAGCGCAAATGATCGCCGTTATTTTACCAACGTGGAGATGTGTACTGTATGTTTTGATCGTGTGACCTTGCGGCAGGAACGGCAAGATGAGCGAATAACGTGGAACCCGGATGACTATAACGGTCTGGCTGTGCTGCATATACCCTGTCACCGGATATGGCTGCCGGATATCGTTCTTTATAATATATGACCATCATCTACGCCCTGATGGATGCGGGCACTAATCTGTATGTTCTAAACTGGGTGAACAAGTCCGTCCATCTATCTCATGGCAGATATTTAATTTATACACAATCAAGTGAACATATATTACAGTTTTAACAAGCAAAGGACGAAAAACACCTAAACCACGGAAATTCAACGCAAAGTCATAGGATTTTGTAACGGTAAAGTACCACCAGATATCCATGTGCCACTGAACTTGCGTTTGGAACCCCCAGCACATCATATTCATGAGCATCACAACATCCTTATGCCACAACATGACGAAGAGGACGATTTTCAGACTATCGTCACGAGTGGCAAATTGTGGCTTAAATCATGGAAGGGGATTCAGTGCATTCGCGCTGTAGGATAATACCAGATACTGCTAGATAAAATATAAATACTAAGTACGGTTACAGACATCGTTATAAGACATACATACATACATAGCTACATACATACATACATACATACATACATACATACATACATACATACATACATACATACATACATACATACATACATACATACATACATACATACATACATACATACATACATACATACATACATACATACATACATACATACATACATACATACATACATACATACATGCACACATACATACATACATACATACACATACATACATACATACATACATACATACATACATACATACATACATAC
>CM067354.1:11679230-11711730 GCA_034190875.2 Urechis unicinctus
AAAGCGAGGAATATATATATATATAAAGTGAAAGCCTACACGGATACAGCCGCCAAGCAATAATCAGATCGTGTGTGTATATCAAGTTACAAACCTATTTAGTCAAACCTGGACAAACTGTGGAATTATAGCTCTCTGCTTCAGTCGGAACTGTACATGTGAACAACATAACGACTGTGTTCTTAATAGCAATGCTCTTCCTTTAACCGTCCAGAAAGCCCAAGATGGCCCGACGTTGTCCAATATACCCAATCCCGTGGGTGTGAATTACCCATCAGAACCCACTTGCTGGGTAAATAACGCACGCAAAGCATTAGTAAATATTGCCTTAACTTATACCAATGTATCACAGCAACCCACATTGACATTTACTCCAGATCACATTTAGTCATACACAGCAAATGCCGCACATCCTCACACTCGCATGTGTACACTCTCCATCAACGCCCTGCTCCCTCCAATACCGCTAAGAGCACCGAGGTTTCTGTGCCACCAGTCGCAAGTATTTCGCGTGTAAGCGAAGAGCGCAAAGTACTTTTGACAGAGGTAGACTTTATGTTTGGGTGAATGAACTAGATACTAGGGGCATGCTATTTGCAACCAAAATAATCATTCATGACCTCTGTATATTTGTGCTATCGATGATCGAACTGAGGTAAGGAGTCGTGTTTAAAGGTATTTTTATTCGACATTCTTGTTTAAAAATTAATTCTCTGGATAGGGAAGATTGCTGACCGCTCTGTCATCACAGCATGGTCTGCTGTAACCGACAGTTAAGTGTCTGCTCTCTGTCATAATAGCATTCAACGCACTGCGCTCATGCAAGCTGGATTATCGACTTTTAAAGGATGGTATGATCAGGGCACTGTTTGGTACAGATATTAGGAATAGAACGTTGCTTTCTAGGGTTTGTGCCATAACTTCAGCACACGGATTAAGACTGGCTTTCATTGGCTGCTGCATCTCGAAGCTTACTGTGGTAATCCCGCTAACTAAGGTTCATCTCCTTTTGCAATCGTACCGACCTATAACTGACCTATAGCGTTCATTCATAACAATATGAAATACCTTCTACGAACGAAGCCTAATTTCTTAAGGCTCGCATCCTTGCATGGCAATTCGATGAATTCCCAGATATATATATATATATATATATATATATATATATATATATATATATATATATATATATATATATATATATATATATATATATATATATATATATATATATATATATATATATATATATATATATATATATATATATATATATGTGTGTGTGTGCTTTTATGAATGACTGCTCCTAACGAATGAATAGAAGAACCTTATTTTTTAAAACAAATAGAATTTAAAAGTATACAGTTGATATGTAAAGACTAAGATAACTGATCTGTAGAGGAATGCAAGTCAGATTGTTGTCCACTGGTGGTTAAACACCCCAATTAATTATTGATCAAAGAATTTTACATTAGTAAAATGACGAAGAAACGTTTCACCATATATTTATATGCAGAAATACAGCTATAACCCACCTCACCCCAGAATCAAGTCATTGATCAGCTGTAAATAACCGGGGCTTTGTTGGCACCGGTATCGCATTATATGAGGAGCAAGTGGAAAGCTAGCCCTACAAGACGTCTGAGTAGACGTCTTACTTTCTCTTGAACCGACGCAATGTTAAAAATTTTGAGATCGATTCAGACAACTACCAAACACCAAACATACCCAAGTGATGTTATCATTTATTAAAGTGCTTCTATTTCTTCATCGCACATATTATATTTCTGCTCCTGTGCTTTTCAGATTAAAAATGTCAGACCTCTGTGGCGCGTGCAAATAAAAAGGTGGTTACTGTAGGCGTTCCTGTTCTTCTCTTTCTTCTCCGAATACTTTGAACAAAGTATTTGGTCATGAGGTTTCCGGATTCCTGTGCAGTGAGTGCGTGAACGTGGCATGGGCCAAGACTGTTCTACATACGACATGTCGTTTAATTAGGCGTTTCTGGCCATCCACAACATCCCAAACATCACCCCTCAGCGTCGCTAAGAAATGACTCGCATCCTTCTCCACTGTGAAGTCCCCTAAGAGAGTTGACACAAGGTCCACACCATCCAAGAGTCACAAACCTGTCCTGTCCTCGCCGTACAAGCAGAATTCACCCAGGAGAGTGCTTCGTCCAAGTTGGAATACTGACCCTTAAACAAATCAGGCAGCCAAGTCAATCCTAGGGTCGCAGGAAGTCCAGACGGTCATCCACCATATCTAGTTTGGAAGGTGATGTGACTCTCCCCAGGCTGCAGCAGTTTAACTGGGAGGCAGTGAATGAGGAGGTCCTGTTTTCTTCAGTGTGCTTGATTCTGCCCTTCCTTCAGTTAGCTCTTTAATAACCAGGGCCATTAAAGGCAGAAAAGGGAATGGAAGGTGAGATTGATTTGGAACCGTATTGTACTATCACCTGGATAAGGAGTTATAATCATCTTGTGGCTCTTATCATCAAATGAATTCAACAAGTTCCTCATGATGGCCCTTACATATGGTGTCCGTCATAGGGTGCCTTCTATCCACCTTCAAGACCTCCGTGTACACCATGCCTTGCACACCCCACCAGAAGTCTTCCTACCTTTCTTCAACCTCGGCTGGTGACAATGGTGGAAAGGATATTGGTCAGCAACATCCCTTGCCTCTCCCCTCTCCGTACACGGGTAACATGACATATCCCTCATAGGCACACTGGAGCCGTGCAGAAGAAGTCTGAGGTGTGAACTTAAGTATCAATAAGAACCCGATAACCATTAAAATATAAAGCTCTCTGATCAGCTATCTGACAACATATAGACTGAGCTTAAATATCTTTTTTTAAAACACTTATATTATTTGCATGTCTCCAGGTTGTCAACCTTGGAGTTATTGAGACTAACCCAGCCTCCACAACTGGTGCCATTGAAATAATGACCCACGTGAATCCATACGTGCCTGCCTCGCCAAACAGGAACCACGTCCACGCCATCCCTTGCAATGGAGATCAACTTAGAGTTGCGCGCATGACCAATGCCAAACGAATGCGTCTTCCTGCGCAAACAACTGTGAAGATGTTGCAGGGCCTCGTTAAAACACCCCAGGAATTCCATAAGGAGGGACTCCTGCTACAGGTATGTCTATATAATGTATAATTTTTTTATACCAAATACCAACTACAAGGTGTAATTTCAAAATGCACATGCCTCATGATATTATGCAGGGCATGTATTGAAAAGTTTGATAAGAAAGATTATTATGTTTACAGGATAGCATGGATGTGTTCCTTAACGGGAATAACACTAACCGAGGAACCCTGGGCATGCTGAAGGCATTTATCCATCACAAAAGCCTCAAGTCCGAGGTGATGGAAAATTTCCAACATGCATGGGACTTTCTTGAGGTGATTTCAAGATGATAAGTTTTATTTAGTAACATTTACAAAAATTCTTATGAAATCACTGTATTAAAAGAAGAATTTGAAGGATATTTTGCTGATATGTTTAAGTTTGTCACGGAGGGCCTGACTCTTTTAAATGTCATGAAGTTGGCAGGGATGGAGTCTTTAGAGGATGTTTCTGCTGACATGCCTCACGATAATGAGTAGGGCATCCTTTGGCTTCGTCAACTGGCAAACAAGGTAGTTGAGCGCTGCTGGATGCCATACAATACAGAGGCTCTCAAAGTGGCATGTCAGGCATTTCTGCATGCGGTGGCCCCAAATAATGTTGATGGTGAAGACATATACCTCTTCTGTTCCTGCAAAGTGGGTAAGGGACATTTTGATGATTTCTAATGCTTCATTGCAAGCTGCAATTAATTTAGGTATTGACTTGCGTTGTGAATCACTTACATTTCCTTTTTATGCTATAAATAGATGCAGGTGGACAAATGGTGCAGTGTTGCAACAACCTGTGCCCCACACAGTGGTTCCACCTGGCATGCCAGAACCCACCTATGAGACGTGCACCTCGCGGTAATTGGTACTGCAGTGATGCATGTGCGCAGCTCCTGGTTTCAACTACTGCTCATGCCAGTTGAAAAGAGGTGGGGAGGAGGACCGAGTCATGCTCAGGTGCAAACTTAAGACCAATTGCAGGAGGTGGGAGCAGTACCACAGGGCATGTGTTACTCCTGGACCAATCGATCCAGGTATGAATAGCTAGCACTATGAGTGTATTGTGTTAGTTAGATATTCTGTTGATATTTGACTGTCCAATAAAGACTCATGCGCATCTACCACATAAAATTAGGTATCAGTCTCCAACAATAACTGTCCATTAATATTGATTTGTGTACAGAGGGCTGGTATTGTAGTGAAGAATGTGCGCTGGAGGAAGAGTCAGATGATGGTAAACTGCAATACACCAAAGGTCTCTTGTGGCAATGCCTCGAGCGCCTAGCCAATCGTGACGCAGTGAGGGAAGGGGATGGGCCTGCAACGTTGCAGTTCTGGCGCCTGAACATGCCAGACTTCTGGATGCGAGGGCACACTAAATACTTTATATTTGGTCATCGGTTACTTGCAAGTAAGGTGCGGTTTCTTTTTTGTGAACTGTATAATGCCATTTTAACCAAGTCTTATTTTATTTGAACAATAGGATACCACTTTTTTTGTGGCAGACACCAATGGATTCCAGTCAGCACGCCTAGCTGAAGGGCTAACTTGGGACAGAGTTGCTAATCCTAGTGGTGCAAGGGCCACGAATATCCCCCTCGATCTACTGAATTAATTTCTCAATAACGACTTCATAGGTATGATGTAAATGTATGCATCAACATGGTATTCATCATGCAACATAACCAATAACAACAAATTATCAATGATGCATATGACATGACATTGTTTATCCAAACCTCACCACACAAATCATCAACATGAACAAATATGCATGATCATTAGTATCTCAATGCTATATACTGTTTACAAAGATAACTGCATTGACGATAGGTTATCATTCAAACACTGTGAGCATATATATATATATATATATTCTAGGCCTGATGGGAGAGCTAATTAAATAGCCTATGACTTACATAAATTATTATTGGTGTATGTGGAATAACTCTAGTATAACATATACATCACCACAATAGGAATTGACAGCATGAATGAATACATTCTGAAATGCTTTGTGCAGAAATTATGAAAAAGTCCAGGGGAAATTACACATCCGAGCCGATTGCTCGTTGCAGCCACCTAGGAGGAGCGTTCTGAAAACACATGAATCGGATCTTCCATTAAGCATTGGGCACGGGCAGTGAAGTTATGATCCGGCAAAAGAAGCCAATGAGTTATACAGAAGACTTGAAAAAGTTTGTGTTCCAGCAAGTGCTCCAGCCTGATGCACTTGTCGACTACCTGCCGCCACGGTCACACGCCGCGTTCCCCAACTTTGTGCTCCCAACTCGAGTGCACTTGAAGCAGGGCCCCAATGCACAACGTTCTGTATATCTTGAACTTCTACCCCCATACCAAATGCAACTGTTGAAATTAGGAGGCGGATCTTGGAATTTTGTCTGGCAAACTCCCTCATAATGCACTGCTCGCTCTCTGGGTCAAATTGGCCGTGGAACATTTCCACATGGAGCTCTCGTTTTCTAAAACCAGCCATCCTAAGCGCGCCCACCACCATCCTATAAGCCCGACCGACACTGTCAAGAGTCATGTAAAATGTCAACATATTTGTGAACTTGTATTAGACATTACCTGGCTGCTTGTACTAACACATGCATATATTTCAAATGTAGTACCTGCAGTATATGACAGTTTTGGGTGAATTTTCTCCTTTCTCAAACAAATCGTCGATGAGCCAACTGATGTACTTGATGTTTGCTACACCAGTATGTAGGTGCAGGTATATGTTGCTCCTGTAATGTGCTTGTCACATTTTGTTACCAATATTTATGAGTTTTGAAGTTCATGCCCTCAAGCAAAGAGGATAAGAGCAGATAATTAGATTTGCTATGTTACTAAACATGTGGGTAACAGTATTATTATTTGTTATGTTCTGGCAAAAACATCCTCATGATCAGATGATGACAAATGGGAATTATTGTGATGCTTCAATACACATACTGTGGTATGTCAACAACAAACCTGTTTGGGACAGAGACAACCATTTGAACCTCTTCCAGGCAGACGACTTCCTTCACCGATTCGACAAGGTTTTCTGTGGCTGTGGCTGCCATACAGACTACTGGTACTTGTTCGCCTAGAATTGGCCTCAAATCTCTTACTCTGTGGTTAGATTCACGGAAAGTATATATATATATAGGGATGTATATATATATATATATATATATATATTTATATATATATATATATATATATGTGTATATTCCTGATATATAATATACTCACTTATATAGATGTATTTATTTGTATATACATATATAATATATATAATATATATATATATATATATATATATATATATATATATATATATATAGATATATATATATATATATATATATATATATATATATATATATATATATTTATAATTTATATGCATATATATACATTTATACATTATTACAAATAAATATATATACATATATACAATCATTTATATGTATATGTATATTATATATATATAAAAATGTATATATATATCTCCCTTATATATAGATATGTATATATATATATCTATTATATATATATATATAGATATATATATCTATATATATCTCTCTATATATATATATATATAGAGATATATATATATATATATATATATATATATATCTCTCTCTCTCTCTCTATATATCTATATATATATATATATATATATCTATATATATATATATATCTATATATTATCCCTACCTCGCTCACATGCAAGGCCACAATTTGCCCTGTTGAAAATACCGCTGTCATACGTATTTTGAGAGGTTCATTCCTAGGCTGCCAAGTGATGACAGGAAGTTAATATATATGGCAGTGTTAGGGGACGACTTCCGGCCTTGAAATGCTAATGAGTGATTGTCGCTGAAGACCGCTGGTCGTGGATATTTGAACTTATACGTCAGCCCCATAATCGACCTGTGTTGGACTTTTCCCCATCTATAAGCGATGGTGATATTTATATGCGGCAGATTGCATACATGCGTCGACTATGAATTGCTGCCCTGACCCGCAAAAACCTTCCTAAAGCCACATATCAGTATACACATAGGGCCAAGAAGCGGTGTAATGGATATCAGTTTAGCATTACGTGTGTGTGCGGTAATCTATTATAATTTTTTCTCTTTTATAACAAAAGTCAATGAGCTATGTGTTATCTAAAGCCTGTTTACCAAGAGTGCATTGTTGATGTCATGTGTAGTCATTATATGGTGGTTGTATACACGCTGTAAATCACGCATACCTAGGTTTCTTATTCCCATTTCCATGGAATGGGGAAGTTTTAAGGAAAGCTTTCAAACTGTATTTATTGCCATGCTCTCTCGTCGATGGACTAATAAGCACGTACTAAATACTTTATTTCGCGACTAATGTTATGTCATCAAATGCCCACATATTCCTGATTTCAGTTCTAACAGAGCCATTAAACTGTAATATTTGGTTTATTACCGATATGGAAGAAAGAATGCCATGTCACGAAGTAAGAAGGAAACGCTGCCTGATAAATATTGAAGTGAATGAGAGCTATGAGCGCGTGCAGCTAGTTCACGCAGTGTTCACCAATCACCTAATTTGCGTATAAATCTCTTTGTTTGGTGCAAAGAATGATTAGCTCGGTTTTCAATAAGTGCGTATCTACCCATATGCAGTTGACTGCTACAACCAACCTCCCAAGAGCAGGCCGGGTTTTTACCGCTGCGACCATTTTCACTTTTATTTTGTTTTCATCTTCTGGAGACATATGACGTCACAACGCCTTCGTTTATCTTCGGCGTGTGGTAGGGAATGTGTTGATTGTTTTTGCTTATTTCTTGTTTACTTCGCGTCGGATCGAAATAAGAACGGCAAGTTATTGATAAGAACATCGTGTACAATATAATTCCAAAAATTCATATTTTCTCCTATACTTGCTCTTTAAGGACCAGCTTAAACGACAGATAGGCAGAGATAAGTGAAGGCTTTGGTGGGCGAATACGATCTGTCTTCAGGTCCGGTCATTAACGCTTCCTCCGCCGTCCATGTGCGACATTTAGGCAAATAATATAAGCGCCTTGTTATCTTGACTAAGCCAGACCAACATTAATTGAATGCAATACCTCATATATGAACTGTGTAGCTGCCATCTCGTCTTTAAAACCGAATTAAATCACAACCTGACTCGACATGCCTTCTGCTAACTGCTTGATATATATTTTAGTAAATGAAGAATATGTATGAATGTGATTAGTTCCCACACTGTTCAGCGAACTTGTATACAAACCTCTTTGCATGTAGCTAAGACAAGCAAGCTTTGTTAATGATAAAGGCGTAGTTATGCCTTCGGCACGAGTTATTTGGTAATAAAAACACTGCAGACTGACTTTGCGAAACAGCGAAATGAACATTTACATGTCATATGTAACAACATAATATCAGATGGAACGACAAGGTGTCAGACCTTCTGTCTCGCAACACAGAAGGCCTAGTATTCCTAGTACGTCAAATCGTTCTTTTCGGCTTAGAAGATCCCATGTTGGTCGTTTCAAAACCATGATTTGTCATTCTGATTGCTACTCATTTGAATAATCGGCAATTGTTCAGATTGCATAAATTTGTGCATTAAAAACATGGCCCTCGTCGGCAAACGTGATACGAAAAGTGTAGACCAGCAACATGATGGATCTCACTAGATAATGAGTAGCCAACGACGGACGAGGTATCGACCGGCGATCACAGCACGATCCATCTACGGCTGGCGGTCATTAACAGCCATCACACCACGCATGATATCACTAATATATTATAGTCGTGTATAGCCCCTTACCCACAGTGTTCGATCTCCACCCGTCATCACTTGACATTTGCTGAGCACAGGAATGACCCTCTCTACATGCGCATGACTGCAGATTGATACACAGGGTAAATTTGCGGCCCGGTATGTAAGCGAGACCTAGGTAATATATATATATATATATATATATATATATATATATATATATAGATATATAGAGATAGAGAGATATATATAGATATATAGATATATATAGATAGAGATATATATAGAGATAGATATATAGATATATATATATATATATATATATATATATATATATATATATATAATAAAATATAAATATGTATATTTACGCATATATATACATATATAAATATAAATAAAATGTATATATAAATAAACAAATGAATATATAATAATTATATAAACATACATATATATATATAATTGTATATATATATATATTAGTATATGCATATATATATATATAAATATATATATAAATAGATATATTTACATAATATATACATAATATATATATATATATATGTATATTCACATACATGTAAATATATATATATATTAATATATGTGCAGATGTATAAAGATAAATATATATATATATATAAATATATATATATATATATATATATATATATATAAATGGGATATATATATTTATGTATACATATATATAGATTTTATTTTTATTTTTATATATATATATGTATATATATGTATATATGTATATATATATATATATATATATATATATATATATATATATCTCTATATATAGATATATATATATATATATATATATCTATATATATATATATATATATATATATATATATATATATATATATATATATCTCTCTCCACCTTGAACCAATGTGTACTCCGTGCCCATCACATACTTCGGATGTGTGCCATGCTTAATGACCACCCTTTAGCCTGATATTATCGACCTAATAGTTCATATTCATGAATACGTCATGAACTGCTTTTACAGCAGTAACTGATGTCGCTAGGTGTTCTATATGCTCCGTAAGTTTTACTAAAAAAATCAAAGCGCAATTCTATTGCCACAGAAAAATCGTTGCTGAATTTTGTCCACAATTGTTGGACCCCTGCAACGTGCACCATGAAGCATTGTAACGGCCCGTGCATTATCCCCGTCTTAATCACACACTCGATTAGCACAACACAATGCGCCCACAATTTTAGTTTTGAATCTCTAGTATCGGCGCTGACTACTGTACTCCAACGGCGCAAAGCTACTAATTAATTTAGCATAGGGGTAAATTATTAGCTGCCGCTATCTTGTTTATTGAATGTAATTACCACAAAACGGCCTAGAGTGAAGAGATGATGTGCACGCATTACGCTGTGACCTGACACCCTATCCATTCGCGAGCGCGACAATGCCCATTTGATGGTATAATTCAAGTACATTATGCATCAATATATAACTTCCATATCGAGCCAACTGCGAATATCGTACGGAAAAAAAATAATTCTCTTAACAAGGATATGATATATCATCTGTCTCTGTGGGATTTTTTTTAGTTGCTTTCAGACAGAAGTGTACGGCTTTTGACTAATAGCGAAATGCACCTTGTCAGGTATCACTGCAATACATCTAAACACCTGTCTTTCCTTAAGTACACTGCGCAATGGGTTGTCGTGCTGGCCGGTACCTAGTAGAAGTGCTGCCTGACAGAATGGACGCGGTAGCGCGTGATTGGGATTACAAGAAGGTTTAATGACCAGACAGTGTTTGGTATGATGCTCCACTACGCTATAACAGATTTCATAATTTATCTTCTTCCTGAATGCAATTGCACCAAATGTTACTGGAGCTGAATGAAGTTTCCTCATGATGCCAGAAGCAGGGTGACCTTAACGCCTGCTGTGACTGATAGCCATCTTGCATCCTACCTAAATGGGTACGATCCTTCGGAAACTTTAGACATATATTTCATCTTCAAGAGAATTTCTTTTGGCGGAGATTTATCAGCGATATGTTAGACACTGTGATAAATACAGATTATCGAACTATCTGCCATGTGGCCTGGAGTACCTTGAGATGCATTATTTTGTAGCTAAATGTATCGTCGTTTCAACGAGGGTGTTCACATATGCCGAATTGTGCAGCGTGCTACACAATTACACATTCTCGAAGTTTAAGACGTTTGTAACATGAGATGATGGCAGTAAAATGACTCGCTCATGGCAGCAGTATACGCATGTGCTTTCACCTCACATCTGTTCATCGCTCATTCATGTGATTTTCGACACTGCCATTACGTCTGTCTAAACTGCAAGATGAGAACTTGCTTTCGTTAGTTCATCGTAGATTCGACGTCACTGGCGTGAATCAACAGCAGACGCCAATAAGGGTGACAGCCTGTTATTTTGCTCGAGAAATCCAATTTGTTCCTTACTTTATAAAGTTATAGATTAGGTGGACAGAATAAAAAGAACCCTGATTTGTTATTCGCGACCAATCGACTGGCGCTGATTTGGGACCGAAAATAATGTGTCATCTATGTTATTGTATTACATCAAAGTTTAACCCCAAAAGTAGTTTTGTTTCTGTGTATGCACCCCAAACTTTGCATATGCTAAACCTTTTTTGTGTATAACGGAGAGCGTTTATGACCTGCACAGAATAGCCCCGATGCATTATCTTTGAACAACAATGATAACTATCGATCAATAGCTTTTAGTCTTAGCATCTTATAAGTGTTAGAAAATTTGATTACTGAACATGTACTCAATGTGATGTACTCAAAGCGAGTAGATAACAATTTGAGTTCAAAATGTCACACTACACAGCACAGAACACGTTTAATTAAAGGAAAGTTTGGAGAATTATGCTAGTCAAAATTCACCATGTTATGTCATGTAATTGAGCGCATCGAAAGCGTTTGATCGAGTTTATTTCATAAAATTGGCCAAATCCAAAGTTGTGGTAAAAGAGCTAATAGTGCTTAATCCCACATAGTATGTGTAAGCAGCAAACTTCAAAAGTAAAACAACAGTTTCTCTGACATTTTTAATCGTAATAATTGAATTAAACAAAAGGCTGCTTTGTCACCCATTGTATCCTGTGTTTATATCGACCAGTTATTGTCACGATTCCCCAAAAGGCGCACTGAGCCACGCTGATGATGTATCACTCATCGCTCCTTCTACTTCTAGTCGGGCTGAAGTGGGTCTCTGACCATTGAGCATGTGTGCACATCATCATTGCATTACAGTGCGCTCTGGTCGTAATTAAGTTCTTCAACGCATAGCATCCACCCCAATTCACTTCTAAACTAAAACTATAATGCCATCCCTCCGCTAGTGTACATAAGCCAACGCTTGTAGTTAAGAGTCATAACAAACTGTAATTGTGACAATCATATAAGTGCGCTCTGGATAGATTAGGTCGCGCTAGCCAGGTGTCATTTATCAGCCCTTATCGCATTTCAAGTTGGCTTGATATGAATGCAACATATTAACGCTGTGTGTATTAGATATTGTAGCTGGGCGGGATCGGGTCTAAGGCCATGGCGCATGCGTACATATCATCACTCCTCTGGAGGCCACTCAGGTTGTAAATCAGTTCAATACACAGCATAGCACCCGCTCATATTTCGCTCCTATGCTCCAACTATTTTGACCTTACTCCACGGGGGCACATTAGCCAGCGCTGATAGTCGAGATTCACAACAATCTAGAATTGTCATATTATTAACTCCGATAGTCGGGTGTGTGATTAAGGCAGGGTTTATGCACCAGCCAGTATAATACTTCATGGCGCGTGTTGCAAACACAACAGCAAACGCATATACATATGTAGCAATAGCATTCTACTTGGGGTATTATGATCAATCTCAGATGAATATTGAAACAGCGAGCGCGCCTAGTGACATCAATTATTCCTCAACATGCTGTGAAATTCGCATAATGTACCAACATTTCACTATATATCTTCTTTCCTGCACCTGATATATGAGGTATTGTCGATTTAGTTATATATATATATATATATATATATATATATAGATATATATATATATATGTATATATATAAATATTTATATATATATATATTATATACGTACATATATTATATACGCATATATATATATATATATATATATATATATATATATATATATATATATATATATATATATATATATATATATATATATATATATATATATATATATATATATATATATATATATATATATATATATGTGTGTGTGTGTGTGTTGTCATCGAGTTATTGCATCCCAGACATGACTAGAATGCTACTGCGATGGGAACGTTATCAGCGATGTGACGTCATACTATGTAGCTCTATACACTCTAACGCCCTATTTGTTTGCCAAATAAGCCATTTGCATATCCTCGCTTAAATTTTATTCGGGAGTTGACGTAGTCGCGCGCGCCGCCCTGGTGAGCTTTGTGAAACTAACTTCTGTTGACTTCCGGTTTCAGCTTTCTGGTGCTCCTGCTGTCAGGTGTAAGGTACTCATTCAAGATGCAGGTATCATCAGGGGTAATCAGGAAGAAAATGTGCTTTGTTGTGTAAGTGTTAGCCGTGCACGACGTCTTATATATGTATACTATCGTCCGACCGGGGCTATATATACTACCGTCCGACGGGGGCGGGGCTAGTATAGTGTATATCATTTGTATGTGATTTGTTGTGACACTGGTTATTTAAATGTACATGGGTATGGCACAAGTTAATGCACTAAGCATGTATTATTTGTGCGTCGTAAGATTGTCATGTAAACATGTATTAAAGTGTGATATGTCAGAATAAAATTTTATTTTTTTAAATAGTCTCTGAATCGTCACCTATCAGTGTTTTTCTGTTTCATCTGTTGTTGGTTACAAAGTACTTAATATAGCTTTTAAAGTTATTAACTGTGAATAATCAACCAGTGATTACTTGGTATATGTTAAAAATTGTATGATATGAATCTAATTTATATTGTGTTAATGTAATACACAAACTACAGCTGAGCATGTAATAACGCATTCACTAACATCAATATTGGGAGCACTATAAAGTCATATGCGTAAAATAATGCGTAAAATAATGATAACAACAGCATGAATTTATATATTTAACTTCTAAGAATGAATTGACAAGGATGGAATTCTTTACCCTGTAAATACAAAATTCATTTAGTCATCAGTTAGTATCACAATAACAATATACAGGTTGGGAGTGTTAAAATATTATGGATATATATGCATGTAACAGTTTGTACAAAGGTAATAATGAAATTTTCAAGAAAGGTTGTTTGAATATGACAAGGAATGCACAGGCTTTGAAAATGTTTTTATAATTATTAAGCATTGCAATTTTAACTGCTTCCAAACTTTTGAATTTCTTAATTGCCCTCATAGCAGGCTCAACATGGAATTGGCCTGGTTTTTTTTAAATGGGGAAATGGCTACTGGAGGTTAATATCCTACAATAGTTATACATCTGTCTACTTGGTCATCAGAATCAAGTGACCTGCATCAATAATCCAATTCTAAACAGACTAACCAAACTGAAGGATGATCTTTCAAATTACCTGGAAAAACCATCTCTTGACTTCGTCATGTGCCAGATACGTCAGGGGACAAAACGGCAACAGGCAGAAGATGGACACCTTGTGATAAACCCTTGCCTAATCGCTTCTGCACTCGAGCCCCAAGACGTATGGATTATTACACAAGTTATTTAAGCTGCCTTCAGTTTCAACTCTGCGGAAAGAAATAACTCAGATAAAGGTGTGATGGAAGAGGCACGCCCTTGTTGTTCATGATTATTTTTGCAATTAAATTTACTAAGCAATGTTGACCACAGATTTACGTATCTAGGATTGGAACTTAAATATAAACAAGGAATGTATTTTTTGTCAGGCTGTACTGATCTAAACTTCATTTATGTCTGTTTTTCTATTGCTGACAGATATACCTGGGGTTTGTCAGAGAAGTCGTTGAGGCACTCAAGCTCAAAGTGATATCCATGCAGGCCAAGTCCAAGGTGTGTGCCATAATACCGGATGAGATGGCAATCAAGGAAGGTGTTTCCTACAACCCTGGGAGAGACGAGGTGGAGGGTTTTGTTGAAGATATTGGAAATATGGGCAGCACAAAATATATTGCTAACCATGCCATTACCTTTCTTGTTAGAGACCTAGGCTCGAACAACAAGAACATGTTACATGTGCATACGGGAGCCATTAAGAAGGAGCCTTGGTTCCTACACAAAAATAACAAACTTTTTGTCATTTATGATCCACCCCATCTCATGAAAAGTCTCCGCAACAACGTACCAAATGGTGCAGCTTTGACAATATGGTGGTCAATCTCTTTGTGACTATGAGGCTTCATTTCATTCTAAAATTAGGTTCAAAAGATCTATCTTGTAAAGTGATGCGGAAAAACAGGAAAACAATGAAATTAAATCACATGGTTTTATTTTTGTTCCTACAGCTTAAACCAGTGGCATTTTGTGGATTCTTCCTAGCCAGAAATATCAGACCCTGCATTTGGATTATGGGCCAGTGGTCCCTCTGTGCAATTTGTTGGAGAGATCTATTTGATTGATATGGCACCTTGTTGTAAGGTGTCAGCGCTTAAAACATATGCCTAACTTCACATCTCACATCTACCGATCCGCGCACAAGAGATTTCGAATTTGAAGCGGGTTTTTTTCGATTTATGGATAAAACGAATTCGCCATTGAAATCTCCTTTGAACGCAATGGTTTTCAATGGCGATTTCGTTTTATGCACAGATCGAATTAAAACATTTGATATCTTCAATTTATTGTGCGCTGATCGGTAAATATGAGCTTTGCTTACAGTTTGGCACAGGTTTTGAGCGTAAGGTCGTTACAATTGAATAGACCACTCCAGCAAATTGTACTGAGAGACTGCTGGCCACGAATTCAAATTCGGGGCCTGATATTTCTGGCTTGATGCTTCTAAATTAAATTATTCTGTGTGATGATGCGTGATTTAAGACGCTTGCCTGCCACCAGTGGCTAATTAAATACTGAAACCACAACAAGTGTGTCATATTTCGTTAGCCTTCTTCAATATTTTACAGAGCATCTACCCGTGTTCATTGATTTCTTGAAATCTCGTAAATAGTTCAAATCGAGAAATGTTAGAAGAGAGAACAAGCATTAAGTTCGCATCAATTGAAACCATTTTTAGAAGTTCATTAAATACGATGTTTCGTCGAGCTGCACTTCAGCCCGTGATGCTCTAGCAACAGCGGACCGGCTTAATGTAAACACCAACCGTCTGGTGGCGCAGCAATCGCTTACATAACGGAAGTGCCATAGAAGATGCTGCGAGTCGTCCATCTTGGTATTCCTTAATATTTACGGAAATGTAATCAAGATACGAGGTTGGGGCAGGAGACAAAGATGAAAGCGAGGTACAAGGCCATGGCTGACGCCTATGGCAGCCTGTTTTATATCCCTCTGGCCTTTGAACTCTTTGAAACCAACATACCCTTCGACCAGAGCGTACTTGGCGACAGACTTGAATACGAGCTCACGTTCAACGACTACAGTCATGTAATTTACTCCATGGGTGACACCAATGCCAGCTACACAATCGATGGCATATCCCTGGAGTGCGACAAGGTAACCCAACCAGAGCTGGCCAGCATGATCTGCGCTGCTCGGCCCGCGAACGTGTGCTCCGCCACAGGAAGCTGGCATACAATAAGAGTGACACGCTTTGGAACATCAACTTGAACGTACCGGCTCGCTGCATGAAGGGAATCAAGCCAATGCCTCATTTGCGAGGGAGACTGAGTCGTTCTACAATCCGAAGAGGTGACCATTGACGACATCCCCAACCAGCTGTATGTACAAACATTATGGATGGCAAGTTCGTCCACGCAGTCTACTACGTTTCCAGATCCAGATGGCCCTGGCTCAGCCATTGTTTGTGGTCAGACCAGGTGTGGAAAAACCGTCATCATGCTTGACCTACTTGAGGGCGCTTTCCTTGGCGCCTACCAGCATTTTGTAATCCTCTGCCCCGCTATCAGTTTCAACCAGACCTACCAGGCCCGTTCCTTGGTGTGGTTCGACTTCGAGGTGTACGTTGTTGATCCTGATGAGTGGCTCCATGACTACTTGAGGGCTTTATACCAGCGGTTTAAGTGTGCGCCCACCCTGTATATTATTTAGGTTTAGATTTTATTGTCTGGGTAGAATACCAATTTACTAGACTTCTACAGTGTATATTAGAAACAGCACGTCTGATTACAAGCAATATGGATCCTGATACCATCATTGATCAACTCCGTGCCGGGCCAGACACAGCTGCTGTCCCAGCTGACGAACCCAGGGCTCCTGTACCAGCAGCCTCTGTTGACGTGTCTCATAAGAGATATAGCCTTGCTGCGGTCATAGCTGGTGGTCATGCCCGTCCTTAAGTTGGTGCTCAACGTCTGACAATTGACCAGGTTGAATTAACGACTGACGAAGAGGTCACCCAGTTATATATTCGATACGAGGCTCGGCTGGGTGATAACACGATGCGCACTTTTGGTCAGGTAGCTGTTCTCGGGTATTGCTGGAAAGTTTCGTCCAATACCACTAGAACATCAGCCAAAGGCCAACCTGTAAAGATATCAGCGGAGGCAACGAAGCTACAGGTGTCAGCAAAGGTAACGAACCCACTGATGTCGGCGGCATCGGTGGTCATGTAATGTTCAACAAAACCAGGTCGATAAAGTACAATTGAAGGATCCCTATGACATGGAATAAGTTCTGTCAGCAACATGACGACCCCCAAGTACTGATGGAAAAATGCTCATCGACGCGCTGCACAATGGTGTTTCTGGTATATCTATCGGTTACGCCTAGCTCGGCAAGATCGATCTGGGTGGCGTACTCCCTAAGCTTGATTTAACACCACACGTCCTGGGCAAGGCTGTTGCCGATGTAGCCCTAGCCATGGCCACAAAGGACATGCTAATTAAACCAGGGATTATACCCGGTGATATGCTGAAGTAAACACAACAACAATGGTATCGATAGCAATGCTGGTTGGAGGTGCCCTTGACAAAGCCCTTACGTACTCTGGAGCAACTTTATATTCTCTACGTTATGAAACTCCCAAGTGAACGCGGAACGCCATGATTCCGCAATCGAGCAGCAGCTCCTGTCTGCGCAAACAGCAAGGGCGACGAAGCAAACTGAGCAGCAAGGCTTTATTAACGAGCAGTTCCATCGCCAGGGACATGCCAAGCGCACTTTTCAGGTTGTCAACGACGCCATGGATGAAAACTCCTAGGTTACAAATCCGTCAACACCTGGAGGCTGACCTCCAGATTCAAGATGTGTGCTCGGCCAGTGTGGTGCCATATATATATATATATAGATAGAGAGATAGAGATATATATAGAGAGATATATATATATAGATATATATATATATAGAGGATATATAGATTATATAGATAGAGATATAGAGAGAGAGAGATATATATATATATATATATATCTATATATATATATATAGATATATATATATATATATAGATATATAAATATATATATATATACCACACACATATATATATATATTTATATATACACATATATATATACATATGCATGTATAATTGTATAAATATATATATATATAAAAAATATATATAGTATTATAGTATATATGTACACATAAATTTAAATATATACGCATACATATACATATGTATATACATATATAAATATTTATATATAAGTATATAAACATATATAGAAATAGAAATATATATATATACATTAATATATATACTTTACATTTATATATATGTGTATATATATATATGTGTATATGCATATATATATATATATATATATATATATACATGTAGAGATATAGAGGATATCTATATAAAATAGATATATACATGTATTTATATATATACATATGTTATACTATATATACATAGTATATATATATATGATATATGTATATATATATATATATATATATATATATATATATATATATGTAATATATATATATCTATATATATATATATAGATATATATATCTCCTCTCCTAGATATATCTATATATCTCTCTCTATATATATATATCTATATATATATATATATATATATATATAGTATTTATTCCCAAATCGAAGTCTATACAAAGTTAAATTTATTAAGCAATATAAATATAAAATACATGAGTTGCAATTAATTCGTGCATCGAAACACAAGAAGCTCATCTGCCTCCCTCTTGCAGTGTTAGAGAAGCCAACATACAGCCTTCGCGCTGCTGACACATTTCTTGCAAAACGCATAATGTCGCCCTGTCTTCAGCCAATACGTATATGATTGTTTGCCTTCATTAATAAAACTTAGTTGTCGGTAGTCTAACTTAAGGAAAGACAAACATTACATTATTTATTACAACAGACGAGCTTACATTTGCGAACATATTGTCAAGCCAAACTTTTAGGTTGATACTGACTGTGCATTTAACCAAATAATTAACAAATCGTAACAATTGCTGAGTGCGTATATTTATACCTCGTTCTTCTGTCAAGCTTAAGAACTCACCTTATACACTTTCGCCAAGCAACACTTATTTATTGAAGTGACTTTAAATTCAGTTTCCATAGAGGACTGTCATAGAAGCTTGTACAAAAGGTATCAAATAACTTTGTACGGACTTTGATGTGGCAAATGCCGAAAATGGTACTCCTGCAGCCTTTTCGATATTCGCATCGTTATTTTCATAACCAATATTACTTCCTATATGAACAGCCTTAGAGTAATTTTCTAAAATGGCTCCATAAAGCCGTAATTCGAGATTGGTAAAACATTATGGAATAGTGTAGCACAGCAGCATATTTTTGTTACTATTGAACATTACATCGTATTCTTGTGCGTATTCTTAGCATATTGAAATCATAAGCTCGGCAGCAGTGACTGAGGGAGCAAGGAGTGTTAATTCGTCAGCATATCCAAATGCACACATAACCTGATGACCGACATGACAACCAACATTACTAAGTTCAAGACAATTAAGCAGCTCATCGATAAAAATACAGAAACGAATCGGCAGTAACACCCCGCCCTGCTGTATGCCATTACTGCATTGGAATGCCTCAAACCTATCAGAGCCCAATTTAACTAACAACGATTGGTTGAAATACATATAAAGGAGCAACTTTACAATAGTAGGACACAAACCTCTTCGTATCAATAATTGAAACAATTTATCATAATTGCGCTCAATAAACCAAATTTCTTACTTACGACCTCACATAATGTCTTAAGCAGTATAATGTTATCTTTGCTTAGGTCAATATTAAAATCACCACCAATGACAACATATTCCACAGCATTCTTTAGTGCAATTAACGTCCTTATCTCGCCCAACACATCTCGATACAATTCTATATTACTTGTACGGTTTGAGTCGCACGGCATGTATACAGAGATAAGAAGCATTTTATCGTGGTTAGGTACTGTAATCACGCAAGCACTATACAATTTGACGTCAGAGGCTTGTAAAACAAATCGACTTTTTAAAAATGATGGCACACCCACCATATGGTCGCCCGCTTAGTAACTGACCCTCATTGACCCCTGAATCGCCAATCACAGTTACATCGTGCAATTGATTTGTAAGGGTTTTATTGTAAACACCAGTGATCTTGGAGTAACATTATATAACAATTTCGCGGCAATGACATGATATAAGCATTACCATCACCAGCATGTACTTTACAATTGCAAGGCGCAAGCGTTAATTTGTTTTTGTTAGCAATTTATCGATGAATCAAAACAACATTAAAGCGAACTCTTGTCAACGTTTGCTTAATTTATATATCTATGTATATACATATATATATATATAAATAATATATATATATATATATATATATATATAATATATAGATATATTATATATGTATATATAAATTTAAATATATACGCATACATATATATATTTATATATATATTAGTATATATATATACATATATACATATATATATATATATATATATAAATATACATAGATATATTATATATATACACCTAAATTTAAAAATATACGCATACATATACATATGTATATACATATAAATACTTATATATACATATAAGTATATAAACATATATATATATAAATATATATATAAATACATTTATATATATATGCATTTATATATATGTATATATATATATCTAAATATATATATATATATATATATATATACGTGTATATATACATATATATATAAATATATATATATATATGTATATATATATATATATATATTATATATGCCCACATACATTTAAATATATACGCATACATATACATATGTATATGTATATATAAATATTTATAAATATATATATATGTATATAAATATATATATATATATAAATATATATGCATATAGATTATACATTTATATATATATGCATTTATATATATGTGTGTGTATATATATATATATATATATATATATATATATATATATATATATATATATATATATATATATATATATATATATATATATATATATATATATATATTCTCACTGCAGCATAATTGAATCATGTTTGATATCTTCCCAGTTATGAGCACGTGGTGGTATTTATTTGAATGCCTGTGGTCAGATTGAATACGAGCTTCAACTATAAATTACAGCCACACATCTAGCATCCTTCATCTTGCCATTACGACAATATAACAGTCCACGCATAGTGCCGAAAAACGGCGTTACGTAAATAATTATAAAACATTTTTAGTAACGTGCTCTCTCCTCGATGGGCTCAAAACAATCACTAAATAAACATGATTAATTGCTTGACTTATATTTTATCACCGTGGTGATTTCCATGCGATTAGTGCTTCAGTTTATTACTTTTAGGTAAGAATGCCTGGTCGATAAGTAGGAAGGAAACGAAGTTAAGGCGGCGCTGCTGCAACAATAAAGTGAAAAGAGGCACTTAGTAGCAACTTCCTGGACCTAATGTACGACGGTAAGACATCGTCTCATTGTTAAATGATTTACTGGTCTGTCAAAAGATTACTTCTGATCTGCTCATTTTAGGGGATTCAATGGATGTCACACACATAGCCACACACACAAGCACACACACACACCATACACATATACACACACAAACACGCACGCACACACGCACACACACCCGCACTCACACACACACACACACACACACACACACACACACATATACACACACGCAACAACAAACACACCCACACGCACACACACACACACACACACTTATACAAATACGTATACGCATGCGCACACACGCTTTCTCCTTTGTCCATGTGCTCTGACATGGTGTGTTATCCTTCGCAAGTATAGAGCAACCTTCATGGAATTATAAACCTCGTCTTTCAAACCAGGTTGATTGAATACCCGACTCGACGCGCGTTATTTGACCCCAATTATTGGCAACACTTATATCCAAAACTCTGCAACTCCCTTTATAAGCTGTTTTGATGCCGAGATTATTTCTTTGTAGTCCATTTGTTAAGCCCTCCTATTTGTTTTCATTTAGTACGGCGTTCTGTGATTGTCTAACAGATAAAGCTGTATTTAATACGATGATTAATCTTGCAATACCGACTTATACATCTTGTTCTGTGGTATAGAGAAATAAACATAAATATGAAGAATTATCTTATAACACTCTCTGAGTAGGATGGAGTTAACCAGGTACTGACGCATAACGTCTGACTTGAACAGGTATAGTGGATAACTTATTTGTATCAATTATTGGCAGGGCACTCAAATAGTTGTCGCGCTGTTATAACCATTGTTCTTACATCAATGTAACCTTAACCTTCTCTTCATATATACCATACGAGATGGTATGACCTGATAAAGATGCTGCTTAACACAAATGATCGCTATGTATCACAACATATATATGTATATATATGCATATATATATATATATATATATATATATATATATATATATATATATATATATATATATATATATATATATATATATATATATATATATATATATATATATATATATATAAAATGGGTGCATGATTAAACTCTGTGGGTGCTAGTCTTCACATAGCGCTTACAGAAATTCCATATTTGTGTTGCTTATATATGCTGATACAATAATAAGAGGCCAATAGGCCTCGAAGCTGTGTTGTTTGTCGATGCTGCGCTCCGTCATGTAGAACGTTTCGCATGCCATTACAGATACTCTTAGCAAAATATAGAGAAGTATTAAGCATAGTGTGTCCATGCATTAATTCAAAACTGTGATGACCTTTACCTTAACCGCTCAAGTATTTGCGGACTGAACACGCTTCGCCACCGCAAGTGAAGCAGTTAATCAAACACAGAGTGCCAGACCAGGATACGCGAATTAAGTCAATTCCGTTTTTTAGAGATGTTGGCGAAAATGCCTCAGGGCTAGTCTGTATAGGATATAGGAAGTGATTGGTATCGGTTTTACGCTAGAGTAGTTGTACATTAGGAATCGACTTATTGATCATGCTCATTTCTCATAATAAAGCGGAATATGAAGTGGGGTGTACTTACGTCAAATGAAAACCAAATTCACGGTTCTATTTTAATATCATACAAAGTGATTGGTGGATGGGGTAGCATTTTCCTCTGTTCCGATTCATCGCCAGCATGTAGCTTGGGAATCGCAAATCAGTCCCTTTCTTATTCTGATCACGTAATCTACAACTCTCTTAAGTAAGGAACAAATTGAATTTCTGGAACAAATTGACAAGCTATTGCCCGGGTTGGCGTGTGATTATGTTTCACAGTAGTAACACCAGGTCTACGATTGAGTAACGCAAGCCCTTTATTTTTCAGAAATATCTGTATTGGCTGTGCCACAAATCATAATATGACAAAGCGACGTGTAAATACAAAGTTAAAGAAAGTGCGTAAACAGCCGCAATGTACTAAATCTGCTTTCTGTCCATATCCCAAGCCATAAACCTCTTGTGACGTCAGATGTGGTTTAGTATCTCATTGCTTCAGTTGGAAAAGCTTATGTGGACAACCTTTTATTCTTTCATAAGGTGACGCGTAAAAACATTTAGCCACAAATAAATTTGTACACAAGAATTTTTCAACATTGTAAGCAAAACCCACCTACAGCAACACGACTAAACCGACTTATGCTTTAGAATATGCATCTCGTCATATGCAACATTGTTGGATAACTTTGAGTTATCACAGCCTTATACATATCGCCGGCAAATCAAGTAATTCACTGGAAGAGATAATGGATTTATTAAGTCACCGAATGAACGTTATTCATTTAGGAAGGAAGTTGCGATTATCCGACGCCGCAGACAATGGACGTCAAGGTCATGCCGCTTCATACATCATTAGGAAACTCCCGTTATATTAGGTGCAATTGGATTAAATATGACCGGGATTCAGTGCATCTGTGCCATAGAATAATACCATACACACATGAAGACATTATTCGCAGTGGTTAATAGAAGAATTTGGTTTCAGCCAACAGAGGTAGTTTTTGGTTTATGATAAATAATGATAACCCTGGATGATGCCGATACTAATGCCGACGACGAACATGATCATGATGATGGCGATGTTCAGCATTGTGCTGGCTGTGATGGTGGTGGCATTGGTGATTTATGGTCATTATTCCATGGCTGCTACGGCATGTATGCTACCATGTGTGCATACATTCATACATACGTACATATACAATGCATACATACATAAAAATATACATCCAAATATACATACATATATGCATACATAAATGAAAACATACATACATACATACATACATACATACATACATACATACATACATACATACATACATACATACATACATACATACATACATACATACATACATACATACATACATACATACATACATACATACATACATACATACATACATACATACATACATACATACATACATACATACATACATACATACATACATACATACATACATACATACATACATACATACATACATACATACATACATACATACATACATACAAATACATACATACTTACATTCAAACATACATACATACATACATACAAAAAAACATACATACATACATACATACTTACAATCAAACATACATACATACATATATACATATATACATACATACATACATACATACATACATACATACATACATACATACATACATACATACAGACATACATACATACATACATACATACATAGACAGACATACATACAGACATACATACATACATACATACATACATACATACATACATACATACATACATACATACATACATACATACATACATACATACATACATACATACATACATACATACATACATACATACATACATACATACATACATACATACATACATACATACATACATACATACATACATACATACATACATACATACATACATACATACATACATACATACATACATACATACATACATACATACATACATACATACATACATACATACATACATACATACATACATACACACATAAATGCATACAAAATGCATGCACCCACACATACACACATATACATGTATACATACATATATACATATGCACCTGTATGGCATCAAAGATTCGAACCTACCACCCTCACCATGAAAGTTTAAGTCACTTTATATTCACAGAAAAGATAACAAGAGGAGGAATTTTGATAAGAAAAAACTTTTAGAGAATTCAATGCAAATAACATCTCAACAAGATAAATCATGATTGGAGTAAGCCGATAAGTTGTTTATCTTCGAACTATTGCATTGTGCTGTGGAATCAACGCAAGATACATAATCCCTCACTCGCTGACCCTGCCATCAAATAACCTAATGCCACAGCGAAATAGTGTATGGGGCATGTCGTTCAGTTTTATAGACTGGACAAGCAATGGTGCATTTTATTCGGGTCATCTTTCATGACACTTCTTACTAAATCTAGCAAAGTTAAGATACCATTTACAAAAGATTCACCAGCTAAGAATTATTACATACGACATATATGCAAACGCGAATAAATATATGCATGCATGCATGTATATATACAAACATACATACATATATACATACATGCATACGTACATACATATATATATATATTTATATACATGTATGTATGTATGTATGTATGTATGTATGTATGTATGTATGTATGTATGTATGTATGTATGTATGTATGTATGTATGTATGTATGTATGTATTATATACGTTTGTATGTATGTATGTATGTATGTATGTATGTATGTATGTATGTATGTATGTATGTATGTATGTATGTATGTATGTATGTATGTATGTATTATGTACGTTTGTATGTATGTATGTATGTATCACTTAATTCAGCCACCTCCAAAGTCACACTCATAACCATCATCACTTAAAGCTTCTTTACCTCGAAATACCCCATCCGCATAACTAGCCTGAATATTCTGTTGTACATTCCATACTTAAACGCTTTCCTTGTTAGCCACTGACATTTTCACCTGTTTTGCTATGTGGTAATATTCTTTAGCGCGTATGTACTGAATACCAACGAATGCAGCCGCCATGCGCGTATCAACGCGCTGCCAATTACTCAGACTGCTTATCTTTTCTGACAAAAAATGAAAAGGCGAGGGACATAAACGTCACCAAGCTGTTAGCATCATTAGGAAACCCGCGTGCGTGTGTGCGTGACTGATAGACTTACTGATAGACATGCACTCAATTAATGGTATTTCCCTCTTGCTTGGTAAATAACGCACTTAATGCATTTATAAATATTGCATAGGCTTCTGTGATCCAACGCCAATACAATCTGACCCAATTTTCCATTTAATTATGTCCATAAAACAATTGGTTGCCGTGATGTCCTTTACTTAAACCACTTCTGTATTCGAAGATTGACCACGTTTTTCTACCGTAAGTACAGCAATAAATCAAACAGAAAGAGCCAGAAAAGGAAGCGTGAATAAATTTAACGCGTGTTTTCAGCGCCGTGGGCGATATTACCTCAGGGTGACAGTGTGCAGGATAAATGAAATTAAGTTCTCAGTTTTATGCAAAGATATGTAAGTATGAATTGACTGATTTACCAGGCCTTTTTTTCACATCAAGAGCAACGCAATAAAAAAGGAAAATAAATTTGTGAGTCAAAGTTTCATATGATAAAATTTGATTGATGGATTGGAAAAACAGTGGCGCCAGTTCTACGATGAAGCAAGCCATTTACTTTCTCGGACTCGTGAACAGCTGTATTGACAGTTTCACAGATCACAATATGTAAAAGCGAGGTTTATATATAACGTGAAAGCATACACGGATACAGCCGCCATGCAATAATCAGATCACCGTGTGTATATCAAGTTACGAACCTATTTCGCCAAACCTGGACAAACTGTGGCATTATAGCTCTCTGCTTCAGTCGGAACTGTACATGTGGACAATATAACTTCGCTTTATAAAGTGACATATCGATACAAGTGGTCACATATTTTTGTGCACCAGAAACGTTTACTGCCTTGTAACCAAAACGAATTGTACCTACAGCAGGATGACGCGACAGCCTTATGCCGTCACATTCCAGATGGTTCGATGACATATTCCCTGCACATCTCCTCTTAAACGAATTCTTTGGAAGAGGTAATCGAAGCCTACATTCACAGATGGAACGTAGCCCATTTCGACGGGAAGTCATGGTTATCTGCCACCGTAAGGGACATGAAGGACACAACATCAGACACAGTTAAGAGACTTCATCCTGTTCCACTGATATTCGCAATAACGAAGCACTGGCTGATATAAATAATGGCAATGATAATGATGATGATAATAATGATGCTGAGGGTGTAGTTTATGACTGTGATGGTGGTTGTAGTGATTTATGGGAATGTTTCTTTGTATACTAGCATATATGGGTGAACTCAGTGCGCAAGATCGCCCCCAATCCCGTGGGAGGAGAGATGTCGTCGCCATCACCTACCATCCGTCCGGTCAGTGTTAATTATCCATCAGAACATCTGACTCCGGGTCAGAGATTCCAGGACGATGGCCATGCACTTATCAGCTCGTTGCCCATATCACATGCAACAAATGTCTTAAACTTACATAAAATGTTGTTGTGTAGCTCGCTGAACAAGTTCGAAATGCCCAGAAAAATTGAAACCTCAAGTCACAGATGAAAAGTTGCTAATTTGGGTAGGATGCAAGATGTCTGTCAGCCACATCAGGCGAGGGTCATTAAGGTCACCCGCATCCGGTATCATTACGAAACTTTCTTCAGCTCAGTTACATTAGGTGCAATCGGATTCGGGATGCTATAGAATGATACCATACAGCAAGGCATATGTACATGACATTGACAGTAGTTAACGGAAAGGATTCGTTTGCGGCTTACAAGGGTAGGTCTAGGTTAGGGAATAAACTATACAATATATAGACTAAATTTGGGATTACTTGCTCTGTGAATCAGCTTAGGACATTGATTGGTCAAGACGGATACGATGATATATGATCATGGATGACGATGACGGTGATAAAAGCGGTGTTGTTAATCAATGGGCATATATATATATTTACATATATATATGTATATATACATAAACATATAAATATACATATATATATATATTTATATAAATACATATATATATATATATATATACATGTATATATATATATATATATATATATATATATATATATATATATATATATATATATATATATATATATATATATATATATATATATATATATATATATATATTTATGTATATATATGTTTAGCCTAGCATCCTTGCATGTCATTCGGATTAATTCATCGCAAAATGTGTGCTTTTTGGAATGACTGCTTTGAATGAATAAAAGGTCCTTAATTTAGAAAATATAGAAAATTTAAATTCATAAAGTTGATAGGTAAAAAACTAAGACAACTGATCTTTGGAGGATGGCAAGACATTTTGTTCCTTACTAACATGTGCTCTTTATTGGTACTGAAATTGGATGAGACGCTGCGTTCTGGGATTAGTTTCCCGCATTAACCTCACTGCAGTAAACACCAACACTGCCTCGTTTTGATTGCCCTCGCTTTGCTTAGTGGCTGCGTCTCGCAGCTTATTGTGGCGATCCACTAACTGGAGATCATCTCCGTTTGCAATCATACCAACTCCTGAAGGGTCGCATCATTGAAAGGCAATTTGTTATGGATAATATTGGATCGGGGGAATACCGTTCTTATTGATCAGGAGTGAGATCCATTTATAGGAACGTGAGTCATGGCGTTATTGGAAATCAGGGTCTTATTAGTCAGAGATGAAGTAGACTTATCGGGATCACGTAACTCGGCAGCTATGACAGGGCTCTCACGAATTGGGTTGAGGCTGTGAAGCATTAGAAATATCGGTGATCATTTGCACAAGTACATGCTGTGATGAATTGCAGATCTTCTCAATCAGCATAATCAATACGAACGCACCCAGTCTTCAAATTATATAGAACGTTTAAGTTTGATGTCTTCTCTTACTACTTAGCAATTACACGATGGTGATCACAGAGGTACATATTTTGCCAGCGGATAGCCTATTGTTGAAAATATGACCCAGAATGCTTTCTTGGTCATCAAGATTGGCACATGCCTTATGCGACAGGCATAGATAATTATGATGCAGCGTCAATATACAGCATTGTGTGCAATTATCGCTCTGAAAACAATGTAAAAATCTGGGTGGCTCCTATACCAATATGCATATGTCACTTTATTTTGGATTCGGAACAATAACTGCCAGGCAGCTCAGCAGCTTACAGTGCGTAAGATCATTCGAATCACATACATCCGATTATTAAGAGGGTGATACATTGGAATATTCGGTCAGCTAACCTCCCACCATGTTTCGGGGGTTTTCTTTCTCGACCTTGGTATTCTCGTTAGGAGAAAGATCGTTTGGCTATATTACATTGTTGGATGGCTCTATATAGATGCAATACATAAGTGTTGGGTTATTGGAATGATACCATCGTCTCGATCGTAATCGTAGCTTGACCGGTCGGGTCAGTAACGTAACGCATGCGCGCATGTCACTGGCGGTCTCTCTCACTTAATAACATAGCATAACACCCTCTAATAAGTTACGGAAGGCTTATTCTAGTATACATTTATTTGTACATTTATTATCTCGCTCACATGCGAGGCCACACTCATGCCCTGTTGAAAATACCTCTGTCATACTTATGTATAGAAGTTCATTCCTAGGCTGCCAAGTGATGACAGGAAGTGATTAAACATGGAGGTGTTAGGGGACGATTCCCGGCCTTGATATGTTAGTGAGTGATTGTCACTAAAGACCGCTGGTCGTGGATATTCAAACTGGTACGTCAGTGTATTGAACTTTTCCCCGTTTATATGCGGTGGTGATATTTATATGAATGCCTGCGGTCAGATTGCATACATGCGTCGACTATGAATTGCTGTCCTGACCCGCAACAACCTTCCGAAAGCCACCACAACATTATATCAGTATAAACATTATCAACTTAAAGTGAGCCATTCTTGTGTTGTTGCGCAAGCATTATGTGGGGGTTTTATACATGCAGTGAATCACGTACACCTAGGTTTCTTATTCCATTTTCCATGGATAAGGAAGTTTTAGGAAAACTGTAAAACTGTACTTATTGCCATGCTCTCTCGTCGATGGACTCATAAACACGCACTAAATACCTATACTTTATTTCCTGGCTAATTTCATATCACCAGAGTCCTGATTTCAATTTCAACACATAATAATTGGTTTATTACCTTTAAGTAAGAATTCCAGGTCACGAAGTAATAAGGAAACGCTGCATGATGAATATTGAAGTAAATGTGAGCTATAAGCGTGTGTAGTTAGTTCACACATTGTTTACCAATCACCTTATATGCGTATAAACCTCTTTGTTTGGTGCAAAGACTGATTAGCTTGGTTTGCAATAAGTGCGTATCTACCCACATGCAGTTGACTATTATAACCAACCTCCGTAGCGCATATCGGGTTTTTACTTAAACAAATACTAGTCAGTCTCTTCTACTAACTGCTCAGTGTCAACGTAGCAGTTATCAATTTGACCGGGTTATTGGGCAACATAAATATCCGAAACACTGCAACTCCTTTGATTAACTGTTTCGATACCAAATCGTTTCCTTGTAGTCTATTTGTTAAGCTCCACCTTTGGGTTTCATTATTGTGGATAACTTGGTGGAGTAACATTCGTTTCATTAGTTTGCGATAAACTATGTTTTCATTGAGTAGGGTATTCTGTGATTTTCCAACAGCTATAGCTCCATAGACAGTATCTATTATCTTAAAAATTGGTTCTAAGACACGCTTTCCAAATACTGCACACTGCAATACGGACTCATACATCTTGTTCTGTGGTATAGCAACAAACATCAATATGACATATATAAAACAGTTATCTTACAACTGTCTCTATGTAGGATGGAGTTAACCAGGTACTGACGCATACGTCCTTATTTCTACCAATTATTGGCAGGGTGCCCCCATTGCCGTTGCACTATTACAACTATTGGCCACACACCAAAGAGACCTAAAGCTCTCGGCTTATCACACACTTGATGGTATGGCTGAACATAGCCGCTGCTGCTGCTGCTTAACGCTAATGATCGCCGTTATTTGTCCAACGTGGATATGGGTACTGTGCGTTTTGGTCATGTGACCTTGCGGCAGGAATAGCAAGATGAGTGAATAACGTGGAAACCGGATGAGTATAACGGTCTGGCTGTGCTGTGTATACCCGGATATGGCTGCCGGATATCGTTCTTTATGATATATCACCACCATCTACGCCCTGATGGATGCAGACACTAATCTGTATGTTCCAAACTGGGTGAACAAGTCCATCCACCATCACATGGTTTATGTTTAATCTATACACAATCAAGTGTACAGCTATCACAGTTTAAACAAGCAAAAGACGAAAACGCCTAAACCACGGAAATTTCATCACTTCATTCAAAAACAATAAGTTTTTGTCGTATAAAGTACAACCAGATGTCAATGTGCCACTAAATTTTCGTTTGGAACCCCAAGCAGATCATATTCATGATCATCAAAACATCCTTATGTCACAACATGACGAAGAGGACGATTTTCAGGATATCGTCAACGAGTGGCGATTGGTGGCTCATATCATGGAGAGGATGTTGCGCTGGATAATGTTCGTTTGCGTCGAAGGGGATTCAGTGCATCTGCGCTATAGGATAATAACATACTGCTAGACGTAACCGTGGGTAGATGTAGGTGACAGTTGTAGAAACAGCGGCCAACAGCAGCAACCTTGCGTTATGGAATAGACAGTAAAATATAAAGGCTAAGCAAACGGTTGGAGACTCTCTAAAACGTCCAAATAAATCACGGAGGATTCGCTGAAGCCGACATTTATGATGACGGTGGGCATTGGTTATATTAATACTACATACATA